>VYXH01007627.1:204328-279618 GCA_013397275.1 Burhinus bistriatus
AAAAAAAAAAAAGAGAGGAAGAATATTTCACACCAAAAATGTTACGAGGACTTAAACAGCATGTCTGGATCAAACACAGCATGCAGGAACTGCTGGAGATCAAGAAAAGCTGATTTAATGGTGGGCTTTTTTTACTGCCAATGCGCCGTGCAACCTTGGATAAGGCACTGCCCCTCAGAATCTCTTCTAATTTAATTCCCATCCTTATCAGTACTCACTAATTTGGTTCAAGCTTTTCAGGAGAGGACCTATATCCACTAGAGGAAATTTTTCAGGATCTAGAGGCACCTCCATAGCACAACTGTAAAGGAATGTTGGTGCTATTGGATCAAGGTTTTACCGCTTACCCAACTGGTCCTTAATATGTGCGCACTGATGTGGCTTATGCATAAAAAAGGGTCTTGTTGGAAACATTTTAATTCATGCTTCAATAAGAGCTTTCCCTGAGAAAATACTAACTCACATGGCATCAACTCTTTTCATCTTGTGGTGATGACATGACACTCAGAAACCTCTCTCCAGAGTCCACTTACATGTCCACCAGATCTCCACTGGCCACAAAATGAGTGCCGGCTCCCTAACACCCCTGGAAACATGTCCGCATAGGTGCCTAGATTTAGGTTTCCTACTCAGTCAGTGCAATCACCCAATCGCTTCCGCAGAGCTCACAACCTAGGATAGGTACGAGTTTTAGGGCCAGGTTCTATCTTTCTAGATCACCAATTTTAAGCCTGTCCTCCTGTTGCAGAAAGCTGATAGTTCAAAACCAACCCTGCAATGTAAGCATGGCCAAAGGACTTCTCCATGGTGGAGGCATCCAAGAGTTGATTCACTCGCTGCCTTCGCTGCCTGTGTGTGTTCCCCTTTGTCTAGACAGCCTCAGCCAAGGGCTAACAAAAACTTCCAGTGATAAATCTCCCACAGTAACAAGTTTCAGATGAAACCAGAGACCCTGTGATGAGAACGTTATGGCCGAGTTGTTTAATTATACAGGTTCTCTCGTTTGTTTTGAAATGGCGCTTTGCCAGGGCTTGCGGGGTCAGTTAACGAGCCATGCTGGCTACAACTCTGCAACAACCGTCATCGGTGCCGCCGAGGTTAATAGGCTTGATCGAAGAATGGGACTGCCTGCCAAAGAGCCTGACCAATAAACAGATCCTCTTCAGCCTCCGTGGAAAAACTTGTCTTCTCACCACCGCTCTCCCCGGCCATCCAGCTCCAGCCCAGACATGGCTGGCGTGGAAACAGCTGAGTCAGCTGAGTTTTTCTGGACATGCAGTCAAGTTGAGAGATGAGAGCCAAGACTCCAGGGTACATTTAAAGCAGAACAAACACTGGTCTTCTTGTCCTCTTCGCCTCACCCATGCGTTGCCACAAGCAGACATGGGCCAGCAGAAGTTCCCAGTGCTGCAGCTCTCCATTGGGATTGGATGGACATGGGCAGCTCATGTCCAAATGGCATTTACTGATTTTTCAGAGAGGGGATCACGAGCTCTTCTTGGCACCACTTTCCAGAGAGCAGTTGGCCCACAAAACTGGTGGTCACACCCGTTCTCCATCCTTTCCAGGACAGTGAAAGTGTTAGCCAAGCCCTCCTCTCTCCCATGCGCTTCCTCAATGCTTCCATGATGCTGGTGATTCCCTCGTCATGCTTCTTTCCTCAGGAGAAATGGGGTCTAGGGTTAATCAAGCTCTGCTGTCAGATCGGTGGCTCGGAGAGTTCGTTTGCCTTGGAGCATGCATTTCTCGCTGCTCCCATGACAGTAGGACATTGCCAGATCTGTGCAAAACAAGATCTGGCTTCTGCTTCTTTAGAAAGAAAACACCAATTCCTCCCCCTCTTCCTCTCACACCCTACACAACAGCTCATAGCAACACTGCTTTCCAGATACCCAGAGTTCATAAAAACAAGAAAAAAATGTAACTACCCCCCCACATCACCTAGGGATAGATTTTTGGCTGGGTGGATGGAAGACCTGTTGCAGAACTGCTGTCAACAGGCAGCAGCAGATGTTATAAACCAAATTCCCCTCTTCCCACGTTGAAAATGTGCTGCTGGTGCTCCAGAGACTCCTGCTCTGGGCAGGATGAGCTGGGGCCATTGTCTCATCTCACTTCTGCCAGAGTGTAAAACCCCACAGTGCTCCTGCAATCATTCCTTAACACTTTAGACTTCTGTGAAGGGCCAGCCGAGACCCCCAAACTGCAAAGAAAACAGCAGGGAGATGAATTTTCAGAAAAAAACCCTCAAAGAAGAACTTACATGGTCTTGGAGATATGAAATATTGATTTTAGCTCTGCTCAAGTCACAGCTCTGTTCTCACGATATTCTGGGTGAGGTCTTTCTTTTTCCCTGCTCTTATTTCCCTACGTATACAACAGGGACCGGGATATTGACATCTGTAAAACACTTACATGCCAAAGCTGCAAAAATGTGGGCATTATCAGATAGACAGAAGGACAAAAACCCCTGTAATACCAGGTTAGACTCCTGGACAATCTTATTAATTATTTGGTTTCCTGCAGTGGGCAGTACCTGGTACTTTAGAGGAAGACACAAGAAGTCTGGTGAAAAACAGCTGGCAAAAATTTATTAATGGATTACTATGGTATAAAATTATGAAGATCCATATCTCTTAAAAAAATATTGATGCTGTGATAACAGCAGGTGACTTTTCCTCTGTTTAAAATCCCAGTCATACTTTTGGTTATTTGATGACTGCAATCATACTTTATGTTTTGTTTTGTTCTGTTCTGCAGTTTAATTACACTTTGTTTAAAAAAAGGGAATATTTTCTCTTTAAACAAGCCACTTTTCTGTTCATTGAATAAATTATGACTTCTGTATTAATTTACTTTCTTTATAACATGCTTTTTTTTTAATAGCTGTATCACATATTCTTCCAGTTATGTCCTTCCTGTAATAAATATCCCCAACCTTTTTCATTCTTTCACTCTATATGCCTGTTTTTCTGTGCTTTTTCATTTTGGAGCAGAGTTACAAAGATGTCTCCATATCACGCCGGTGAAGATCCTATGGCACATCAAAGAATCACCCCTACAACGAAACCTTTGTGACTAACGTGTCTCATGCAGTTCCTCACTGCGACAGAATACACAATTTCTCCCCCAAATAATACTGAGCCGTTTTCCTCCTTAGAGTTTGTGTTTCCATTTTAATGCCCTTGTTGCTGTGGAAGATTTTGAAGTGTCTTCTAAGAGTGCTTGTTTGGGGGCAGGCAGGGAGGAATCATTCAAAGAAGTAGTTCTTTGATGTTCAGGCACAGGCGAGTGCAGCTGCCTACCTGTGTGCAGCCCGATTCGTATCCTGAGGGGGATGTCCGGCATGTGTCTCATTTTGAATGTTCCCACCGAGCTGAGGATGTCCAGGGACATGTTGGCTATCTCAGCCGCGTGCTTGTTTCCATTCCGTTTTGGGAGCCCTGAGGCAACCATGTAGGCATCACCAATTGTCTCCACCTGGCAAACACCATGGCATTAATAAATAAACAAATAAATCAGAAGAGATGGGAAAGAGCAGCAGAATAAAACTACAAGAGTCTTTGACCCAGGCATGGCTTGATCCTCATGCCCAGGTACTCCTCACCTTGTAAACATCATGGTTTCCAAGAACAGCATCAAACAGCGTGTAAAGGTCATTCAGAAGGTCAACGACTTCAATGGGTTCACTGAGGGCTGAAATGGTCGTGAAGCCCACGATGTCACTGAAGTAGATGGTCACCTGGTCAAAATACTCCGGCTCCACAGTGCCACCAGTCTTGAGGGCTTCTGCCACAGATCTGAAATAACAACACAAGCAAAGCTGACAGGGCACAAACCCTTGCTGTAAGGCATGACCAAGAGGTCAGAAACTCTTGCCCTATTGTGCTCAAAAGATCTGCCAATAAATAGAAGGATCTATATGGCTGTAACAAGCACTGATTAAAGTTTCTTACTTTGATTGGAAGGTGCTTGCCAAAATTAGAGGTCAGCTCTGCAATCCTGCTCACTTCTGGGGAACTCTTTTGTCCAGTCTAGGTACGTTTTGGTTTTTTTTTTACCATCTAAAGTACCAGTACTTACGGGGGGAGCATTTGTGACAGTAGTTTTTCTGTCTTCTGTTTTTCAATCTCTAGCTCTTCCGTCCGCTCTCTGATTAAATCTTCCAGGTTGCTCGAATACTGCTCAAGCATCCTGAGCATTGAGTCAATGATATTGGTCTTTTTCCCTTTGTTGATGGTTTTGAACTGGAAAAATCAAACTAGAGAGTTATTTCTCCATCTCGTTACACCATTGTAGCACTCTAAGTCTGGAAAAAGACAAAAAGCAAACGCTTATTTTTAAAGGGACAATGCTAAAGACTGGCTTTGGCAGTGGCAAGACATCAACAACAAAGGCCAACTAGAAGGTGAATTTGCATCACTAACTATGGAAGCTGCCCAGGAGCATGTTGCTCCTCTATGAACTTCCAGTGAGAGTTAAGTGAAACACCAACTTCCATGAGTTCTCAACATGTATGTGAGTTGTTATGGAGTCCCATCATGCTGCAAATTTCCACCCTCATTTATCCCATGACCTGCCTTTAGGGTAACTTGCAGCCCTTTTCATTCAGAGGTGCAAATTTCAGGGCAGTAGCGACACTTACAACCTTCTTGTCTACTACTGGTCTTAAATCCTTTGCACACTGCCATGAATGTGTACTGCCATCCTCCACCCCCAAATCCTCACTCAGTTGTGCTCTCTCCTCTTGACCTGAATCTGAGGCTCTGGACCATTTGGATAATCTGTGGTTTCAGATGCTGCTTTAGACTCAACAGTGGAGTCCCATGGGTGTAAAATTAATCATAGTCTCACAGAACCAAAAGGTAAAAATTATGGATATTGGTTTACCTAGTTTGACCTTATAAGAATATTGGAACAGTGCTGCTGGATCAGACAAGGGGTTTATTTTGCCAGTACCTGTCCATGAGACTGGCCAGTGACAGATGTCTGGGAAAGCTGTTCAAACAGGGCTCAGCTACAGCCGTATTTCCTTGGGATATTCTCCCAGCCTCCACCAATCTGCAGTTCAGAGACCTCCTATGCCAAACGTTGTATCTTTGTGTTTAACAGCCTATGGTGAATTTTCTTTTTAAATTAAGCACCTTTTAAATACTTTAGAAGATCAAACAACACATTGATCTGAAGGTGCTGTCATAATTTACAGATCTTTGACCTCCATGAGACCATCCATGCAGGTACACTGCAAATGTGAAGGCGCCAAGCCCATGTCCAGCCTGCTTCACACCCCACATGTGGTGGTGACATGGCAGACCAAGTTCAGGACAACGTGCAAGCCAGGCCAGGCCTGGCCGACAAAACCAAATATCTAGACACCGTGAACCATAAAATAAAGCAGTAGAAAAGGCAAGACTAGAGCTCTGGGACTTCTCCAATCATTATTTAAGGGCTCACATAAAGAAATAGAACACACTTTCCTGCCAAGTACAAACAAAGGATTGCACCCGCTGCTCTATTCACCGACCTTATGAAATACCTCTTCAAAGGTTGGACGTCGCTCAGGGGCTTCACCCCAGCATTGCTTCATGACCTGGATGCACTCCAGAGGGGCCAACTCAGGGGCTATATTTGGGCGGCACAGGGGAGGGGGCTTCTTCACTTTCTTTATAATTTCTGTGACAAAGAGAAGAATGTGAAGCACATTGTGAGATGGGTGGTCTTGGTGGGGACAAAGGACACAGACCTTTTTGCCTGTCCCTTGCTCGCTCCTTCATCCATCACCATTATTCCTCACCATCCAACGGCTGTGTCAAATGGACCTGGGAGTTTCTGCTTTCCTCTGCCAGGAGCCTTTTGGAGGATTTAAAAAATGAGAGATTCATCTGCCTTCTTGTCTCTGGAGAAACAGGTTGTGAGCAATAAATTGGCTGGATGGGGGAAAGTTGTGTGACAGATGGATGTGTGAGCCTGCAGGCTTGTGTTTAATTAAACTGCCTCTGACTCTCTCTGTTAGGCTCTGCGATCCTCTAAGAGAGCAGAGGGTTATGGCCAAGGATACCAGCTTCTGATGCTTCATCATTAACTGGGAACCAGTACATAGGAGGTCGATGGGAATGAAGACAGTGGAAAGTATTTTAAGAGGGAGAGTTTGGGTTCAAAACAACATCTGGGAAGTGACTCCCTAGCCAGAGGTGAAAGAAGACTAATCAGGAACTGGGCTTGGGCTTTCAGACCTTGAGAAGTCAGTCCTTGAATCTGCAGGCTTTAGACAAACCAGCCCTCCAGCGAAGGAGCCGAGCTGCAGGTTTCGTTGACAGCTGAAGCACAGCGGGGCAGTGTGATGCCTAAACCCAACCCCAACTTCAATTTCGGTATTTCTTAGTAAGGGTATCCTGGAGGAAATCTGGCTTTTTTTTTTTTTTTTTTTTCACCCAGCATGATTGTATTTGAAGGTTTCATCTTGTGTAGTGCAGAGCAGTCATCTGGAGTGAAAACCACCCTCTTCCTGGCAGGAGCCATGCATTTCCACAGCTGTTACTGTGAGCACCCAAAGCCTTGCGGTGTTGACAGTTTACTTTAAAGCTCTTTGGCTCATCCCAGCAGTCTCCACCAAATGAACTAAACAAAGCACCTGGCCCAAATATTTCCAGGGGCAGCCAAGGGGAAAGATCTTCGCCAGACAGTTTTAAAGTTCACACCACAAGTGAAAGCTCCTTGAGGGTTAGGACGGAAGGATTGGAAATTCTTCACTTCATCGGGTGAGGAAACCAGAGTATACTACGTGCAACGTTTGTTGGAGGTTCCCCGTGGGGACTAGGTAGGGGGACACCTGGTAATTACATGATAGGCTACATCATAGCTCCAGCTCTTAATTACAGAGTGGGTTACGTCATAATCATCATTGTCATTGCATTGTTGCAGCAGCTTGGGGCGCAGCAAGGTCAGAGCCCCATTTTTTCAGGCACTGAACTGGCAGATACTGAACAGCCATACCCCACTTGGTGACTCTCCAGGTTAAAATGTGTTGGGAACGGGATTTCACTGAAATCAGCTCTTTTTTGATTGTTCTCCCTCCCTCCCTGTTCAAGTGCATGTGACCTGACCCCGACTGCAGTGTGTTTGCTCTTGCTACGCATACACAACACGGTTTGAACTAATGAGAGTTGCACCGTGAGCAGTTCCTAAGAACTTCACCTGTTTGCTATTTCTGATACAAGCCACCTTATATATAAGTCAGCGGGGTCATGATGTATCACTTTGATTGCTTCTGAAGAGAGAACTTCTTTACATGCGGAAGTAATTAAGGAAAAATAGATGGGCAGATGGACAAAACAGGACACTAGTGAGGGGTCCAGCTCAAAAACCTTAACCTCTATAACATACAAAAAAAGGGCCGATGAGTGGGAAGCCAAGGAGTTTCCAAGCTATGGGAAATTCTGCCATCAGATTTCACCCCACGCTGCGATGAAAAGTCAAAGTTTGGACGGGGAACTGGAGGTGCGGCAGTGGCCTGACTGCCAGCCAGCTCTGAAGCATCTTGGGCCCCAACCTCATTGATAGCAGTGATGAGTCACGTACCGCGGCTGAGATCAGAACTGTACAATTTAATGTTTATGATGAATGTTTTGTTGAAAATAGCCTTTTGTCACTGAGAAAGGTCGTGAGATTGGGACTTTATTTCCATACTAATGTTTTACCCAAGGGGCTTGGCCAGACTTTTTATGAGCGCTCTGTGTAAAGCCTTAAAAATGTACTGAAATAGTTGCCTACCTTCAGCTGAGAGTTCTGACATGCAGTATGGTGGACCTCGAACAACCACTTCTTGTAGGATGATTGCAAAGCTGTAAATGTCCCCTTTGAACGTGCCTTTTCTGCACATGTCCGGGTCCCTCAGTAACTCAGGAGCTGTCCAGAGCAAATCTAAAAAATTCAAGAGCATCACGGTTCTTACGCTTTAGCTCAGACTATTGCAAATTAAGTGTTTAAATGAACGCTTCATTTCAGTCGTTTGAGGAAAAGTTGAAACCTACTTCATTATTTACTGGGTCAAGTCTTTTATGACTTGTGATGTGTTAGAAATATTAAACTTCCATCCTGACAAAAATTTTGAATTTTCCAAATTTCACTCTACCTTTTAAAAAAAATGTTGCTGTACCAACAATTTATATCCTATAACACCAGCCCTGAACTTCAACATAAGAGGTTTTCTCACCACTGACAAAAGCTTTAACACCCTTTTTTTGCTTGAAAATGTCACTCAGACAAAATGTTGACACTGAAGCCTGGATTTCTTGTTACTGTCGTTGCTTTTTTACAAAGCAAGTTACTAAAATATTTTCTGTAGTTCTTCTTAAACGAAAGTAGTTTTTGTAACAGCAGTTTGTGGCAGTCTGAAGCACGATCAGTCTTTATAATCCAATAGTTCAAGTGATGAAAGACACAGTTGTAAAACTTACCCAGCCTCATCAAGAAATGAATCTTCTTCAAGCTGGGATATTGTTACCCTGGTAACTGTGTATTCTGAGTAATGGGAATAAGAAGCATTTCAGCCACCGCAATATATATAACTTTTGTAAGGGAGGAGAAGGTGGTCTTCTGGGAACTGCCCTATCTGAGACACTGGAAATGTGTAGGAATCAAATCCTGTGACGGAGGAATCAAAACACCACATACTATTTGAAACCCATTTTGAAGAATAAACTGGGATACCAAAGGAACCCCAAGGCAATGGCCAGGTGAAAGAAATCCTGTCAAAATCTCCAAACCTGGTCCCATGAGATACTGTCTCTAAGTGGTGGGAATGTCAGGTGGCAGCCTTTGGTGATTGGCATGCAGAGGACCTCTTTCAGAGAGACCTGTATCATTTTGTGTTTCAGATGGTTTAGTTTTACAAAACAAGGCTCTTTGCATTTGGGTTAACCTAAAACTTCAAAGATAGGGTTGGGACTAAGGATGTGAAGCCAGTTCCACTGGCCACAACAATTCAGGTTTGATCAGATTTCAGGGGTACTTAAATCCTTCTCCAACTACAACAAGCTTAAGTTCTGTCACTGCTTACAATAAAATCTTTTTTCCTTCCCATGACACTATGCTATTCACTTCACTTTCAGGAAGTCCGAAAAAACTTTGCTTATCCTGTCCTGTAACAATGCATTGTACACAGGTAACTCGATGTCATGAGATTGAGCACATAAATCCTTATGTGGCCACTGGCCCGGAATTGCATTAGGACAAAGATTTTTTAAATCAGTGGACAATTATTTCCAAAAAAATATTTCCTTATGGCACCTACCTTCTGGGGGTGGCTGAATATATGGGCATTTCTGTGCTTCTAGGAGCTCGTTATAACCATAGTCAGTGATCTTCAGCACAAACCGGCCATCCACAACACAGTTACGAGACTTGAGACGTCCATGGGCAAAATCTCGGTGATGCAAATATCTAATTCCCTAGGAAACACAGAAAAGATTGAGGCCTTTCCTTAAGAATTATATTATCTGATAGCATTCAGAGACACCAAGTCAAATTATCACCTTGGATAGCATCAAATACAGCATTGACTCTATGTGAAATGCAGTGCTCATCAACCCAAGAAACTATGGGAGAAGTTCAGAAATGGAATAAGAATTGAACTATCTGCACCCTAAAGTAACAGTCAGATGCTTCCTTCTGTAGCCCTAGGATTCACTGCACTCAGAAGTTGTACTCTTAGACGAGGTTAAGAAGGTGGACACAAGTGGTACCCAATGGTTAGGTCAAGAGAAGCCATTAAGAGCTGGATGCCCTTACCCAGCTCCCTCAAGGAGGATCAGAAGGTGAACCATGGGCTGTAAGAATGGTTCTGGCAGTCTGTCCTTTGTAGACTAACTGTCCAAGATTGGTAGTTCACCATTAAGGGATGCAAACACATGGGACATGATTGGAAGTGTGTGAACACTCTTCTGAAGTGACCATACATGTAGCCATCCTGTGGCAGGGGATGGCTATGGTTTGGCTCTATACTGGATGCATTTCTGATTTATGACAAGAAAGGGCCTTTGGAAAGTAAGAATTTGTCACCAAATTCATTGTTCTAGGTGACCAGTTCTAGCCTGATGTGTAGTTTTAACCTCTCATCCTGCTGAGTGGATGTAGTCCTTTTACCCTGAGTAGCACTTCTCGCAGATGGTAACAAAACAGGAATAAGAGGTGCGTATAATTGTATTCACATTGGTTTTCCCCGCATTACTATAAAAACCCCAAAGTCCTGGATGAAATAGCTGTGTCAATATAAAAGTCACATGCAGGTCACGCCTCAGCAGGAGCAATGGATTTACTTTAATTAGATCCATCACGAGGGAGGACTTGAACATCCAATCCAGTTTCATATCTTCGTTTCTCAGCAAGTCCTCCAGGCTTCCTCGGGAGCAGTACTCCGTCACTATGGCAAAGATGCCACAGTCAGAGAAAAAGCCCAGGAACAGATTCACATTTTCATGACGCAGATCTTTCATCTGAAACAAGACAGTGAATCACAGAGAGACCAAGTCAGCCAGGCATCTGCTCAGCAGCTTCTTTATATCACTTGATGTCCTTACCATTCCTGTACTCCCGACCAGTCTTTCACACAAGGATGGGGAAGGAAACAACCTCTTTGCTGCTTACTTTCGGCTATCCTACACTTGTTTTAAACTTTGCTTTTCTTAATCTATCCATTAAGACAAAGAAAGCAAGATAGGAAAAGCAAACCGAGCAGAAATTTGTTTTTCTTTAGACAAGCTGGATTGGATCTTTCACTAGGACAACACGGCTTCACGGGGGTAAATTGAGTTCAGCATGTGGAGTCTTGCTCCAGCTCAGGTCTGCTCTGGAAAGCAATACCGTGCCTGGAGGATCCAAAGTCATCCATCAATGATGGCTTTGGAGACATGCCCCAGTAAATTTGTTATATTTAGATGCAGAAAAATGCCACTCCTATGTTAGCAGTAGCTGCCAACAACTAATGGCCTTGAATTTGGAACAGAAACGTGTTTGCTTGTCATTTAGTAATAATAATAAAATGGAAGACTAAAAGGAAACTTCTGACAGGCATCTTAGCTGGAGACACGAAGCAAATGCCAGGGAAATACACAACTGTGTCTGCGCCACACTGTCAACAGATAAAACATGAAAATAGCTGCCAGTGCATCATCCTGCCCTGACACAGGTAGGGATGATCTCCTCCAAACCACTCTGCCTTTCTAGACAAGGCCACTCAGAGGACATTCAACATTGCACCAGCTTTGAAGTGTCAGGTCCCGGGTGGGGTTTTGCAAGCTGCTGACTCTGACGCAGCGTTTTGGGTCATTGGTCCTTGAAAAAAGTCAGATGTAATCGGGCATGGTCCGTTCCAACAGATTTCACTGGGCAAGACTCATTGACAGCCATGATGCGTGAGTCAGTGGATAAAGAGGAGACAAGGACAATAAAAATACCCTGCAGTCACAAAGGTCTCCCGAGCAACCTTCCCTCCACATACGCCGTCATCCCTTCCATTCCCATCCCATTCCTACCTTCCTCAAGATGCTGGTGGAGCTTTGCCGCAGATTGTGAACTGCTCCCGTCTCAAATTTCTTCAGCCACACCCAGTCTCCCTGTCCACAATACAGGTGGGTGAATGACAGAGCAAGTCTGTGAGCAACAGCTAACACTGGGACCTAGGTCTGAATTCCAGATCCTGGACTTTGAAAGTGGCTGGGGATTTTCAATGTTCTTGGCAGTAGATTCTTTCTATATTTCACCCAATTACAAATATCCACAGGAAACCCTCATAAAATGGGGCGAGGCAGGACCTTCACCTGGATCAGAACTTCATACCTGGAAGGTGTATTAGTATCTGATAAACAATGGTAAATTGATTAAGAGGAAAAGTAACTCTGTCCAGAGCTTTTCTCTGGCACTAATAACCCAGTTTATTTTGCTCCTTTCGGGAAAAATTGCCATGCCATTTTTTCAAAAAGCTGTGTTTTTAGGAAAAAACTGATGGATGGGGTGAGTTTTCTTGGCTATTGCCTCTACTTAAACTCCATACAGTCCTATTGGCATAAAGGGGAATTTGGTAACCTTTATTCTGTGTATTTGGATCCTGTCTTGTAAAAAAGGTCCTTATTAGACACGTCACCATCTAAAGGCTCTGTCTTGTAACAAAGGTTCTTCTAGGTGCCTTTGGGACATCTCTAACAGGGGGCAGACCTGGCAACACTACACAGGGGTGTCGGATACCACCACCCAACATGACTCCAAGTGCTGGAGTGAGGGTTGGGGTAGAGTCACCTTAAGCACTGGTAAGTCCATGCTTGAGAGTAACTTATTTCCACCCTCGGGGTCCGTCAGCAGTATTTACTTCCTGGGACCTCCAGTACTGCATCCCAAGACTTTCTCCCCTTGAGCAGCTCAGTGAACTGAAGCAGTGCGAGAAGCCTACATGAGGTCCCTACCTACCTCATACAAAGCCACGTTGGAGGTTTCATGGGTGGCAGCTGCGCTTTTCAAGGAAAAGGAGCGGGTTACGGATTTCAAACTTCTGCCATCAGCTGCTACGCTGTTTGCATCAGTCAGACTGTCCAAGGTCAGTCTCTGGAAGGCAAGGAAAACAGGTGCAAGATAGTTACCACCTCTGGAGGTAACCTCCACTCCAGCTCTGCCTCAGGACATATGTGTCACCCATCCTAGCAACCTTCCAAACCTCCCAAACTTCTCATCTCACCTCTCTGAATACCTCTAAAAGGCTCACAAGGTTGACCCTGTGGAATACCTCGAAACACTATAGCAGCACTTTAGGGGATGGAAGTGCCATGGCTCGGGGGAGACACCAGAGGAGGCAGGTATCTCTCTGAGCAGGGCACAGGGAAGTGTCTCCTCTGGCATAGACAAGAAGCCCGTACCTGTGCCAGCGACCTAGGCAAAGGGATTACTCCACAGCAGTCCATATCATTGGCATGGTCCTGGGCATGGCTCTCACCTGTGCCAAATAACACTCCCCCAGGAGATCCCCAGCTCTGGACAGGAGCCAGCACAGGCCAGGAACAGTTCCCAGTTGGTAGTCTGGATGCAGACACTTTATTCTAGAGGGTAAGATGGTTTAGCTATATGGGCATGAACTAGGCTATGCCATCCAGCCTCAAGGGCAAAGAATAAGCCCTGGCTGTTCGAATACACAGAAACAAGGGTACTATTTTACATCATCATACATTGTCTCACACACTCCTCTGAGACTCAAAAACACTCAGCATACAGGAAACGTTCTGTTATGCAGCAGGAAATGAGACATGGAGAAGTGAATGACCTTCCCAGAGTTTCATGGGTATGAAAATACCACACAGAAAACCTATCTTTGAGTGTCCCACCAGATTACTTTCACAAGTAGAAAGACTTACCTTTTTATGTAGCTCTGGGTTGATGAAGACGAGGTCATCCAAGGTCAGTATTATCTTGTTAGGTCCCCTGAATAGCTGACTGTTCAAGATACTATGCCTGTGAGATTTGGAGAGTCACGGTTATCATTTTTAGGTAGGTAACCAGTTTACACCACCTCTGAGTCCCCCGCATCTGGCTTCTCTGCAGTATTAGGAAAGTGCAGCATGCGGTGTGGCAGTGGGGACGGACATGGGTGAAAGCAGTAGACAAACCATGATGTTCTGACTTGGAGTGAAATCTCCTAAGTCAACCAGCAAGGGTTATCCAAGTCACAGACAACAAAAGCTATAATCTCAAAGGGTCTCGTCACAAATAGACATCTTGAGTCAATCTGGTTACAAATATGATTTGGATATCTATGTAATGCACACTTTGTTTTGCTTGGTTTTATTTTTCATATCCTCAATCACTCTCCGTTAGGAGACAACAATAGGTTTTATTAGACCAGCCAGTCTGGCTGGTGAGCAAACAGCTCTCAGGCACACCAGTCTTTCATAGGGACTGAAACTGAACCACAGATAATTTATAAAAGCTGCCTGGACAAAAGTCACCGTCAAAATGTGCTGGCCGAATCTCTATATTGTAGCATGGTGCACTATGAAGCACACAGCAAGATACTACCTTGTAACGACTGCAAGTTCATACAGAGGGAAAAATTAAGGGGAATGAGCAGTTTAGCATGTGTGGCGTAGCACAACTCAGCGTGGAGGTCTTGGAAGCAGTACTGCTGAGCCAGTGCTGTTCCTCTTGGTCAGGAGTAATTAGATCAAGAAGACTGTGCTGATTTAGATCCACTTCTTCCAGGACCTGAGCCAGATGGCATGTCTATCACGCACTCTGTAACACAGGACAAATGTGCTTCTGGCATCTCCATAGAATGCTGCTGCCCATTTTCCAAGGGATGACTCTCTGCACTTCTTGACAGGCTACCAGGCTTGCAGAATTGCCACGGACAAGAAAGAAAATTCAGTATGGTCATCAGACCAGCAAAGACATCTGTTGCTTGACTGCATCCCGATACTTGCCCAGCTTCTCTTGAATTTGCAAGGCAGAAGAGACCACAACAAGGAACTGTGCGCTGTCAAGGACTACGTGTTCATGGGACGGTTCAAACAGGCTTACATCCACTTTGTATAAATCAATACGAAACATTCCAGAATCTCATGGTTAGTTTTTAGCTGGGATTCATTGATGCTAAAACCCATTACATGGCCATTTTAGGGACTTGGGGAAGAGGCAGAAGTCACACCCCATCGTTTTGAACCCGCTATTGCAAGGGGCTTCAAGGTCTAACACTGAGCACAAAGCACACTATATCTATTAGTCAAAAACTCATCAAGCAGGAACAGAGAAGGGAAAGGAAAGCTCCCCCACTGCCCTCAGTCTCACTTTTTTTGTTTAATGAACTTTGTTTACACTACAACAGATGTCTGATCTGCACACACCTAAGACTTTTCTCGATGAGGTGGGCAATAGGGTGCCTTTTGCTAACTGTACTGTAACAAGAAACCGCTTCGCAAAATATCCATAGATCACGACAATTTCCATTGCATGTACCACTCCAGGCATTTTAGAAGAACACAAACAGCTTTTCGGACTTCAGAGGGAGCCTTGGCCGTATGACCACAGACATGACCTGAGATGATTTTTACATTCTTTCCCTAGCCACTTGTCCCAAGCCACCCAACTCAGCTGCATGCAAAATTCTCGTCACTTAGGTACTTTTCACCTGTCCTCCTGAAAACCTTGTTTGGTCAATCGCATCCTCTCCCCCAGGCATGGAGAAAAGCACCCCTCTGCTGAAAGCCAAGCACAGAGAGTGGAGTGACTCGTTTAAAGTCACGCAGCAGATCCCTGGCAGAGCTAAGACCAGAGCTCCCACGTTTGAACTCAGACCATGCTGTGGTTTAAATTTAGTTCCAGACATGCCCTTCCCTAACATAAATCATTGTCTGAATCATGCGAGATTTTTTTTTTCCCCTTGCAGATGGCCATACATCTTTACTCATGACTGAGCCTTCCCAAGCACAGTCTGGTACTTGTGGAACAGCTTACAAGTAGAGTAGGCAGTAAGATTGTCTTTTATTTACGTAATTGCAGAGGCTGGTGGCCAAGGAATAGAGCAGAGCTTTAAAGTGCGGGTGGATGGAGGCAACCTCCTCAGTGCCTGCAATTATAAGGTATCAGAAGCAGCTGTGTGTTATAAGCAAGGGAATTGCTTGGGGTGCTGCTTGCTGGGTGGCCTTATATCATCTGGGTTTGGAGGGATGAGTCAGGAGTGGAGAGAAAACATGTTTTGGGATGATTTGAGAGGCAAAGCCGGATGGGAAAATCCAGGAACCTTGCTCTGCTGAACTCATTGTGGTTGAGTTAATATGTCTCCTAATTTCAGTCTAATTTCACTCTAATTTCAGTCATGCACCATGTGGACATCAATAAGGAGAGACAGATAACTTCAGGGACCAGTTTGGAGCAGATTACCTTAGGTTATGGCCACAGTGTCCTTGCCAAAGAGGCACCCATAGCTCCTGGACCAACCAGTCCATGCTGGCTTATGCCCACCTTGGATATAAAGTTGGGACACAAGTGTGACCTGTGCAATTGTTGGAAACTGTCCCTTCCTCAGCAAACTACTTCATTTGCTCCAAAGATCCCAGGCCCAGACCAATCTGTATGCAACGTGAATGACCAGGGAGCTGGACTCCAGTTCAAAACAGGGAGTGAATCAGCTTGATAATAAAGTGGTATGTTAATTAATTGCTCTGAACCCTCTCCAGAGATATTCTCTCTCTCTTTCTCTTTAGTACATGGAGAAAGAGGGTCAGCCTAGGTGCTTCGCTGGAAATATGATTATGTTAGGGACAGAAATCCAGGATAGAATGATCTAGAATAAGAAAAAAGACATTTAACATGGCAGTCCACTCAGTCTCCACCCTGATGTTCTTAAAGCAGATTCCTGTCACTGGTTTGTACGGCACACTTTGCACTTCCAAAGTGATAGTCACCTTCCTAAATGCTTCAGGGCCATCATCCAGCTCATCCTTCCAGCAACAGGCAGCAATGTTCTTCCAAACTTGGACTGGATTAAGGGTAAAATGGCCCCTTCTGAGACCGCAGAACTGATGTCCGCAGTGCTTAGGCCACCACCCCTTCATAAAGTGAAGAGATATGTGGATGGAGAGCAAAGGCCACAATCAAACCCGCTATGGGTTCACATGGTCCACGCTTCTGGTTGAAGTGCAAGTCTCCCGCAAAAGCTAAAACGGGCACCAGATCAAATACGTACTGCAATTCTCACCTGATGAGAGAAGCCAGGCCCATAGCACAAAGCACCAGGGCAAAGATCAGCATTACTCCCAAAATCATGACTGTAGGCTCAATCCCTGTGCAAAGAGGGGAAAAGAATCAGTGAATTAGAAAATCCCTGTAATTTAGGCAATGATATTGAAAGTTTCAGTAACAGACCATTAGACTACAAAGTCAAACATTCAGCCAGGAGAACGCTAGAAGTCAATTTTTATGTGATGTTAATTTGTGAATACACAAATACCCACTGACTTTATTTACATGAGATTACAACGACTTTAATTATTTATTTCCATGCACTTTTTTTTAATGCCAGATCTAGAGCCCTGGATCAGTGGAAAAATATTTTTTCTTCAAGTAAATAAAGACTGGACTCACAGGGAAGAATTAAGTTTCAGAGGCAGCTTCTGCAAAGTTCGTAACTTTTGAACATTTGACCCTCTTCTCTCCAGGAACTGAAACACTAAAAAAGCTTTATCATGTGGTACCAAACTGACGGCCAGCGTGAGTCACCAGCCCATCTGGGATTTTTCATTCCCTGCTACAGATTTCTAACGCTGAAAAGAGCAGAAGAGAAGGAGGAGAAGGCTGATGTCTTCCTCAATGGGCCCGTCAACAGAAAGTACTGAAGACACTTGCTTTGCTCATGAGTGTCTTTGCTAGAGAGCTAAGGAAAGCCGACATAAGTGCATGAGCTAAATTCCAGTGGGAAGTGTTTGCTGTCTCTGTCTCTTCTGCCTTCTGTTTATTTCTATTTTATTCTGTCTGTGTTCAGAGATCCTTAAACACAAACAAGCTTGGAGAAATTCGGGTTGATAAAAGGTTCATGACTCTAAGTCACTCTTCCACCTAAATCCCAGGCCTTTTGGCAAGCACTGAGACCCAGAGCTTCCCAGTGAAAGCTGCAGGAATTTTTGAAAATTAATGTGCTTTGCAGGAACAGACCGAGCATTTTAGCTGAAACTTTCCTGCCAGGTTTGGACTTACTTTCTGCTTCAGCCCAGGGCCCTGGTCCCTGATTGTCCTCACACATACTTTGCAACAGGCTGCCCAGGGAAGTTGTGGATGCCCCATCCCTGGAAAGGTTCAAGGTCAGGTTGGACGGGGCTTTGAGCAACCTGATCTAGTGAAAGATTTCCCTGCCCATGGCAAGGGGGGGTAGACTAGATGACCTTTAAAGGTTCCTTCCAGCCCTAACCTTTCTACGATTCCACGGTACTATGATTCTATATAAGAAGTCACTCTGCTTTCATGTTTCAGCCTGGAACGAGCCCTGTAAACCTTCATCTGAGAAGAAAACCAGGCACAGAAGAGTCAATACTTCACACCCATTTCTCCACCTTGCAGACAGTGTGGATGTAGACTAAGGTTTCACTCCACCAAAGTGCAATGGAGACACAGCCAGCTTTCTTCAGGAGTTGCTCACCCTGAATACAGGAATAAGCAAGACCACACCAAGCTGGCCTGGAGGCAAGGGTTCGTTCTTCATGTAAAGGCAAAGTCAGAGTGTTGCAGTCCCTGTAAGAGCAGGTGACAGCAGCCTGATGTTCATCCCGAGGAGGCAAGGGAGCTACCAAAGATATGTCTCCCTCCAGAAGGGTGAGTGTGAAGGCAGAACCCATCCCATAAAGGTTTTCCACAGTGCTAGATCCATGAAAAAGGAGGGACCAGATCAGCTTAGAGGCAGACTTGCAGGAGACCTAGTGTTCTGGACCTCTGGAGACCCGCTGGGAAACTTGTTACTGAAGAACGAATGAGCTTTGAATAGCCCACTCATATGGGCATGGGTTGATTGTCTTGCTGCACAAAGGAGAAAATTCCTCCTGGACAAACCAGTGATGAAGTGTAGGGGTAAGAAAGTCCCATCTCACATCTCTGCACAGCCTTCTAACATTGTAAAGAGAATCTGTAACCTAGACCACAATGTGGTAGGAATACTGTGGAGTTTGTTAATGCTCTCTTCTGTATTCAGTCATCAGGGTTGTTTTCTTTTACTGGCATGGTCTCCTGAGCTTCCTCAGGTAGCCCCCAGAGACTCTGCTGTCTGAATAAATCTCCTTTGAGAAAGAGCCTCAGAAAAATTCTTTTGCTTGTTACCATTGCATTTTATAACCCACAAGTGCTTGACCATACTTTAGAGGACTCTAAGGCAACGTGGTCCTTGAAAGGCAATGCAGAAAACCAAGGGATAGCAAAGGGTCTCTCCCTGATCATGGCCTTTGCTCAAAGTATGGGCACTGTTACCCATCATGACATGAGGACTACTCCACAGCTGGAAAACATCCAAATCCAATTTCATGCACTGAAGCAGCATCTGACAAGCTGAGAGCAAGAGCTGGTTGGAGCACAAAATACACTGGGGTGAACAAGAGACAGTAAAAGGATGAGAAGTGAAAAATAAACACCCAGATAAACAAACCCTGAGGAACAGGAGATAGTGAAAACAATACCAAAGACCAGAGCACTCATGTCACTGGTGGACGGGCCACTGCAGGAACGATGCAAAGCCTTGAGAAAGCTCAACCAGAGCTTTATAACTCATCAGAAGCGAAAGCAAGGTTATCATGGGCTCATGGGAAAGAGCAAACTTACAGCATACTTGAGGGGACTTGTGGGATTCTGTTAAACTCATTAAGGGACACTTTAAGGGGACTGGGGGAGTATATGAAGCTTCTTACGGGATGTTTAGAAGAAGGGAAAAAATGGGAAAAGGGAAGGATGGGGGTGAGTTGGGGAGGCTCAGGCGTGGGATACTGGAGAGGATGGGGATGTTGGTCACACACAAGCATGTGCATTTTTCCAGCCAAACCCTCCACCTGATCATCACAATCTACCCTACTTTCTTCTTAACCTCTATTCCTAATATTTTTTTCCTTGGTGTGTGTGTTCTCTGCCTGCCTATGACGTTTGTAGGCTTTATGTCAACCTAACCAACAGGTAAGATAAGAAATCCTGGAGTCTGCAACCCATGAGAGACCACAAGTCTGGAGACCAGCTCCTGCAGAGACCAGAGGGTTTGAGAGATGGTTATGGGGGAATAACAGGTCTGGACCACCTACCAGAGGATGCATTGGTGTGTGTGCAGGAGCTGGGGTTATGAGATCTGGTAGCAAGCATGGGGCCTGATTAAGTGGTGCATAAGAACAGGATCAGGTTGTTTGTGTTGTCCCATGTTTTGGCATTGCTGGTTGTGGCTAGTGGTGCCTGCAAACACATTGCTCACCTGTACGTGTTAGTGTGTCGGTGACTGGCTCTGCCTGCCCTATGTGCACATGTACTGGGAGAATCCACTCAGCCCCTCTCCTGGTGGACCTCGAAGTCCTCCATGCCCCATCCCCAGAGGCCAGGTTGGATGGGGTTTTGAGCAACCTGGTCTAGTGGGAGGTGTCCCTGCCCATGGCAGCGGGATTGGTTCTAGATGATCTTTAAGGTCCCTTCCAACTCAAACCATTCTATGATTCTAGGACTCTGTGACCTGGGGTCGGGAACCACAGCAGCCTGGCAGTATCACATCCAAGCCCCCTCCAACCCTAACTCCATAAAAAAGCCAGACTGAGGCCTGGATTTAATTCTAGTCATAAAATTCAGTCTGAAATATTAGTAATAACAATAAATTACCACTTCACTGACAAACGCCTAGAGCTTTATGCTTTTGTAAAGGTATGAACATAAAATCTGATCTCCCTAAAAATAAGTGGGATTTTTCGATAGACTACAATGGGATGCTGAATTGCTATGCCGTTCCTTGTGGTGGTGCAAAATTAGATATATGATAACATTATATTTGTCTCTTCTATAGCTTGTCAGATGCTGTAAGATCCGTATATCTCCAATTTTGACGGAGCAACACTGATTTAAACCAGCTATGGCTGAGCCAAGGCGAATGTTTTTCTCAGCTGCTGAACGAAGTATTCTGTAGATGTGGTTAATTTTGTCTGTGTAAGTCATATCCTGGAGCAGTAGGAGTAAATGCTTGGTAGTATAAGTAAATATGTCAAGTGGAGGCTAAGTATCCTACCCTGAGATTTTGGCTTCCCTGTGGACTTCAAAACTGCACCACAGTTGCCTCAAATTAAAAACAATAAATAAAACCAGTGCCCAGTCTCGCAAATCTGGGAAGCAGCATAGATGCCTCTGCCCCTTAAGTCTTCGATTACTACCTCTGTTGTCTACAGTAACTCAAATTATTTTCAGTAATGATTATCATCTTTTCTTGATGAGGTGAGCTCTGATGATCCTCAAAGCCGCATAGCCACCTGGGTAAAGAAGCTGGGGTTAACCAGGAGAGATGGTG
Source organism: Burhinus bistriatus (assembly GCA_013397275.1). NCBI lineage: Eukaryota > Metazoa > Chordata > Aves > Charadriiformes > Burhinidae > Burhinus > Burhinus bistriatus. Next base: position 225,363 of record VYXH01007627.1, read on the forward strand.
AGAGCATCTGCTGTCGTGCAGCTCTCTTAGGCTGTCTTCAACGCAAATCCTCTTAGTTCCCTGTCCCTCAGAAGGACAGGGACACAGTGCTGGCTGGAGCCTCCGGCATTTATTGGTTGCTATCGAAATAGGCAAATGTTGACTATTAGACCTGGAAAACTCCATCCAGCACACAACAGTGGCAACAACCTTATTGACCTAAAAAGCAATAAGAGAGTCTTGTGGATCAATACTGGGATCTCTGTATAGGACTTCCATTACAAACAGCATCATGCCTGGTCATATTTATATGAATTTCTTGAATTTAGGGTTTTCTTTTTGGGGTGCTCCCCCCTGGAGTAAGAGAAAAGATGAAATAAATAAGCATGAACCCAATGCAATTTGACGCTGTTTTTTTGATTTTCTTACCTCCAGTGCAGAGAACATCTGGATCAAACCAACAACTGGAGTCTGGCTTGGGTGGAGCTCCGCTAGGAAAGTGGATGGCCCAGCCCAGAGACTTCACGGAGTCTGAAGACATGTCCAGCAAGTGGGTTGGGAAGAGCCGGTTCCCACGACCATCTGTGTCCAGTATCACATAGTTGCTCAGCCCCTTCCCACAGTTGTCTGTCTCTACACGGTGACTAAATCCAGGGAAACTGAAGTTTTTTGTGTGCTCAGCTATGTTAGCTCCTGAGATTCTGACTCCTTTCCTCCGAGCACTGTCTATAGCCTTTGCCATGAAGTAAATGGCATCATAGATTGTTCCAAAAAGTGGAGAAACCTAAAAATACAGGAGAAATTGAGGTCAGGGTATACTGCTGCCAACCTGTGGTTTGAAATCTGTGGCAAAAGATGTCCCACTGGCTAAGCTGTAAATTCAAGAACTGAGACACCTGAGCGTTAAGGCTCACAGAGTAATGGGTTTGAAGAATCTGAGGTTGAAGGTAGCTCTGGATTGACCAAATATATGTGTGACTTTGAATATCTGTCTTTTCTCACAATTGCTTCCCAAAATACAATTTCAAAATATTTTAAAAACCAGCTAAAATTTCTTTATCATGGGAAGAGCCAAGACCCTAAGCCTGATGTTCAGCTGGCATTCTATCACAGCCTGCCTCAAAGCACTGCACTAAAACATCTTCCACAAACAGGAGATCAAAGACAGAGGCAAGCCTCCCTCCCCAGGTAGGGAAAATGTCATGTCCAAAGTTCTCTCTGTCAGAACGTTGTTTATTCCTAAGATATAAAAACCACAAAGCAGAGCAACAGCAAACTCATTCTCTGGAGTACCAGAGCCTTTTCTCCACGCATTGCTCCCTTCTGTGCCAGACTTTTGACTTAGGAACCTATAACTGTACCCTTCCCTAAAAACACCCATGGTGGCTTTTGCAATCACAAGGTCATTCACAGTTGGTAGGTGAAGAGAGATTATAGCCGTACAGTCCTGACAAAATGAGATGTGCTGTTGGGAGCCATAGAATTTGACATCCGTGTTGGAATTTGTTGACCAGATATAGACACTTACAATGAAGAACCCTACACCTATGAGAGTTAACCCGGGATCTCGTTATAATTGATGGGGAAGAAATGGATGCTTTCAAGGCATGATTCATCTCCTCCTGAAGCAGCCATCCATGCAGATCTGATAAATCATACCCTACAAGTACTTATAATTTTTTGAAAGATCGTAGTGAGATTTGAAGACTGGCTCAGCTGAATCCTGCATCTCTTCACCAGTATGGCAGATTCCCTAATTCTTCTTGCAATGTTTCCAAGCTCGCAACTGACTTGGTTTTTTGTAGACTACTGGTGACATTTAGATAACTGTACTGACAAAGAATAACTTTGCCTATAGTGTTGAAAAGTATAATGCAACAATGTTCCTAAACATTTCCCTCTAGGACCATCCTGTATTCCATTTCTCTGTTGAATGCCCCCAAATTCTCAGGCATGTGGACATCTTATTCTGGTACCTTAAAAACTCTGCAGACTTTATCCACCTTAGGAGACACCTCTTCAGCTTGGGCCTACTGCAGTTAACAAGTAGCAAATGAAATCCGAGAGCCCCAGAAACAACTCCTTTCTCTTGAATTTAAGTTAGATATTAGGAAGAAATTTTTTACTCTGAGGGTGGTGAGACACTGGCCCAGGTTGCCCAGAGAAGCTGTGGGTGCCCCATCCCTGGAGGTGTTCAAGGCCAAGTTGGACGGGGCTTTGAGCAACCCGGTCTGGTGGGAGGTGTCCCTGCCCATGGCAGGGGGGTTGGAACTACGTGATCGTTAAGGTTTCTTCCAACTCTAACCATTCTGTGATTCTGTGATTCCATGAATCCCCAGCATGGTCCCACAGTTGAACTGACTGAGTTAGATTGCAAGACATTCAGGAGAAATATCCTTTCCAAACGAATGCAGACCACATTCAAATTTCACCATATCTTTCTCAAAATACAAGCACACATTCTGTGTTGTCTCTTGCCTGTACTTTCTCTATAACTCTTGCTTGTCTCATGTCTCCCATTACCAGGTCCCAGAAAAGCCCAAGAGAAAGAATATTTACCTGGGTGACTTCCAAATCCCTGGTTATTTCACCACTTTCCTTAGCTTCCCTGAATGCATCATAGAAAGTCCTTTCTCCAGATGCCAGTGTGATAGTTAGCACAGCATCATACGCTTCCTGGAGCTTTCTGTCATTATCAAAGATGTTGAATGAGTTGTTTTGGTAAGGAAGACTGTACAGTAAAGTGTCGTATGGAACGAAGACGTATCTTCCATCTGCTAGTCCCATTTCCAGAGCTTTTTTGAGTAAGCTGGCCTGTTCCTGCCCTCCAATGAGCACAGAGTGCATGCACAGGAGTACAACTGAAACACAAGGATTGCAGTGTTGTTAATCCATGTGGGGTTTCCAACACAAAATATCTCCCTCCCCCCGATAAAAGAGCTGTCTGAACTGCTGTATCAAGTCCGACCCTAGTGGTTCCCCACCAGTGTGATGTTCTGAGGAAGCTGGGAGCTGCACTCATTTTATTCAACCTCTGGAGGTCTGTGACATCTAGCAAAGGAGGCTGTGAGCATTACCCATTCCTGAGGCCATACAGAAGCAGGAGCGGAGAGAAATTTTGACAAAAGTGAGGTATGGGCTAACATGATAGGAAGTCATGGTCCTGTGCTGCCGTCGGCTGAGAGATGTGAGCTTTCCCTTTGTGTGCCTTGAGCTGCCAGACACCACACAGGCGTTAGCAGTGCCCAAGCTCCACCTGTTCACCCTGACCATATATATGGATTTTAGGTTGGGCATTGTGTTGCGTTTCAACATCTGGTCCTTCCTTGGCCATCCCAGAGTCTGTGTCTTTGCCTCTAAAATACCATGGGGCCAATGTCCCCAAGGCTGGTGGGGAGATCTGAAATACCAGTGTATCTGTTTAACAGGCTTTCCACAGTGCTCACTGGCCCTTCGTGGAAGGAAGCACTCCTCATCTTTCATCCAAGACGGCACTTCAAAACTCAGTCAGCGAGAGGAGCAAAGTAGGGCAATGACGGGAAGGAAAGTTGCAAAGGGGACCTGACTGCTACTAAACCAGGAGGGAGCAGGATCTCTAGAGTAGCTGTGGTCTGTCCTTAGGAGAAAAAATATCCTTGGCAAAGTAGAAGCTGAAGCGAACAAGAGCATTTTCAGGTTGCTGAACTACAGGAAAGAAACAGGTACTGGGAAGTGATTCATCCCACACTACAGCAGAGAGCTTAAGCTGGTCAGATGAATCATGTTTGAAGAGGAGCCGCTTCTCTCCATTGACTGGGAAAGGAGCCCATCATCTCTAACTGACATGGGGAGCTGTGATGGTGATGAGATGAACCCACCCAAGGTGCGTTTGGTCTCAAGCATAGATTTGAGCACTGATAAAACTCCAAGATAGACAGCACCTTGCTACCCTTGTTAGTCTTCGGCATAAAAGTCAAAGTCTTAGCAAAAATGCATCCTCATCTTGATTCACAGTGCTGACTGCAGAGATGTATATCCAGGATCAGAGCTCCATCACAAACTTCCTAACAAGGCTCTGAACCAGAAAAACATGACTTTTCCCACACATTTTCTCAACACAAAAAAAAAAAATCATTCTTTACTACGTGCACTACATTAACAAAGGCCCTTCCCCTGCTTTAGTATGTGGTGTATAACACTGGATTTCACTTCTGATACCTTCACCGAACACAGGCAGCAAGGATACAGCATCAAAGCATGAGATTTTTGATAATCCGTAATCCAAAACACCATAAATATAAAACCTTGTATAAACCCCTCTTTACACTTGACAGGGTCAAGCACAGATAACCATCTACTAAATACTATTTTTTCAGACAAGCTGTACCCAATATTTCATGTAGAAACAACTATTTTGCCCTATCTCCATCACATACAAAATGTCCAGCATTCTTTTATGTGAAGCCCTGGATCCATTAGGGTCAGAGATAAAATTCTGCTTGACTTAATTGACTTCAAAATTTCATTCCCTAAGCTATGCCCATTGGGTAACAATGCAGTCCTACCCTGGGGAAACTTTAAAAAAAAGGAATGAAACTCAAAGCACTTACTTCTAATGCCAACAACTTCTTTAATCTCATTCCAAGTGTCTTCAGTTCCTTTTTCTCCTTTACGCACAGATGTAACAATGCCTACAGGAAGCCCCTGGTTCCTGAGTGCACCCGCTAACTTGTTGGCTGTGTCCATCCAAATATCCTCGTTGGAAGCAATGATGCCAACATGAGCCCAGTTAAAATATTTCATTATTGTAAACAAAACTCGGGTTGGAGAGGGCAGGGTCCTTGCAAATGTAGGGTGGTGGATGGTGGAATCCAGTTTATAATTGATGCACATCCACGAGAAGATGGCTTTATTCCAGTTTTCCCCTAAAAGTGTAGCCACCTCACAGAAGCCAGGGTTCAGAGGGCCTATGAAAGCTGAGGAAACCTTTCCAAAGTCAATGAATCTAACCAGAGCTCTTGACGTCTCACATTCTTCTTGTAGGACCACATAATCCAACCTGTGGCCAAGATCTAGTGAAGGATCTTTGCTTATTCTTCCCACTGCTAACCTAGCAGCCACGTGGGGAAAGGCTTTGGAAAAGAAGGGATCACAGTTCCAGGGTCCGAGCACTCCAATTTTAAAAACAGAACAATGTGCTGGAGAGGAAAGTAGAATTATTCCCAAGAGCAGCCACCAGAGAGCCTGGAAAAATGTCCTGAATGAATTTCCAGTGTTGAACTGATGCAACCTAACGTGCCTTGACAGCACCCAGAACAAACTCTTAGGACACGGTAGGAGAAATGACATTGTTTTACAGGTGGGTGGATCTGCGCCGAGTTCTTCAGGAAGCCAGGCAGTGCATTACCAGCTGCTGAGAGAAAAGTAGATTACGTTTGCCTTCCCGTACACGTCTTTGTTCAGTGCACGCAGATACAGCTGAGTCAGCCCAAATTACACAACAGCTCTCAAGGTGCGAGTCTATGAGGTGCCAAAACCCCGCACAGACACGTGGACGTGCACCACACAAGCCGCCGCACCACGCAGACAAGCGTCCAACCGGTGTCACTTAGGCGTACCGTAGACCTTAAATGCACACTTATATAAACATTTTAAAACGCTTTGCAATATATTCTGAAACCAGGCAGCAAAGAGTGACTCTGCTTTGTTTGCGGCAGTAAACACAACCTATGGATACGCTACGTTTTGGGTTCTTCGGAAGGATAATTCCCAAATCGCACAGACAAACACGCATATAAGAAAATAAAAAGGTGAAACGCACTAAGCCAGCAACTTTTGCCAATCCAAAATCCCGAGTGAGTTTTGAATATGAATCAGAGCCCACACAAACATAAATACACACACACACACATATAGACCCATATATACATATACTTAGAGATACATATGTGTGTGCATATGATTTAAAAACTTTCTGAAAAAGTTTTTCAAGGACAACTCATGGCTGAATCTCTTAAACCTGGCACAATGAAAGGTGGATAAACAGGTAATCACAAAATGAGGGAAAAGGAGGATTATGATTTGAATTTAGATAAAGAACTGTTAAATAACTGTCAGGGCAAAGGCTTTGTGTTCACTCTTGGTTTAAAATATTCTTTTCTAAAGAGCAGGAGCCACAGTTTATTTGGGAATAACAACCTCACCCTTCACAGCCAGGCACAGAAATCGCAAACCCACAACAGCCTCCCGCCATCTGCAGTGTCACCCCGTGGCTTAATAAATTTGCTGATCCAGGCAGGTTTGTGCTCTAAAAATAGCAGGTCCCTTACACCAGCTTACCTGTTCATTACTGGAAAAGTATTTTTATCCTGGATCCTCAGCCACCGAGACATGCAACGCAGAGCACCGCAATGCAGCGTGTGCTGCAAGCGCACCCACCTGCAGGTCCTCTAGCCTGATGGAGAGAGACCTCCAGAAGGAGCCACCCACCAGCGGAGCAGCTTCTCACCGGTGGCAGTGGCTATCCTCAGACGTGGGTCCCACCTCAAGGATAGGCGATGCATGGTCAGCCTCCCCTGCAAGTGCGCTTGGGTGACCACCTCCTTCAACTTCTTGCTTGCACGGGCCACTCCAACTGGGTGGGTGCTCTGGGACCCTCCACGCTGTGTCAAAAGCTTCCTATGTCCCTTTTGGTGAGGGCCATCCTTCTCTTCCACGGTTTCACGACTTGGGGTACATCCTCCCAAGCCCTTAGTTCCTTAATGAAGGTCTTGCAGAGATCCAAGGCTGCCCCACTCTGAACTGCCTCAGTGCAGAGCCGTACTCATATCTAACTTAGTAATTGTAGGGATGGCATCTTAAAGCTCTGCCCTTGGATTAGTGGGATTTAGCTCCTGGGATCTGCCCCTGCAGAACAGCTCCTTAAGTCTCTCTGCACCGCAGCAGGGATAGCTCCTCTTCTGCCCTGTAAGCAGCAGAGACAAGAGCTATTTTAGGTTTGGGGTAAGCAGAATATTTGATTTCAGGCTTTACCATCCTGCTGATGTGTTATGTTCCCTTTTTCCCTGTTTCTTCCTTGTACCCATCATGACACATACAGAGCTTTTTACACTTGCGTCAAAGTCATCTTGGTTATTTTCCTGGGTCCTCCAGATATCTCCCTACAGCTGAGCCCTCCAGTAACCCTCTCCACACTCCCAGACACCTTCCTTCCCCAGTGGACCTGGCAATAAACCTGTCATCCTGCAAAGACCTCAAATGTCTCCACGCCTGTCCTAGCTAGGAAGCCCCTTGCAATAATTTAGCTGAGGTCAGAGGACCAGCGCTTGTGGTCTAGAGGGAACATTTGTAATTCAACCTTTTAGCAGTATTAACTTTGAATACATCATATAAATTATACACGTCTCATTGGTGTGTGTTCAGGAGCAGTTCTTCGTGACTAATGATTGAGGGAAGCCACAAAGTCTTTCTGATGCAGTGGGGAGAGCGGCTCTCACCATTCATTTCATTAATTTCCTTCCATTCATTGATTTCCTTGCACAGTCCAGATCCGGAATGGTTCCTGGACACATGCTTCATTGAACACTGATACAACTCAAGATAGTTATCAGGAATTACCAAAGAGCTTTGCATTTGGAAAGTGCCTAAAAGACACGCTAACGTCAAGCCTGAACTCAGAACATTTCTTTGTGTGCTACTAGTGCACCAGGTTTTCACACTAGGTTTTAATCAAAGCAGGAAATTAAATGATTTTTTTGCAGGTACAGTCTGAATTTTTTGAACTGAACTCGAAAGTTTGATTTATCTGTATACAAATATACCTACACCTCTATCCATATATCATATGCTCACTGCTATATCATTTCTTTTGGTATCGGCAAGGGTGCTGCACAGTTTAATTCCACTCAGGGTCAGCAGTCTCAAAGTCTCCTGGAGCAGCTGCAAAACTTCAGTGACTCACTTCTAGGGGATGTTTATAGTCTCCTGTGTTGAAAAAAATGTGGGTCAAGCATCCAACAATGAAAGACGAAAAAATAACCGACTAGGAGGTCTCTTTATTAGTGTAATTACTCTGGCCCTGAACAATTAATATTTTTCCATAACCAAGTGGGTTGATACATTTATCACTTTCACCGTTTTCTTCTGCTTCTTGTTTGCCAGCGAAAGAGAAGACCCTCCTGTAATCATGTAATAACAGTGGCAGGAATCCACCCTCCACAGGAAAAACTGGTTATCCCAAATAGCTCTGCCATGCCTGTCCCGTGCTTAGGGTATCCAGGACTAGGGATAGCACTCCTACTTTTGCAAACTAAGCTCAGGTCCTGGCACTGCCTGATTTGCCTCATTAACAAACAAGCAAGGTAAATCAAGCAGCTGAGGCAAAAAAAAAAGGTTATTAAGGTAACAAATTCAGGTGACAAATTTGGTGGCCTTCTACGAAAGGGCTTACAGCGTTGGTGGACAAGGGAAGAGCAGCTGACATCATCTGCCTGGACATCTACCTTGTGCAAAGCATTTGACACTTTCCCACACAACATACTTGTCTCTAAATTGGAAAGACATGGTTTTGATGGATGGACCACTTGGTGGGTAAGGAATTGGCTGGATGGTCGCACTCAAAGAGTTGTGGCCAACAGGTCGACGTCCAAGTGGCAAGCAGTGATAAGTGGCATTCCTCAGGGGTCAGCACTGGGACTGGTGTTAACATCTTTGTCGGCAACATGGACAGTGGGATTGAGTGCACCCTCAGCAAGTTTGCAGATAACGCCAAATTGTGTGGAGTGGTCGACACGCTGGAAGGAAGGGATGCCATCCAGAGGGACCTGGACAGGGTTGAGAGGTGAGCCTGTGTGAACCTCATGAAGTTCAACAAGGCCAAGTGCAATGTCCTGCACATGGGTCGCGGCAATTCCAAGCACAAATACAGGCTGGGTGGAGAACGAATTGAGAGTAGCCCTGAGGAGAAGGACTTGGGGGTGTTGGTGGATGAGAAGCTCAACATGAGCCAGCAATGGGCGCTGGCAGCCCAGAAAGCCACTCGCATCCTCAGCTGCATCAAAAAGATTGTGGCCGGAAGGGTGAGGGAGGGGATTCTGCCCCTCTGCTCTGCTCTAGTGAGACCCCACCTGGAATACTGTGTCCAGCTCTGGAGCCCTCAGCACAGGAAAGACATGGACTTGTTGGAGCGGGTCCAGAGGAGGCCACGAAGATGATCAGAGGATTAGAGCCCCGCTGCTGTGAGGACAGACTGAGACAGTTGGGGTTGTTCAGCCTGGAGAAGAGAAGTCTCTGGGGAGACCTTATAGCAGCCTTCCAGTACCTAAAGGGGACCTCCAGGAAAGATGGGGAGCAACTGTTGATCAGGGAGTGGAGCGATAGGATGAGGGGGAACAGTTTTAAACTGAAAGAGGGGAGATTTAGATGAGAAATTAGGGAGAAATTTTTTACGCTGGGGGTGGTGAGGCACCAGCATGGGCTGCCCAGGGAAGTCGTGGATGCCCCATCCCTGGAGATGTTCAAGGTCAGGCTGGATGGGGCTTTGAGCGACCTGGTCTAGTGGAAGTTGTCCTTGCCCATGGCAGTGGAGGTTGGACTAGATGATCTTTAAGGTCCCTTCCAACCCAAACGATTCTGTGATTCTATGTTTCTATGAATTCATCTAGCTGGAATTAATATTAAAGTTTAAAACCTTGCGTTTACCTCCAAATCTTGCTTTTTTCTCACATCTTAAGCTCATTATTACTGCAACAACCACATCACAGAGCAAAGACTTCTCTGTAACGCTGTGTTATTTGGCAGCATCAGATCAATTCCCAACACTCTTCCCTACTCACTGAAGTGAGTGAGAGATATGCGCAGCGTTCACGCAGCCGTAACATTTCCCACGGGAAGGTTAAGCCACAGCTGTATCGCTTTGCTTTAAATTTTTAGAGCAGAAGAGGGTGCTCTAATCTCTCGCTCTGACCTCCCCCATCAGCCTGGCCAAACAGCCTCCCAGGAGCTGCTGCTGCTGCTCACAGCTCTTCAAGCGTCCTGGAAATAAAATGCATTTTTAAATGAACTATACCAGAGGGTACCACTGAATAAAGCTGATTTCTCTGGAAACCGTCTGCAGCCAGCAGAGAGAGACAGGAAAAAGGCTTGGCTGCTGTTGTGACTCTCCCTGCAGAAAAGTCTCGTATCTCCACTGATTATAGAGAAAATCGAGGGAGAGCAGTACGGCAATGCTTGCGTTAGCCATTCTTCACGTCCTCTGAGCCTTAATTAAAAGCTTCAGCCTTCAAGTATCTACCAGGTTCCCATGTCTATTATTCCAACTGTTAATTACCCTCAACGTCAAAAATACCCACTTAACGTCCAGTGCGTCTGGCTTCAACTTCCTGCAACTGGCTCTCACTCTGCCTGCGCCTGTGAAACAAAAAAACGGGAAGCACAATAAATATCACCTCCCTGTAGACATTTGCACAGCATAATTAGCTCACACCCTAGTCATCCTCTGAGCAAAAGAAATAAACAGCTCCTTAGGGCTTTTCCCATAGAGCATGCTTGCAGGATTTCATCCTTGCAACGCTCTTTTGACATTCGTTTTTAATTTTCCTTCTCTTTGCTAAATTAAAACCAGTACCCATTAGTGAGCCTCACTCCTTATTGCTGAGTAGAGAGGTGATGACATTTTTTACCACCTATTCCATTTCTTTCCACTTTAATTCCATAGCTCAGGTGAACACGGTTGCAGCACCACTGTTTTCAAGCCCACCTCTGCTTTCCTTCATGCGAACATCTGCCTGGGAAGTGTGGTATGGATTCTTTGCTCCCAGATGCATACAAACCTGTCTGCTTTTAGTTTAGTGGGTACTTTTCAAATATGTCCATTTAATGAGCGGTCGAGACCAATCCGCAAGTTTTATGAGTAATGTTTTTTCTGTTTCTTCCACATAATGTGATACAGTTATTGAAGAGCACTGGAAAAAATGAGATCCCAGAGGCGCCACCTGAGAACGCTACCAAAGGAGGCTCTTCATTTACTATGTTATTTCAAAATATCAGTGAATCATTTTTTATTTCTTTATGACATGGACACACTGACTATGTAGCACTAATTTTCTCTCTCAGTATCACCTTTCAGTAGGATGATGACTTATAGAGTTTTAAGAAGACAACGTCACCACTTGACTTTACATGCCAGACTTGTGACTCGATCACAAAAATTATGTAAAATCAGACTGACAAGATTTATTATCGCTCCAGCCTCACTGCCTGGCATTAGTTAACCTCCATCCTTTAATTCTTTACAAGTTCCTCTGCATTTTGTCCTTTCCATGACTTTGAGTAAGCTTGATGACAACCCAACCTGACATCAGTTTCTTGGCCACGCAGCACGGGAAGGGTTTGATGTCCCATGGTTTTGGTGGAGCTGGTTTTTTTGGGGAGGGAGTGTACGGTTGTGCCATATTATCCTGTTTTCAAGTTGCAGTCCAGCATGTGGAATCCCTTTTTCTGCTGATTATCTGCTTTGTCTCAGAGCAGCTATATGTCTTTGCATCAGAGCAGCTCTATGTCAGCCCTGCAGAGTCCTGTAGAGTCAGGCTCAAGTGGGTCCACTTCTTTCCCCAAATGGCTAGATTTATTTGATTTTCTTGGAAGCTGATTTTGTAGCCTGTGAGATCCGAAGTCTCTGGCACTGGCATTAGTGGAACATATGACGTTGCAGGTAGATTGGACAGTCAATATTAGAGCTGGCAGGACACGGTCTCGTAACACCAGATGAGGTATTTATACATGTATTTATTTAGGCATCAAAACCTGAGTGTTTAATTTGACAGCCTCGTCTCCAGAAGCTCATTATATAGCAATACACAGAGAAACGCTCCTCTTCCAGGGGACATTTCCAAACCTCTTAGAATCCAGCTATGATTCAACCTAAGAAGTGGCTACTGTTCATCTTTTTCTCTACATGAGGTTCAGTGAGACTGGACTTTTAATAAGCAAGTTAAAGCCAAGTACTGAAGGAGATGGAGCGTCTCATGTGGTGTTAACTGAAAAAGCCCTTGCCCAATGAGTCTAGAATGTTTTTCTTGTAATATGTCAGATTCACAAAAACTTCAGACGTATCTGGGTCTGTCTGGAGACCTTAGAAATTGCCAGGTGTCTTATCTAGAAATAAAGATGTCAAGCAGGTCTGTCTCATAGGTAGGGAAGCTGAAAGAGGATGAGTGCTTGATATACGCTTGGCAAGTCTGGCCCACGTGGAGAAAACTGGAAACCAGCCACAGCAGCTCAGTGACAATGACAATTTCATTGTTGGCCTTAACAAAAAACCTGAGGGCAACAGCAAACCCACCCAGCACTTGCAGAGTTCAGGAAGCTTGTAGTTCCTTGGATATTTAAAAAATAAATCACTTCATGGCAATGCGGCCAAAAAAAAGGGGGGGAAAAAAATCACACTAAATCTTCTGGCAGACAAAGAATGATGGGTTTTGGCCAACCCTGTTCTCGGTCTATGGTAACCAGACTTCCAAATGCGTCAATGGACTCATGAACGGCTGGCTGACGTTTTGCATGATGACTTACTCTATGCTATGTTGCAAACTTTTCCGCAACCGCATAACCTCACTGGAGCATTCATCAGATCCTGCCAGATCTGATAAAGGGCATTTATCCCTAAAATAAAGCTTGAACATGACATTGAGTTGCACTTCCTTTACACCAAGGCTTCACAAAACCCACGGAGGAAATAATCCTAGAACATCTCTGTCCCAGTGGGTGTCTCCAGCCTCTGGCATCTTTGGCAGCTTGAAGAAAATAGCCAGTTTTACATCGGAGCTTTCAAATGTTTGCTGGAGAGACTTTAACTTGGATACTGAACCACAGCACAGGTCATACAGTACTGGCCTTATATCTTCCTCCAGCTTTCACCTTGCCTATCACAATACACAGTTTTGTCCCCTGTTACCAGCCTACCCAAACATCTAGCCAATATCTGGTGATAGAACAGCATCATTAGCACCATTTAAAGGTTTAGAAACTGAGGACAGACAAAGTTTAGGTATCTAGCCTAGGCTGCATAGGAAGTGCATATACTAGACCCAAAGCTTCATGTTCTTTTTAGCATAGGATGAAACAAACCCGAGAGGTACGTTGCCTCTGTTGTAACTGTAGACTTCTATCATGTAGGACTTAGGCCAGCATTTTTAAGGTAAGGTCTCTGCGTGACCTGCCAGATGTTACAAAGAAGATCATACAGGAGCAGGGAAAGAAAACACCCTAGGCTCCGAGCTGCATGTGCATGCAGCCCTAAATCACTTCTCTGACAGCATCTGGGCTCCCCGACACCCAACTTCTGCTGTGTAAGAGCTCTCCTGTCACAACGCGCTTCATTAATTTCCCAGCAGCATATGCAGTAATTTCTTATATCCCCGTTTTCTAACACCACTTCAACCATAATGAGGAGTTACAGAAATTAAATAAATAAACAAACTAATTAATTAGTATGGAGCATGGGTTAGGTATGAACTTTCCTGGGTAGGTGGAAGGACATAGCAGGCAGCAGCCTCTACCAACCTGATGGCTTCACCTCTCCTGCTTCAGTTACACATATATATATATTTTACATATATATATATATATTCAGTTTTTTTATATATATATCCTCTGGGCTGCTCTGGCAGTGTCTGGCAGCTGCTTTGCATTGCAGAGTGGTAGGAGAGTCACCGCCCGGCTGCGGTCTGGCCCATCTGACTCCCTGCAAAGCCCTTTCCCATGGAAAGCCCATGGTCTGCCCCAGCCTTCCCACTAATCCCCCTTGTGCCCACAGGGTTGGGCAAGTGCCTGCTCAATTTCCTGGTAATTAACTGGCCCTGTTTCAGACTGGCAGAAAAGCTAATCTGTAGGAATTTCTACTGGCAATTTTTTAAAACCGTATGTAAAGCCTTTCTGAGGGCCTTCTCTGAAGGAAATATTTTCATTTCACTTCATTTCCAGAGCCTGCACAAAACTTAACGAGAGTCAGTGCACCCAGTTTCAGAGCACGCCTGCTTTTTAGTGCTCTTTCTTTAATTGTCATTCATAAAGGCAACCCTTCAGATGTCTATTTCCAAGGGACATTTGAACCACACCGGCTATTGCAGATGGTTATTTGTAGGGCTGCTCAAACTCAGTTAACCCAGCTAGAGTGACACATCTGTTAAACACATGCTTTAACTCTCCAGTAAAGCTAAGATCAGAGATAACAGAGCAAAACATCCCCAATGTCTCTTTTCTTTGCCTCCTGTGTGAACAGAAACAGTCCTAACTGCTACGCAGCCAGCAAATAGCCAGGAATACCTGCAATTCAACTAAGCACAGAAGGGCAGAAATAATACAATAATTAATTGTTTTTATCTATCTTCATGCCAACCATGTGACTTTTTTTTTTTTTTTTTTAAGGAATTATAATTTAATGAAGACGTTGACAGAAGCAAGCCAAAGGATAAATCCCAGTGTAAACATTGCCGTATTTCAAACCCGGAGTCTGCAGGCGTCCCAGACAAGCCCCCAGATATTAATCCCTTCATCTGAAACACGCACATCCAGCCTAAGACCTCGCTAAGTCCCCATTATCTGTTGCTGCACAGCATGGTACACTACAGCAGGGCAAGTGCGGCATGCCCTCGGAGAGAGGGAGAGATAAAACAGATCGAAACCACCCGTGAAAATAAGCACTCAACCAGAAGACAGCCAGGCATTTTTAAATAGCAGCAGGCTGCTGTGTCCTGGCACAGCTTAGAGTCAAAGAATCATAGAATCACCCAGGTCGGAAGGGACCTTTAAGATCACCGAGTCCAACCACGAACCTAACACTGCCAGAACCACCACTAAACCATGTCCCTCAGCACCACATCTACACATCTCCAGGGATGGTGACTCCGCCACTTCCCTGGACAGCCTGTTCCAATGCTTGACAACCCTTTTGGTGAGGATTTTTTCCTAATACCCAATCTAAACCCCCTCTAGCACAACTTGAGGCCATTTCTTCTCGTCCTATTGCTTGTTACCTGGGACAAGAGACCGACCCCCACATCTCTACACCCTCTTTTCAGGTAGTTGTAGACAGCAAGAAGGTCTCCCCTCAACCTTCTCTTCTCCAGGCTGAACAACCCCAGTTCCCTCAGTCGCTCCTCAGAAGACTTGTGCTCCAGACCCCTCACCAGCTTTGTTGCCCTTCTCTGGCCACGCTCCAGCCCCTCAATGTCTTTCTTGGAGTGAGGGGCCCAAAACTGAACACAGTATTGGAGGTGGGGCCTCACCAGCGCCAAGTACAGGGGGACGATCACTGCCCTAGTCCTGCTGGCCACACTATTGCTGATACAAGCCAGGTTGCTGTTGGCCTTCTTGGCCACCTGGGCACACTGGTGGCTCATCTTCAGCCGGCTGTTGACCAACACCCCCAGGTCCTTTTCTGCCAGGCAGCTTTCCAGCCACTCTTCCCCAAGCCTGTAGTGCTGCCTGGGGTTGGTGTGACCCAAGTGCAGGACCCGGCACTTGGCCTTGTTGAACCTCACACCATTGGCCTCAGCCCATTGATCCAGCCTGTCCAGATACTTCTGTAGAGCCATCCTACCCACAAGCAGGTTGACACTCCCACCTAACTTCTTGTCATCTGCACAATTACTGAGGGTGCACTCAATCCCCTAGTCCCAGTCATTGATAAAGATAATAAACAGAACCGGCCCCAGTACTGAGCCCCGGAGAACACCACTTGTGACTGGCCACTAGCTGGATTTAACTCCATCCACCACCACTCTTTGGGTCTGACCTTCCAACCATTTTTTTCAACCAGTGAAGAGTACACCCATCCAAGTCATGAGCAGCTTTTCAGGGTGGCCATCATGAAGGGTCCCTTCCAGAGCCGTGAGAGAAATAAACAGCATGTTCCTCATGGAAAAGGAAATCCTTCAGAGAAATTTAACTTTCAAAGTACATCTGCAGCCAAAGAGCCGGAGCATTAGCAGTTGGGGATCAGCATGGCATCGTTGCAGTTCATGGAGCAATTTATTTCAGCAGGGATGAACAGAGGAAGATTCCCAAGAGCTGCAGCTCGGCTCTTCTGGTGCCCATTTAAGGGAATTGATAATATCTTTGTCTCTTTGGGTGTGAAAGTGTCTCTGCTGATTAAAATTCCCTGAAGACCTACATCTCTTAAGCTGATAATGATAAGCCTCTCAGGCTGACTGTGTGTTGCTCTGTTACCTCCAGCACTGCTGTGGTTGGGTAGCAGATACGAGGCACAGGTAGTCATTGCTGAGTGCTCTGGAAGCCAGAATGGAAATCTTGGATGCTCGGAGCCACAAGGGAAAAAGGCAAAAGCAACAACATCCAGGTCTGGGGAAGCAGTGAGTCTGCTGCCCCAGGAACCACCTGGTTTGCCTATGGCCAGGCCAGGCTGCATGAACATCTGCAGGGATCTGCAGATCTCTCTGCAGGGAGATTTATCAGCGGTGGGTCAGGAAAGCCCCTTCCCAAACTGTCCTTGCCTCTGATGGGCTGGCCCTGACTTTCCATGGTTCCAGCTTCATTGGCCATTACTCCTCATCAGAGACCAAGAAGTCCCACATCCAATCTGAAACCAGACTCCAACCCCGGCCAGGCCAGCTCTCATTTGACCTTTCAAATAGATGTCAGAGTGTCTCTGTGAGGCCTGCAGTGCTCAAAGACAGGTAAAACAGAGAGGTCTGGTGAGAAACCACTTCCCCGGCTTCTAGGACTGCCCCCTTCTCAGGTGGATTTAGTAGGGGCAAGGCAACGGGGGCGGCAGCTTGCCTTTTCCTACTAGCGCTGCTGGCTTCATGCTGTGAAAAAGGGACACAGTCTCTGCCACCTTTCTTCTATCCCTTTACCTCCTGCAGCTGTCTCTAAGGCAGACCGTGTAGTTTCACACAATAAGATGCTGGGGCCCGGATTACCTTTTCCTGTGTTTTAAAGAGCATGAAACACTTCCAAGCCTGTATCTGGATCAGCATCGCTGTGAGTGACTGAAATACCGAGTAGATAATGCAGCAGGTGCAGCAAAGAGCTGCCATTTCTGCTTCTTCCCTAAGACCGTAGACACATGTATAAGCTATGTTTTACCCCATATTGAGCAATTTATGCTGTTTTTCCTGAGCACTAGAATGTTTAGATGAGGATCTGCCCAAAGATTTCACGTCTGGCTGACTGGCAGGGAGGATCTCAAGGAGTAGTCGGTCAGGTATTCAGCTGATGGAGTGAAGATGCTCATCCACAGCAGTATCAAACTCTGGTTCTGGTCCTATCCCAGCCTCTGAGCACTATCCTTTGAGTGGAAAGGCCAAGGAGGAGTTCTCCTGGGCCAGGAGGAACCTCAATACAGTAGAGTATGTAAGGATATGCTTAACTGTAAGAATCAACATTTTGCGCATTAGCTCAGCTCCATGTATTGGAGCTGGGCTGGAAAAGGCTCCAGCTGTCTTCCTGGGGTTTTCCAGTGGCTATTCTAGTTTCTGAAAGCTCCTGTGCCACGAGATGCAACAGAGATGGGTATGTGGGTGCGCTGCGAGCCGAGTAACTTGCATGTTCTTCACAGTATTACCAAGGCAGGTCCAACGAGGTGGAGGGTGCTCCAGGAGGTGGGAGAACTGGTTTCGTGCTTTGTCACAGGCTTTTTGTAAGACCATAGGCAAATCATTTCACCCCCACAGCAAAGATAAGAAGCTTGGCTGCAAGACTTTAAAAGGGGACATATGAGTCATCCTTGAGCAAACCATGGTGTACCAATTAACAGGCTCTTCTCATCCATCACGTGTGTTTCTTCTTCCTCCTTGTGTTCACCACCTTCTCACCACCATGGGCAGAAGAACACCCACTCAAAATTTCCTGATCCTGCTGCCATCTGGCTGCTTTGCCAAAACCCTGACATGGGGGAAGTTAGAGCAAACCCAGTATGTTTATGCCTTGCGGTGAACTGTCCTACGTGCTTCTGAAGTTCACAGCCCCCAGCCAGGGGCATGTCACACGCTGGACCTTCCCTTTCATCTCAGCTGGCTTCCAGCAGCACAGCGGGTGTCAGAAGTGGGTCCGACACTGTGGGGCTTGTTTGTCTTCCCTCTTCCTTGGTTCTTCAAGGAGAAGATCAAAACAACCTGACATCTGGTTGCGCTTTACTGCCGTGCTGGCTTATGTCATGTCTTTCTTCCACAGTCTTTATTTTCTTTATTAATCACCTCTGAGCCAACATAGCCGACACATGCTCTGCTCATGCCCCGCGTAGCCCACGAGAGAGCGCTCCCTCGCTGGTAGACCACACGCTTTTCCAACTGGTTAGGCTGGAAAGCAGCTCAGCTGGAGGAGCTTGGCCGCTGGGCTGCCCTCTAATCCCTTGCTCATGCCCAAATCCCACCAAAGTCAGCTGCCCGGGAAGCAGACACCATGCATCAGCATATGGTCTGTCAGAGGGGTGGTTTTTTTCCAGGAAAGAGATTTCTGCAGGACACAAACACTTGCAAGCAAAACAGGAGAGCACCACAAGGCAGGGGGGTTCTGTTCTCCCAGCCACACGTTTTACCTAGTGCAGACATGAGTTGCCAGTTCATCATCCGGACTAAACTGTCTCCAGCAGGATTTTGATCCTTAGAGTAAGCTGAAATCAGTGCTGGTAAAATATATTTCACTGCCCTCAGTCTTTATTTTCATATTCGGGGACCTCTAGTCCAAAAGAGCCTCAGTTGTTCCACTAAACCACGGGGCACAGTTTGTTTCTCCAATTAAGCAGTGAGCTGCTCTGGAGGGAAGAGAGGCAAGCCTCTCTCAACGCCTCATTTTAATTAACTTTCCCTCGTGGTGTACGTCTGAGGATGACAGACAGTTCAGAGGACTCCCCAAATGCCAGGCTTATAACCACTCCTGATTTTACGTTATTCTGAGTGTGTTCCTGCTCAGATGATCACTGGGTCTCATCGAGCCATGTGCGTAAGAGTCCTTGCTCTAACGAGCAAGTCAGAGCTGCAGCCCCCCACCTACCGCACCCTGCAGCTGCAAAGTAATGCTATAAAAACACTTAATGAAGCGTGATGCCTGAAAAACACCCAGCTCATTTCTCCAGGGAACGGGAATGCCCTCAGCCATGATTAAAGTGATGCTTGGACCCGGTGGCTGGGGGGAGGATGGTGTTGCCTGCCTGGTGTGCTGTGTCTCTCGCACGCTGCTCTGTGTTGGATAGCAGTGGAGGCTGTGGTTGATCCACCATCCTGCCACGTTGGGAGAAGGGAAGAAAGGCTGTCCTCTCCAGAGCAGCGGGGCCAAGACGTTGCTGATGGCAAAGTGAAACCTCTGCTTTAAAAACGGAGGACATGAGTGGTCCAGCACCCTAGCAGTGGGGCTGGGGGCTGGCCCAGGGAGTGGTCGCTTTGGATGAACAGCAATGGATGTTGAATTAGAAGCTAGGACCTCCAAAAATGCCTTGGACTTTCAATTTGTCCCTCCTTTCCTGGCATCCTTTGAAACTTCCTTTCCTTATAACCCTTCAGCTGTAAGAAATCCTCCCCCAGCGGTACCTGGTGGCAAACGCATGCCGTGCAGTGGCACTGGTGTGAGTTTGAGACCTCCAGCTGATGCCAGAACATATCTCCATGTCCACAGGGTACCAAAGGTCCCATGGCAGTTAGTGTTATTGGAGCCTGGGAAGTAACTCACCCCCACCTAAAACATTGGAAGAGCTAAATAGCTCTATTCAGCTGCACCCCGGATATATAGTGGCATATATAATGTCCTCTGGGTCTAACACATTAGTGTGGTGTCAGACATGCCTCACATAGGAGTTGCATGCTCTACTGGAGCTACAATGTTCGACTAAATACCCAAGTGTGGTCACACAAATCAACCTTACCTGGTTCCTGAATGCCCTCTGAGGTCCCCAAGGTGTCCCACCTGGTCTCCTGTGACTTCAAAAGAGTGTGCTCCTTCCCCTCTTCCAGCCTGTGTGTGAACAACAGTGCCCAGGAGAGCTGAATGTGAAGCAGTCAAGAGGCAGGATCCAGGCCAATGGCTAAGATGCCCAAATCTCTCTGGAGCCTGGAAGTGCCCTGTGTGCCTGCAAACTGATGGTTGAGTGGCACCTCAGCTCAGTGTGAATTATACAGTACCAGCAGCCAACAGCCTCTGCAGAGCAGACTGGTGGTCTCCATCCAATGGCCAGTGGACAGACGTCCACATCATTAGTGCCGTAATTGGAATCCTCAGGAGATGGCTGAGCAGACCATGGAGACGATCTATGAGCTTGTCACTCTTCATTAGTGAGGAGAGGAGGGGGAGAACAGATGGTTTATCCCATCGCTGGTCCTGGTAGATAGGAGTGGAAGGAGCTGGGTGTTTCACACTGAGAAGAGGAGGCATTGATCTGCTCAACCGAAGGTTGTCAGCTACCATTGCTCCGTTTTTGCATGCACCAGCAACAGGGCAGTGACCGGAGAGGACCAGTGAGGACTGGGACTGGGAAGGATGGGATGGGAGAGAAACTATCAGAGAGGAGAACCACCTAGGAGGAGTGTGGTCAAATGCAGTGGGCCGACATGGAGATCATAGAATCACAGAATCACAGAATGGTTTGGACTGGAAGGGATGGTAAAGATCATCTAGTTCCAACCACCCTGCAGGGAGGGGGACAGGGACACCTCCCACTAGACCAGGTTGCTCAAAGCCCCATCCAACCTGGCCTTTAACAACTCCAGGTTTGGGGCCTCCACAACTTCCCTGGGCAGCCCATGCCAGTGTCTCACCACCCTCACAGTCAAGAATTTCTTCCTAATATCTCATCTAAATCTACTTTCTTCCACTTTGAAGCCATTCCCCCTCGTCCTACCACTCCACTCCCTGATAAAAAGTCTCTCTCCAGCTTTACTGTAGGTCCCCTTTGGGTACTGGAAGGGGCTCTAAGGTCTCCCTGGAGCCTTCTTTTCTCCAGGCTGAACAACTCCAACTCTCTCAGCCTGTCCTCACAGCAGAGGTGCTCTAACCCTCTGATCATCTTCATGGCCCTTGTCCATGGGGAGCTGTTCCAACAAGTCCATGTCTTTCCTGTGCTGAGGGCTCCAGAGCTGGACACAGTATTCCGGGCGGAGTCTCCCCAGAGCGGAGCAGAGGGACAGAATCCCCTCCCTCACCCTGCTGGCCATGCTGCTGGGGATGCAGCCCAGGATGCGGGGGGCTTTCTGGGCTGAGAGTGCACATTGCCGGCTCATGTTGAGGTTCTCATCCACCAACAACTCCAAGTCCCTCTCCTCGGGGCTGCTCTCCATCCATTCTCCACCCAGCCTGTATTTATGCTTGGGATTGCCACGACCCACGTGCAGGACCTTGCACTTGGCCTTCTTGAACTTCACAAGCTTCGCACAGGCCCACCTCTCAACCCTGTCCAGGTCCCTCTAGATGGCATCCCTTCCCTCCAGCGTGTCGATGTAAGAAGGGAGCAGACAAGCACAGCCTTGAAGAGGAAAGCCAGAGAGATAGCTGAGCCCTTAATGGTCCATCCTGTGCTGTGGCCACAGCGCAGATGGGATGTGGTAAAGCCTGTGGGTCCCCATGCATTGGGATGCTCGGCCTGCCATCCTGCCAGGGAGAGTGGCCAGCCACAGTCCTCAAATCCCAACATAAACACTAAATTCCCAGGACCAGGGGTATAAATGAGTTCTTTCTGCAAATTACAGCTGCAAGCAGCCTGGCTGTGTTTCAGGGGGATCATCTTCAGATTATACCAAAACCACTGTGGAAAAATAAAAAAAAGAGGGGGAAGAATGCTCATTGCTGAGTTTCGGATGGCACGGGGTTGGACACTGAGGGAATTAGTTTAATTTGCTGCTCGTACAGTGCATCATCTTGTCCTTTCAAAGCTGAGGGTCCTGCATGTGCCTGGTTATCGGTGTTCAGTTACTGCTCAACAGTGAGGGGCTGAGATGGGATAGCTGCCCAGAAAGAGGGGGTTTAAAAGGAAGCTCCCACTGCACCCCAGCTTGAGAGGACGGTAGCTAACGGGAGGGGTGTCACCACAAGTTAACCCCCCTGAGATGGTGCCTCCAGGTCCAAGTACACACAGGCATGTGGGTACCGCTGTATCTGAGCAATCAGGGACGTGCTAAGAGGGATTGCTTTGGATCAGTATTCAACTTTGTGATCTTCCAGAGATCTCCTAGCATCCCTGGCCAAGATTTGCTGTCTCTCAGCACTCTACTTAGACCTCTTTTAACTGGTAAAACACCTTACATCTGCAATTCCTCCTCCTCCTGAGCAGGGAGACAGTAGGACATGTCAGGGTTGGGGTGCTGGTGTCCAGCTCCCTCCTTGCCGTGAGCCAGGGTGTTGAAATGAACCCACCACTTCAATTAGGTGTTAAAAGAGGGGGATTAAAACATCTCCTGCCGTGCCTTGTTTCCCCATCTGTTACGTGTAGACAATACCTCCTCAACTCACGAGAGAGTTTTGCAAAGAAAAATACGTGAAAATGGTGAGGCACTCCATCGCTATGGCAACGGGAGCCATTGAATTATGGGTGGATGGAGTCAAGTTGAAATGATAAGGGAAATGCATTTGTGTCTCCTGCTTGCTGTTTATACACAGGTCTTTATTCTCTGGCGTTCCCGCCGCGCGTTCAGCCAGGAACAGAGCGCAAAATGTAGTCGCCACTCCCTGGCCACAGGGCATGGTCTCCCGCAAGGGTTTTACGTATTTTTATCAGCATTCTTTGTTTCTGAGATCTTGTAAAATACACACGTCTCCTCCAGAGTTTGTTTAGCTGGAACTGGCTTGTTATAAACATCCAGTCAAGGATGGGAGCGCTAACCCCTATTATTTCGTTGTCTGGCAGAAAAACAGATAAATAGAAGAAAAGCAAATAATTCCCCTGAGTGGACATCTGTGCTGATGCTAAAGGAGCTCCCAGCAAGAAGTGCAGAAAGGGTCATGCTTTGTAGTGAGTTAACTTTTGCAGTAGGTGAGAGGACCATATTAAAGCATCTGTTCTGCACAGAACTTGTCCAACCCTCACTCCCGGAGCTGAACCCTCCAGCTGGGTGGACATCTTTGTTCACAGCATCTATCTCTTCACAAGGAAGCCTTGTTCCAGGGCAGAGGACACATTGTTCCAGGGAAACCAACCCCCGACACCAAGCAGTGACTAAGCAAAGAAGAGGCGTAGTGAGGAAGGAGGATGAAGTTTATTTACAGTGAACAAAACTAAACATCTTCACAAACCATACAGCCCGGAGCTCAGCAATGTTGGCTTGGAATTCTGTGCTACATGAATGTGATGCATGAAGCCAAACACATCAGGCTGAGGTCTTTGGGTCTTTTGGGAGACATCAAAGACAGATTGTGGCTCAGGCTTCCCAGTAAAATTGTGGTTTGAATAAGAGCTAGAACATGGCACACTCTGGATGTAGGAAATACAGGAAGAAGGCAGGAACAGAGCTGGAAAAGGGGGAGAGGTGGCTGTCCTGGCATTGTCATCTTGTTTCTCTTGACAGTCTGTTGCCACAGATAACTGATGACTATGAGAAGCTGACTTCAACAGTTGGTCTTCATGACTTACATCTACTTATCATTCTGAATTAACCTGTACTGAAGCCACAGCATGACGTTTTGGGTGCAAAAGGGAAAGTCACCTTCTGTCACAGAATCACAGAATCACCAGGGTTGGAAGGAACCTCTGGAGATCATCTAGTCCAACCCTCCGGCCAGAGCAGGGTCACCTACAGCAGGTTGCACAGGATGGTGTCCAGGCAGGTTTGGAATGTCTCCAGAGTCACAGACTCTACCACCTCTCTGGGCAGCCTCTTCAAGTGCTCTGCCACCCTCAGAGGAAAGAAGTTCCTCCTCATGTTCAGATGGAACTTCTGATGTTCAAGTTTGTGCCCATTACCTCTTGTCCTATCACTATCACTGTTGACCATCTCTCTTCCAAGGTATGGCATCTTTTAGGGCCTTTGTCAAAGGAAGTTCCTTCTCTGACATTGAATTGGTGCAGGTGACCCCTGTAGGTTTGCACTGTTACACGTATGGTGCTATACTCAAGGTAGGTGGACAGCTAAAGTTACTGCCACTGTGGAGGTCAGGAGTGATGCCAAGAGCAGCCATCCTCAATAGCAAGGTCCACACCAGCACTCACCTACCCAACCCAGTGTCACCTGCTGTCAAGGGCAGTCCAGCTCCATGTTTGCTGTCAGCTCTCCATGGTGGGAAATAGCAGGTCTGAATTCAGAGCAATAAACCACTCCGTATACCTCAGACTTAATTGTCTGATCTTCTCTGATGGCAAATTGTGCCCTCAGCTAGCTGGTCAGTGCAGTTTTTCCAGATTTGCTCTAAAGTAACAGACATCAGAGTCTTATACTGTCCTTTTACGACTCAGCTGTGCATCAATATCTAAGTTTCTTTAGGTAAAATCAAAGGAATATTTGACTGGGAGGACCCCTGGATAATATCCTGAGTTCATCCAGCTCATACAACTACAGCAGATGTGGTCTACATCTAGCAGTATAACCCACACCAGGGCACGGACTCTAGCACAGTTCTGCAGTATTCCAATCCATTTAAGCGTTAGCATGAGTTGGTGGCATCTTGTCTCATGCTTGCCAATAGATGAGGCAACGCCAAAGGAATCTGGAGCAGAGCACAGACCAAGGCTGTTCCCATGGAGGGGACCACTCTGTTCTGTGGCGAGAGAAATAAGCTACATGGACACAGCCTGAGCAGTATTATTTGACCCCAGCCCTACAGAATATTCCTTAGCAGAACAGATGAAGCCACATAGTCTAGAGAGATTCATGGAAAACCACCAAGAAGATTTCACAGCTTCCTGGAAGCCTATAGAAAACTCAAAACCTTTAGCAGAAAAGCCCAAAAGCCGCAAGAACTAGGAAGTCATATAGCAAGAAAGCAGAAAGAATCAAGGGCACACATATATGTAGGAACCAGGCACTGATTTATTTTTTTTAATTCACCCCCTTGCCTGTATCAGTGGTTGGATTTCCATTTAATGTTGGTCAAGTGGGTCACAACTCTAGACAGCAAAGGATAAATGCCTGCTCCTGGCCATCATTGCCCCATGCTGAGTCTTGTTTTATGGGCAGTGCAAACCTCTGCAGGAATTTGTTATGACGTGAACACTTATGCTTAACATTTAAGCAGCACAGATCTCCATATATGTCTATAATATACGCAAAGGATCATTAAATTTTTATTGTGCAATTCTGGAGGGGGAAAAGAACCCAAACCAGCACCACAAAACCAAGCTAGCAAGGAAAATTTTGAATATAAATGGGGTATGTTTTCCTCATGTGTGTTATTTTGACTAGAGATGAAGCAGAGGTGTTTTGGAAGCTGTTTACCCAAAAGCAAATTAAAAAAGCATTGTCTGAGAGGGAAAGGGTGAAATCTCAGAGGTCTTTGTCAACACCCTTGATGGATAACTTTCCAGATGCTTCTAATAAGCCTCAAGGTATCTAATGGATATAGTTCTGCAATAACAGATATAATGGATACAGTTCTGCAATAACACCATCGACAATGTTAGAAAGCCTCATCAGTTTTGGTCTGATGCATTTTCCTATGGATACAGGGAGAAGGAAGTGCAGCATAACATCAGTAACGAATAACAGAGATGGAAACACACGGCAGCAATTGGAGCTCACATCAAGTATTGAGCAACGCGAAGGTTCGGCATGATTGGATTTGGCTTTGTGGCTTGGCCCATTATAAAGAGCGGGATTGTTTGCAAAACTTCAGTGTGGGATTAGATTTCCAAACTCTTCAAAGTCTGAGGGATGCTTGGATGGAGAGCAAAGGTTTGGGCTATTTGCTAAATAATAATAACAGCAGCTTCTGGCTGCTATGTTTGACCCAAATATCTCCTTGGAAACAAAACATAGCAGAAGCTTTTGCCAAGTCAGATGAAGCTTATTTGAAACCAAAATCAAAGTGTAAATAACAACAATCATTTGGAGGGGAAGAGAGTTAATCCCAGTGAGGTAATCTGCAGGTGAATTTAGCTTCTTGGGCTGCCTTTTACATCATAATCTGTACAATCATAAGCGGTGCAGGGAAGGGGAGGATTATTCACTGATTGGTGATAAAGGAACTTCTGAAGGAGTTCCTGGTTTCAGGTTTAACATAAGCAGGAATGGCATATTTCTTTTTCACTTGGTGCATGGAAATTTGCTTCTAGATGGCATCCAAAAAATATATATACACTGTAGCCGCACAGAAAACATAGCCCATACTCAAGCCTTTGCTCAAGAAGTCCTAAATCCCTCTCTACTAAAAGCTGAGGAGGTCTGTTAGGAAATGTTCACTTTATCTTTGTCCATTACACAAATGTCCACTTTATCTTTGTCCATTACACAAATTTAATGCATTTACCTGGGTTAAAAATGTATGACTGACTAACACAATGTCCTAAGAGCTGTCGCTCCAGCCAATATGTGTCATTTTGTGTCATGGCAGTTACATCTGGAAACTCTGCCAAAACGAAATAGTATGGGAAGATATGACCCTGGCGGGGACTTGCCAAGACCTGGAAGGATGAATCTGGGGTTAACAAATGTAGCAATGACTGTGTTAATTATTGGCTTCCTTTACGAGTCTGACTCCACAATGCCGTTCATACTTTAAGACGAGTACATCTAACATGGTAAGAAAGAAATAATGAGCAGGCATGTCTTCAGCTGCAATCAAAAATGACATCTTGGTGTGACTGGCAGATGACTAGTCAAACTAGGCTCTAGTTCACTCTTCTAGACCATCACACCCCCAAATGAACCCACATAATCCTCACTTTTGTCTTTTTAGATTGTCTGCCAATATATTCTTATCCTATTCTGCACACCACGGTGTCTTGTGTTCAATTATCTACCAGGCCGACTTGGTAGAGTAGGGTCAATGGTTGAACCGGATGATCTTAAAGGTCTTTTCCAACCTAAACGATTCTATGATTCTATGATTCTATGATTAGAGACTGGCATAATCAGTGGTTATTAGTAATAATGATGGCCATACGTTTACAGCAGGAAAGGCAAGAAACAAATTCTATTCTCTGCAGCAAAATGGCCATAGGGTATTCCGAGCTGCTCAGCTCTGCCACTGGGCACACAGCCCTGCGGATCCTACGATCAGTCATGGGTCATGCTGCTGCACCGTTCTAGCTCTGGGGCTTGCACAGACATATTTGCAGCCGCACGTTCACCTCTTCCAGGGTACCTGATGGAAACCTTGTGCCCAGGTGGATCGTCCTTCATCTACTGACATGACTGACTCTTCGATGTTTCATTGAACATCTCCTGGGCTAAGGAGAAGTCTAAGTCAGGACAGAAATGGTGAGTCCAGCTGCAACTGAAAATGCAAGGAGAAAGAATTTGGGAACAGGAGGGAAGGACTTGAACACCTCTCTCAACAAGTCTGCTAATAAACACAAACACACAAAATCAGATTTTCCCATTTCAGAGGCAAAATCTGAGATGATACAGTAAGTGTATTGCATCAGTTGTGCTTTTCACAGAATCGTAGGGGTTGGAAGGGACCTCTGGAGATCATCTAGTCCAACCCCCCTGCCAGAGCAGGGTCACCTACAGCAGGTTGCACAGGATGGCGTCCAGGCGGGTTTGGAATGTCTCCAGAGTCGGGGACTCCACCACGTCTCTGGGCAGCCTCTTCCAGTGCTCTGCCACCCTCAGAGGAAAGAAGTTCCTCCTCATGTTCAGATGGAACTTCCTACAGTCAAGTTTATGCCCATTTCCTCTTGTCCTTTCACTGGGCACCACTGAAAAAAGACTGGTGCCATCCTCCCGGCACCCTCCCTTTAAGTGTTTGTAAGTATTGATGAGATCCCCTCTGAGCCTTCTCTTCTCCAGACTAAACAGAACCAAGTCCCTCAGCCTTTCCTCATAAGAAAGATGTTCCAGCCCCTTAATCAAGACTCCCTGCTGGATCTTTCCATGAATGGGGCACTCAGAGAAAATGTTTCTGCATTTCTGTGGATAAGGAGTGGCTTATTTCCTGGTTTTGGTTAAGGAAGACGTAGATGTACCTGGGGGACTAGGCTGTTCATAGCACAAATGTTTGTGACGAGTAAGCTCACAAGTAACATGACTGGAATATATCCTTCTGTAACACACCTTCTTTCCAAGCATCACATCATTTCTGCTACCTTGACATCCCTTTTAGCAGTTGCCTTCTACAATGCTGCTCAGCATCTTGCAATCCGCCAGATTGCATAGTGATTCCCGGAACTGTCATGGAGCAGTCTAGGGACAATGCTGTGAAATGTCACCGTCTGCTGGTTACACTACCTGTCCACTCTTATTTTTTAGGCCATGATCCTGTTGCTCCACCCCATGCGGACAGAGGTCTCAATACAAACATCTTCAGATTCATCCAGGCCATAATACGGACCTTATTTAATGCTTACTTTGCTTTGCACTGAAATGAGAACAAAATTTCAAGATCTGATGATGATTGTTAGAGGGGATTGGAAATGAATGTTTGGAAAATATTTTCTCAGCTACTCATTACCTTATGCATTTTACAAAACACTTTTCTAGCATTATTGCCTGGGCAGTTTAGATAGAAATAGGTCTCCTGTTACTAGGGATTTCATGTCCTTCTGTTCAGCATCAGATGTTGCATGTGGTTACCACAGTAGTGGCTTTTTGATGTTTGCAGGCTGAAGATGGCAATGCACAGCAGGACATAATCAAAAACCATGAAAATGTTGTTTGCCCTAGTTTCCTAGGGAAATGAGTACTATGCAATCATGCTACCTTCGCGATTGCCTCCCTCTGTCTTTGCCCGCCTAACCATTCAGTCCTCTTCTTTTTTCCTCAGGCATTTTTGAACATGCTGTCCAGTTTTGATCACTTTTAACAGTTGAAGATTTTCTGCTCATAGTCAATGGAGAAAACCCTTACTGGTTGTCCAGAGGGAAATTCTGCAGCAAAACCTCGACCCTTACTAGACATTAGAAAACCACCCACAAAACACAGACCCACAGGAAGTCAGGATTTGGTAACTCCAGTGCCGAGAGCACCACATGTTAGAGTGAGCCATCACTGTAATGAATATGGGTGAGGCAAAGTAGTACAGATATACCATGAGGTCTTGTCTTCATTGGGAAAACGATATGTTCAACTCACTTCAGGCAAAATTCTGCAGTTTGCAGATACACTTCCCCTTTTTTTTTTTTTGATGTGTAGGGCATTACAGGGGAGGTAAAGCTGGAGTTGGAGTTGTGTGGAGGACCTTTTGCTCATTGCTCGTTCTCAGCGTTGCGGTAGTTGTAATAAACCCCTGCCATCCTGAGAGAAATGTGGTACAAAGCAGAGAATTCACAACTTATGCTTTGGGTAAACGGCAAGAGGTGAATACTACAGGGAAGGAGGATGTTAGCTTGGAGCTGCCCTGGCCAGCAATAAGCCGCTAGCTTATCACTCCTGTAAAGTAACTCTTTGAGACTTTGGTTTGACTTTTACAGAGCAAGTTCATGTCTACCTCCAAGGCAGAAGTAATTTCTTGTCTGCTGGTCTAAGTACATGACATAGAGACCAACTCCAGACTTCAGTGATGGTGGCAAGCCATTTGCAGGACATGTGTGAACCTCTAAAGGTGGATCTTCCTGTTGCATCTCTCTGTCTTGAGAGTATCACATTACTGCTCTCATTACCACGTGCATCAGGTCACGGACAGAAGAAATGATGCAGAAGGGCTCCATCAAAAGAAGCGTGGCCAGAAGGTTGAGGGAGGGCATTCTGCCCCTCTACTCCACTCTCATGAGACTCCCCTGCAGTGCTGCATGCAACTCTGGAGTCCCCAACATAAGAAGGACATGGACCTGTTGGAGCGAGTCCAGAGGAGGGCCACGAAGATGATCAGAGGGTTAGAGCACCGCTGTTATGAAGACAGGCTGAGAGAGTTGGAGTTGTTCAGCCTGGAGAAGAAAAGTCTCCGGGGAGACCTTACAGGCAGCCTTCCAGTATCTGGAAGGGGGCCTACAAGAAAGCTGGAGATGGACTTTTTACAAGGGCAGGTAGTGATAGGACAAGGGATAATGGCTTCAAACTGGAAGAGGGGAGATTTAGATTAGATCTAAGGAGGAAATTTTTCACTCTGAGGGTGATGAGGCACTGGAACAGGTTGCCCAGGGAAATTGTGGATGCCCCATCCCTGGAAGTGTTCAAGGTCAGGTTGGATGAGGCTTCGGCAATCTGGTGTAGTGGGAGGTGTCCTTGCCCATGTCAGGGGGGTTGGAACTAGATGGGGTTTAAGGTCCCGTGCCACCCAAACCATTCTATGATTCTATAAATGGGGTCATGTGGCAGAAGAGTGTACAAAGGGAGCATGCTTTCTAACAGCAATACTTTAAGACCTCTCTGAGCACCCATCTTGCACGGGACATCCCCTCGTCATGGCTTCCGCTTGCTCTGTGACCCCACAGCCCAGTTCAGCTCCTCGGATAGCCCTTTCTTTGTGTCCATGCAGCATCTCTCATTCCTTCGGAATGTCCAAGAGCTTTTTGTCAAACCCCTCCAGGCAGCTGTAGGGCCACAAAGGGTTGTGAGACATCTGAAGTGGGCCATTCTAGTGCTTGCATCTGCAATCCCAGCCTGAATGCTCCTTCATTAAGCCTGGTATATCTCTGGCCCTGGCTTCGCCTGCCCGGACAAGGCCACCATTATTTAGTGTCTTGGTATAGCCCTCCCCCAACGCACCCTGACAAGGCCTTCTGGAACTCTTTGACATTTTCCTGCTCCAGGATAACTCAGCAATGACAAGTCCCACCCTGGAGACATGACCACACGCTGGAAGAGGAGGGGTTGTTAAAAAGTGCTTGATGCAATTTTACTGACTTCACAGGACAGGGCCAAACAACTCAGAGAAAATTAAAGAGAAAACAACATTTCCACCCAAGAAGCCTTGTTTAATGTGATGGTGAGAATATGACATCAGCCTTTTTAGGTTTCCTTTTCTGACAGTTTTGAAAAGCTTGGATAAAACTTTTCTCGTCTCCCAAGCAATCTCCTAAGAGACTTTTTCTAGGAAAATGCTTACTTACATGTGGTGCTTCAGTCCTCTGTCACACAGCCTGTAGTAGCCCTGGGCTACCGTGGGGGAACTGCAGGAGGGAAGCCAAGGGACCAGGCACAAAAGTTGAAGCTGTGACCCTTTTTCTATATCAGCCTGACTCATAGCGTAACTAGCCCCAGGCCATCTCCAACATGTCACAGCAGAGGAGCAGAGGTGCACTGTACTTTTTCGCCCATCCTTCATGCAAAGCAGATGTGATTTCTTCAAATTCACCCTGTGGCAGAAACAGAGTGTGGACCCAGGTCTCCTGAATGCAAATTTCTTGCCCAATCCATTAAGACATCATTGCTTTAAAAGATGCCAGCGACTCCGATCAGTAGAGCTTCTAATTTTCTGAGGTTGTTTAAATACCCACAACATGGACCAGAAGAACATCCTGGATTAAAGGGCTCTTGACCATGTCTTATGGCATAGGTGGGAGGGCAGGTGGTCTTGACCCACAGAGAGGGCTCTCCTGTCCCTGCAGCCACACACACTCAGCATCAGAGGATTTTCAGGCTCACGGTTCCCTGTAGTGGACGAGCAGAGCTTCTGGGTTGAATTTCTGCCCACCCTTATATTGCTGCACATGTCTTCTCCTGAGCAGTCATCTTCAGCCTGTGCACCCTGCAGACCTCCTGCAGGCCCACCAGGATCAGAGTTCATTGGAGCCAGCTCCTGGGAGTTTCCCAGGCTCTCGTCCATGTGCCTGACAGGTTTCTCTGACAGCCAGGCTTGGGAATTTGTCTCCAGGTAGACGGTTTTAGTAGAGCGCTTTGAGGTAACTGGTTTACCATCTGTCTGTGTCTACCTGTGGCAGCTTAATGGAGAGTAATGATCCTCCATGAACCCTCTAAATGAAAGCCATTAACTGAACCCATGAGAGAAATTGAATTATTGTCTCACCCAATACTTCCAATTTACCTGCCAGTTCGTCTTGTCCAAGACATGCTGAACACGAACGTGGTCTCTGTCAGTCACCAGGTCGCGGGCAGAGAGAGAGATCCCTCTCTTGGGCTCCCCAGGAAAGTTAAAATGTCCTAGCAAAGCCCTTGGTCAGTTACTTATGAATTTTTATAACTCACTTTCCCTCCCTATCGTCTGAACCAGTTTGAGGTTGGTTTTTGTCTTGTGGTTTGCACTGACAGCAGGTGTGTCCATGAGCTGCAAACCAAGCCTGCCCCTGCCTGAGGCTGGGACCATGCTGTGGGTACAATATCAACGGTCACAGACCCACTGAGTGAATCCATGCTGGTTTTTCAGTCAGCCTGAGGCTTCCAGGGAGACCAAATTTAGTGTCTGTACAAACATTAAACGTTAAACATCGCTGGAGGTGTTCAAGACCAGGCTGGACGGGGCTTTGAGCAACCTGGTCTAGTGGGACGTGTCCCTGCCCATGACAGAGGGGTTGGAACTAAATGATCTTTAAGGTCCCTTCCAACCCAAACCATTCTATGATTCTATGATTCTATGAAAACATGAAGATAAACATGAGTACATGACTTCAAGGATGCATACCAGCAGGGGACCCTAAGCACTCCCAACACTGAGCATGTCCTCAGTCCGCTGGCAGGCAGCACAGCAGACTGGAAAGAAGAGCTTGCCTGCAAATTTTCCAGTTTGAGGCAATATCTAACAAATTAGCATCCCTAAAACTGGAGTACTTGCAAACCAATTTGATGCCCAGAGTACAGGGGTACTTTCTGACCACTTGCTGTAAGATGCAGAGGATGTAGAGTGACTCAGTAAAGTGTTAGAACTCACATATTTTTTTCTTACTCATCATGCATCCACCTACGGGCAAAGGGGACATTTTGTCCTTGATGATGTTTGATGAAGTAGATTTAATCAGACAGGACATTGGCCCTGATAGCACCATGTTAGCCCATCTATTATTCAGGTTTTGTATCTGCTGGTCCCTAGATGGATTGGTGTGTCTCCCAGATGTTCTTCTCTGTTCATGCAGTGTCTTTTCGTTTGCATGGTCGATAACCTTGTGCTTGATGTGTGCAAATCTAATTATATTTTGGTCTAACAGAAAATGTCAGCTTGCATGTATCTCCAGGAATGATGGATATCCTATCTCTAGATATCCTATCTCTGGAACAGCAGAGCCACAAATGGGAACTATCTGCAAGTCAGAGTTAACATAGCCTTTTTGCAAAATAAAATAAAATAAAAAAAACAACCCATAACACCTTTATTCTTTGCTTCTGTAAAACTGTAGCAATAAATGGAAAATGGCAGCAAAGAAGGAGAGGATAGCGTATAGATGATCTGAGCAGGAAACACAAAAATAAAATCTCTGGTTTAACTCCTGCTGGTTCTTGCTCTGTGATCTTGGTGAGAGCTCATTTTAACCATGTCTTTTCTGTGCTGGCATTTTCTTGCCTCTTCTTCCTCACCTCATTCTGAATGCATGCTGACTCTCTTCTTCTCCTCCTAACCTCCTAAAAATATATGGTCTCCCATCAAAAAAGGCCACCAACCTTCAAATACCATCTTTTGCACTGCTGCCTGTCTCCATCAGTTGTCTGTTACCTTAGCCCAACAAAGATCTTCTGTTGGGGCTACTTGTGTGCTTAAGTACATGCAGAGGTTCTTCCAAAATTGGGGGCTGAGGCCATCAGGAGACACAAGGGAGACACCTCAACACTGTGGACTCACAATGCCTTCAACAAGCTCAGCCTGCTTTCCCAAAAACTGCACAGAGCTCCCTGAAGTCAAGATTTTAAGTAAGTTTTATTTAGGGAAAGTGTGAATTATTTGGGTTTTTTTGGTGTTCTCTCTTTCTATAGAAGATTTTCTGATATTGTGGTGGCTGGAAAGGCTCGTGGTGCCAGCTTATGTTGGAAAATGCACTATATATAAAATGTGATGTTGACAGAACTTACAGATGACTGAAGCTCATCAACAGTAGCAAACAGCTGGTGTTAGTCGAGATGCAAATTAGTTTTCCATGGCAGGCAGGAAGGCACAAATAATCATCCCAAACCGTAGCAATAAAGACCTACTTCTGTCATTTAGGATCCTATACAACTCCAGGATGTAAAGCCTCCTCGCCAGATGGGAATGTCTTGTTGGAAACAACAGCTCAGCTATGATCCCTTTGGATCCAGGGTTCCTTCCATTGGTTCCCACAATTGGGACGAGGTTCAATCAGTAAAACGGAATCGAGCAGATCTGCAGAATCTTTCGTTTACTGGCTCAAACAAGCATGTTCAATTTTCGTTGGCCTTTTTGGTTCAGATGCCGTTGGAAAGCAGTGCCGGACCCTAATTATAGACCGCTGTGATTAATGGATTTCACAGCTGTTGTGCTATAACAGGCAGGGAGAAGCTCGGGCAACAGCCAGCATTTTGACGGAGTGTCGGATGCCGATGGCCAGGTCTCCGCTCGGTGCAGAGCCCGCGGGCTGCAGCTGCTCAGGCTGGGAGGCAGGCAGCACCCTTGGGACAGCAAGTCCCACGGGGTAGCCCAGAGCTTGTAGAAAGACCAGCTGTACCTGGAATGAGAAGGTGACTCCGTTTCCTACACCTGTGGCCAAGGGAGGTTCCTTCCACGGGACCACAACAGCCGATGTCTCCAGAAGCTTCAGAATGGCAGAAAGAAGAAATTTAGCCTGAAATAAAAAGCCAGGAGACAGAAGAGGAGAAGACTGTGAAAAAGAAAAGGCCCTGGGGGTTATCCCAGGGTCGGTTCCTCTCCTGTCATCCTGGTCCGACTGTAATCCCTATGCGGCAGGAATGACAGTAGGTGTCATATAGATGGAGACACTCTCTGGTAGGTCAGTGATGGCCCTGAGATACTTTGTGCCCCCTCTCCATCTCTCTTTTGTGTCAGGCTTTCTCTTCTTTTGTCCTCGCAGATGTCACGCTTCAAACATCCCCGGCTTGTGAGGGACTCTGGAAGTGGCGATGCCTCTCATGTGCGAGTGGGTCTGCAGGGTTAGAAATAGGTGCCAGCTATAAATAGTGTGATAACGACCTGCAAATAAACTGACGGGCCGGGCTGTAATGGCAGGGGGGCTGTCACCATGTGTGGGAGATGTTGCTTTCCCTGCCGCTGGCAGTCCAGGAACAGCGGCTGTGAGCCATACGTGGAGAGCAGCCAAGTCGCCATGTGTTCAGAAGAGGAAGAATTTGAGCTCAGCCCCCGTTCCTCACAGCCCCTGCTATTTCTATCTCCCTTTCGTGTGTGTGTATGTGTTTTAAATAGATATGAACTTTAAATAGTCATGACTTCAGACGGTAGTTTTCAAATAAAACCAAGTGATGGACTCTTCAGGCTTTCAAGCCCAGACTGCCAGCGACTGAGCGCCCTGAGGCAGGGTCTGGTCTGTCGTCATAGCCTTGGTCCTAGGATCCAGCTGGATCAAAACCAAGGCCCTCAGGATACAGCACCGGAATTGTTTGGTGCCGGGCTTTGTTTTGCTTTGAGTGGCTGGGTTTCAAAGTTGTTCCAAATTTCTGCCCAGGCAGATGATGAGCATCACTTGGGTAAAGCACATCCCTGTTCTTCAGGGCAACCGGAACGGACTTAGACACAAAACTCTGGATATCACGGTGCCTGGCTGGAGGCAACGGGCAGCGAATGGGGCATGAAGCAGCGCAGAACTTGCCAGCTGGTTTCAGACACATACAGTGGATTATGGTGCTCGTGGTGTTTTACAGTTTGGATGAGGAGCATCCAGTCCTCCAGCAGCTTTCAACTGGTTGTAACTGCCAGATTTTCCTTAACCAAAACTTTGGAGAAACCTCCTCCACCAGCAAGAACCAATCTGTTTATAAGAGAACTGACCAAATTTGTACTCTTGAATTAAAACTGAGCTTATTAAAAAGACCAGGTCTGGGTCTCTTCTCAACCAGTCAGTTTCTCCAACTACAAAACTGGGACAAGAGAGACAAGGACCAAAAGTTCCTTGAAAGCAAAGCTACTTTTCTGCCAGACTATGTCTGTGCGTTGCAGGACCTGCCTGCTTCCCCCTGTGAGCATCTTCCAACATCTTGGTCAACCACTGAAAATACATTTGGAACAAAAAGACAACTCATCCTCACTGTTAGCTTTGCTAACCAGGTCACTGAGTGATACAGAAG
Organism: Burhinus bistriatus; assembly: GCA_013397275.1. Taxonomy (NCBI): domain Eukaryota; kingdom Metazoa; phylum Chordata; class Aves; order Charadriiformes; family Burhinidae; genus Burhinus; species Burhinus bistriatus. The sequence goes on from VYXH01007627.1 coordinate 261,509, forward strand.
CTGAATTAAAGGACGGATGCTGGCTTTAAAAGCTGCAAAACGTTGCAGCTGTTAAAAACATCTGCAGTTCTGCACACTGAAGGAGGAAGGATCCAGTTTTTCTGGACAGAGAGTGATGCTGAATGGTCTCAAGGCAAATGCTGTTAAGCGCAATGCTGTCCAACACAATGACGTGCTCAGCTCCCCATGCACCAAGTACACTCAGCATCGGCTGACGCATCTTCCTCCGACACAATCAGTCTTGACCGCTGCTAGAAGCAGGATTTGGACTGGAAGAGTATCCGTAAACTCCACAGGACTAGCTGCTTGGCTTGCTTTGGCTGTGTCCCCGCAGGGCTGATCCAACAGCCTGGTTCCTGCAGACTTGGTGCAGAGCTGGGAGCCCATCTTCCAGTGAAGTAACACAAGTCTCGCTGCTAGGGTGGGGCAAGCACATATTTTTTAGATGATAGCTAAGCAAATGCAGTCCTCTGGTAATTCATAAAACAGGGACGGTGTACAAGAAGTCCTGAAATTCTTGCCTTCTGGCAGAGAGACTGGATAGCATCATGCTGCGTAACTTTATACGGCAAACCGTGCCTTGGCCCAGCTTCCCTATGGGGATAGCTTTTAAGGATGGTGTGGGAAACACCTGGTTGCTAGCAGCCAGGGGGGGACACTGGGGTTCAGCGTCTTTTCCACATAAGGTCCATGAGAGCAGACATGTGCACATTAACTCCCCTCCACGGGCAGAATCCTGGTTCTCCAGCGCACAAGGGCAAGCATGTGCCTAAGGGTGCAAGCACCTCATTCCTGTTACACTGGCAATGCAAAGCGGGTGAAGGCAAGTCCAGTCAGCCCCACCAGCACTTCCCTCTTCCTCACACATCCACCACGTAGTGGGACCACAGGTTTCCTTCACTTCTGACAAGTGAATGTCTGGGTTTTAGCCACTGCTTCCTAGAAATGAGCAGATGTGGAAAACTATTCCCTTCACCTCCTTTCCAGGATGGACACGGATATGTGCTCGGCTTGGAGAGAAAATAAGGATCATAAACAATCATATCCCACAATGTAAGACCATCCTTTCCTCTAGCCAGTATAAATGGGATGATTAAAGCCCCTGTGGCCAGTGCCTGCAAGACAAAGCTGGGATTCTTTTAATCACATCGTAAAGGTTTTATCACCTATCACAATTGTTTTCATCGCATATTGCATCCCGCTGCCCGAGCAAACTGCGTTGCTGTTACCCACCTTCTGCTGGGGAAGTTTTGCCACCTCGGTCCTGGTGCTCTAGTGAACACACTGGAGCCTGCAACGACTGACGCAGCTGCAGACAGCGTGGGTGGCATTAGGCAACCCGTACTATGGTCCCTTCAAAGAGAGCCGAGTGCCTCCGGCAAAGGCTGAACTGATCACGTTATTACACATTCGCAAAGCAGGATTTGAGAGGAGTGCGTTTGATTGCAAAAGAAGGTTTTAGATTCAACCTGGATGTAGAGGGTCTATCAGACGAGCCCGGTTAGCGCAGGTGAGTTTTCCATAGCCATTGGCGCACAGGGGAATGAGGGGCCATGATTCGCTCTCAGCACTTTCCACTGATTGCCCCAAACTTCCTGCAACACTGAAGTGCTCCACAGAGACAGATTTCCGTGCAAATCCAAAGATGAGGCTTTGAATCCCTACCTGCTGATCCCACAGTAGACTCTCAGAGCTTATTTGCTCAGGAGCAAGACCAGTGAAGGCGAAGCCACAACACTCTCCGGTGGGGCAGCAATGTCTCACTCATGAGATTGAAAGGGTTTGAGCTCAGGACAAGGTCTGGGTGCCCTGAAGAGGTGTGAAGGTGATTCACGGGCTGCCTTCTGAGTCATGTCCTTGACTGACCGTGTTCTGCCCACGTATCCTTCTCGCAGCCCCAAGCAGACCTGTTCAGCTCATCATCTCAACACAAATTGCAGTTCTGGGGTCACCACAGATGCACCTACCTTCTTCATCACCACATTGTCAGTGACTCGCTAAGCATGTTGGCATGGCTGGAGGCAGGCTGGAGACAAAGCTGCTCTACCAGAATCTGACAGCTTTTGGGCAGCCCTAACCCAAAAGCCACACATACAGTGCTGTGCTGTAGCATGAGAGCCAAACATCAGGGGTATGATCCAGCCGTAGTGCCCCAGCCCTGCCTCTGATCTGGTCCTTCTTGTGTCCAGAGAGCTTGGCACGGGCAGAGTAACTTCATCCCTGTCTCCTCGCACCATGTAGATATACCCAGAATTACTAATTAAGGTCTAATTCAGGAAACCAGAGTAGAAGTTTTCGTTCTGGTACCCTTTCATCTCTTCATGCTCTGGTTTCCTTTCAGAAATGGGAAACGAATCGTCCTTCCCTCTTCCACGGGAGAACTGCAAGGGATTAATAAGGCAGCGTGTGTAGGACACGTCAAAGCTTTCAGCTGAACATCCTCTCCCACAGCTCCTGTAGAGCTGCACCCCCTGCTCTGCAGACACATGATGGAGAGATGCATCACTCCACCGAAATGCGTCTCCATCACTCCACTCCATCGGGCCCCCAGCATGAGGTGGCATTGGAAATCCTTCTGCTGAGGGCTCAGCTAGCTTTTCCTGGAGGAGAATACCAGCTCCACTCAGTTAAAACTCCTGCTACCTAACGCTGTAGAGGTCTGAAAGCCGCTCCCCTCCCCGCCCCTTCCCCCTCCTCAGGTCTCAGATCCTGTGTTGCTGGGGGCCCCTCCGGTGTCTCATTAGGTTTCCTTTATTAAGGCTTGATATACAATGAGGGACTTTGTAGTGAAGTGACGGAGGGCAGCCGGTTCATGTGGGACCCTTTGTCTCAGGTTTTGTAAGAGCTGGTTTTGTGAAAGCATTTGACATGCCCACCAACACAAATATAAAGGCAATTTAATGACATATTACTTTTAATTGGGGGTGTGGAAGGGGAAAATAAAGAAGAAAGTGCCTGGCTGAATTGGTGCCAGAGGACTCAGGTGGGAATTTATTGTAGTGGCTCCAATTGCCCATAGCAACATATTGTGTAGGAACCCAGCATCCACCGCAGAGGTGATTCAAGGTCCAGAGATGAAGGCAGAAGAATGGTTGAATGGGTTGAGGCGGCAATAACAACTCCAGGTGGGCTCAAATTCACGCAAGAAGCTTTTAGGGGATTTCTGTAGCACATCAGAGCAGGTTACGGAGGGGCAGAGATTTTAATGCTCCCTCAGTGAATTCTTGGTCTGCAAAAAGCATTAAGCACCTGCCTTTAAAACTTAGGTCTCTTCCAGCTGTATAATGCTGAACAGCCCAAAATCACCACTGATCTTATGTTGGCCAACACATAAGGAGCCAAAAGCTGTGAATTCAGCTCTTGACTTCAGCTATGCCCTGGCTGTAATGGAAGTTTAAGGTTCAAGATGGGAAACATTGAATATAATTTGGAAAATACAGTTGGATGCTCAGAATTCCCTCTTCCAGCCTTAAAACCAGTGGTCCTGTAAGTGACTGAGCACCGTGGTGGCCTCCTAGAGGCAGAGCAGAAGGCAGAGGAGAATTGTCTCATAATACGCAAGGAAAAAGAACCCAAATCTTCTTCCAAAGCAGCTCTTGTGCTCATGGTGATTTTCATGGGATAGGAGGTGGTGGTGCAGGAAGATTCCCAGGAAAGCAAACTTGTGTCTCCCCAGTGCTTCTTGAAACAGAGGTGGTCGATAGGTGTGAAATGATCTTTCCTTGCCTAGAAGGAAATATGAAGAGTATTGGACGAGGCAAAGGAAAAAAAAAAAAAAATTAATGCCTGTTTCCCACCCTCCGCCCGCCCCAAAAAAAAGAAATAAGTTTCCTGTGACTTCAATTCAAGCTTGGGAAGAGAAAACTTTAAAACAATCTTCCTGGGAGGTCTTGATGAAACAGGGCTGTCAGAGAAGGCAGCCAGTTGCCCTTCTGATTTGAAATCCAGCTAATTAGCTCCGACGCACGGCGCTTCAGATCTGAGCAGGGCGCGAAGCTGCCGAGTTTGATATTTCCAGGCCTGTCAGCCCGTCCATTAAAACAGAAACGAGCTCCACTGCAGTGAGGGGCGCAGCGGGCTTAATGAGGCACCCTGGGGCAATTTGGCAGAGCAAGGAATGAGACCGCCTTGATGGCAAAGCCCCCCTCGGCCAGCCTCCTGATGGGAGCCTGGGATGCAGACCGGTGCTAACGGAGGGGCAATTCCTCCTCCCAAGGCCCCTGCAGGGATTCACGAAGGCTGGAAGCAGACGGCAGCACCAAGAAGAAGGAGGGGAAGCAGTCCTCTGAAGGAGCACGACTGCAGAGCCAGGGCACTGTCTTGAAGCAGCAGCCTCTTCCCAGTATCCCAGCATTTTGAGCTGCAAGGGGATGCGATGTCACGGTCTTTTGAGGAGGTAAAGCCAGACACAGATGTTATCCCTGTTTCTTGTGCTGGGCTTGGGGATAGCATCGACTCCATTTGGAGGCCCTTCTCTGAAGCTACCTGGATGTGGTAACAGCCCTGGGGCAAACCCCTGGACCAAGCCACAAACTGTGTTAAACCGTGCCTGAAACCAGGACAAAACCAGCATTAAGACACTTAGCAGGTTGTCCTGTGTCCTGTAAGGTTGGCAGGGCACAGCCACCATTGAGTGAACTCAAGGCAAGGCAAAGGCTCACTGAGAAATGCCACCTCTGGGTGTAGGACCTTTACCCACAGAGAAAAGACTGAGGGACTGAGGTTTTTTTTAAGATAGAGGTGGGAACTAGACTGGAAAACAGGCACCTAAATTCTATTCAAGGTCTGAATTTCTCCAGCGTAGAGTTTATCACATCTGGAATAAAGAACTGTTTTTCATAAAGCCGATTGCAATGGCACCACTGAACCTCAGAGGCTGGTACTCAAGCTCAGCTGGTGCCTTAGCAGTTGGCAAGCCCAACCTCTTCAGTTAAGGTCCCAAGCCCGATAGAGAAGTTCTCCAGATGCTTCACCAGTAAAAATGGTGTCACTGCAGCAACACATACCAATTTCCTAACTGGGTCTGCAGCACAGGTCAGGAAGCTATTGCTGTTATTAATCACTCAGGTTTGGAAAGCTGCGGCATCCTGTAGTTCACTGGGGGCTCCATCCCCTCCTTGGAGAGCAGGAGAGTCCAGGGGAGCTCCATGCTGCTGTGGTAGACGTGCTGCCTGTATCCAAGGCAAGCGTAGGAAAGCAGTCCTGAGCGTGTCCAAACTGTAGCGCAAGTCAAAGTAGGACAGCGTGGCAGACAGCATCCTCTTTGATCTCTTACGTATGAGATCTCCTACACGGCTCTTTCCTGTTTCAAACACTCCCTAAATTTGTGCAAGGGATCTTGCTGCTGGGCACGGGAGAAACGTTCCCTTTCGGACCGTGCCTCGCACTTGCAAAACAAGTCATGACCGTACACTGTCGTTTTTACCCCTTAGCTCTGCAGGAAGAGATAAAACAGGGGAAGGGGAGAGGGTGTTTGTTGTGAAAGTCACTACAAGAGGAGTGATTTTCACTTCAATGCCTCGCTGGAGAAATCTCAGCCCAGAGAAAGGGCTTAACCAAAAGAAGCAGGAAGACAATATTATTCAGGTAATCTAACGTTATGCTTCAGAGAACATAAGAAGGTTACATGGGAGGGTGAGAAAGCCATTTTTCACACGGTTGAGGGTATTGCACAGCTCACCGGCTGCATCCTGGGAAGAGTGTCATCTTCCCAGTGAGCAGTTGCTATCTGAGAAGATGGGATTAACTGGAACAATGGTCTGACTGGACCATTGGACTGTAAGAATTGGCTTTGTCTGAGTGCCCATTCTCTTCCCTTGCCGACCCCTTAAAAACACACACCAAGACAGATCACAGCTCTCCGTCCCACCACATCGGGAAGGGTGTTGCTGCTTGCATTAAAAGATAGGGCACGTACATGCAGATGTCAGAAGTGCTGGACCTTGTTTCAGTCGGGTGTTTGCACTGCTGTGAAAAAGTCGTGACACTTGGCACAGCTCCTGAACCAGGCAAGAGGCAGAAGGGCAGCCCCTATCTCAAAAAGCAACGAAAGGCACCCATGTGTTGGGACTTCAGTATGAACTCAGCCTGCCATGTTGGGGGCAGGCTTTTTATTAAAAAAAAAAAAGAAAAAAAAAAGAGGTACGCTTCAGGTTTCATATTGCATCTGGTGCAGTGGTATTCCTTTGGTCAGCGATGGTCTTTCACTGCTCTGTCTTTGCTTTTGCTATGGAGCAACTCCTAGGCATCAGGCCACGAAACCATTTAAACATATTCCTTAGACCCCTTGATTTCAATCACGTACAACTAGTTTGCCTTTTCCGTTCAGCATTCTTCCCTTCTCTGCTGTCAATTCCACCTTAAAAACTATTTCCAAGGTGTCCTGTCACCCCCATTTTCTGGTGTTTAACATGTTCTGCCCAGTTCCCATCTTGCTCCTGCTAGAAGCAATAATCCATGTGTGCAGCGTTGATGTGGGATAAACATTGCCTGAAAGACTTCAAGGCTGAGCTTAAGCAAGATTTGTAGGGAGGGAACATACCCTTTATTAGGCCAATGGCTTCAGCTTGAAAAAAAACCAGGTGCATCAAATGTTTGATGTGATGGTGGATGCAACCTGAGTCACCAGCGTCACATTGCAGTGACAGAGGCAAACACTGACCTACCCTGGGGCGCGTAAACAAGAAAGACCTGGAACAACACATGAAATCATCACAGATTTTAAGAGCTGGGTGGACCAGAGACAGTCAATCTCCAGTTTGCAAGTATTTCTAGTGTGAGAAGCTGTGGCTGCCCCATCCCTGGAGGTGTTCAAGGCCAGGTTGGATGGGGCTTTGAGCAACCTAGTCTAGTGGGAGGTGTTGCTGCCCATGGCAGGGGGGTTGGAACTAGGTGATCTTTAAGGTCCCTTGCAACTCTAACCGTTCTATGATTCTGTGATGCAGATATCACTGCCCCCCCAATACCTTCTGTTCCCATGTTTCTCAATGCACCCCTAGTATAGAAGCCCTGACACCAGGCTGTCCTATGAGGATGTCACTTTATAAAGCGTGTGCTGTGCCGAAACTGCTTTGGGAAGACGTGAAGAAGAAAAGGAACAGTGCAGTTGGCCGCAGCTCCTGCTATAAACTGAGACTGAATGCACAACGGGCACGAGGCTGTCTGGATTGTCCTCACATTGTTCAGAAAAAGAAGGAAGATTTGGAAGAAGGAGAAGGAAGGAAGAGGGGCTGGTGGACCCAGAGCATCCTCCACATTTCTTGCAGGACCTAGGCCCTGATAAGAAGCTCTGGCTGAGGACGCAGGAACAGGAGGAGTTACAACCCTGGAGGACCTTTCTAGTCCCATTTTTTATATATCTCCAAAGGTAACCAGTAGGCTAAAATACTGAGTCTTCAAGGCAGGGCTGTTGCATGTTCCTGATCCAAAAGTCCCACATCTGATCTCTTCTGCTACTAAAGGCATGTGGAGCTTCAGTCATTTCCTTGAATGTAGTATTCTTTAGCTGTTGTGTCTCGGGCTGTGGTGGGATGAGTCCTGACTTCACATAGTCATTTGTCTTAAACAGTTGAAAACTTCTCCTTCCATCACTCCATTTTGGATAACATGAATATCCAAAGGATCTCCTAAACCTTGCACCCCCACAACCACTAGTCACCAAGTAACCCTATCCAGTCAGGTCCCGGAGCGCCTCTGCCTGCCCTTCCTCTCTGCAACTGGTTTGCCACGTGCATTTGCACGATGGGCACCTCCTGGAGACCAGACTCCATCCAGTAACAGATTAGCAGCAATTAAGCAGCGCTCATCGACCTGGTCCTAACTGGACCTCCCCTGAACTGAACAGGAGCCACAGTGGATCTTGCCTCTTTCCATTTCTGGGGCTAATTATTACCAGCTAAACAGCACCAGGCTTTCCCTTTTTCTCTTTGCCATGCTTGTTAGCATTGTTTCTTCCAGCAGCTTTTCATCTCAATGGAGGCAATTGTGCCTGGCTGACATTTTAATTCTTTCCAGCTGCATCTGAACAAAATGACACAAATTAAGTGGAAGGACTTGGGGAAGAGGGGGAAGGAAGCTCCCAGCCCCCACAGTCTGTCCCACAGGGAGGGTTTTGTGCTCAGCGCAGCAGATGCTCAGAAGATGCCACGGAGAAAGGTTTTGCTGTCATGCTGACAGCATGGTCCGGTCCCAGGGATGCTGTGTTGCACCAACATGACCTCTTTGGACCTGTTCACCTGAAAGTCGTGGTAGGGAAACTTAGAGGTGAAGGCTTTGCAAGGTCTCCCAGCAGAGCGGTGGCATTCGTTTGCCTTTACTCAAGGTTTCCCAAGGCGAACTGCTGCGGTGGGCCCATACCTTGGTCTAGGGAGCCCTCCACCCAGGTAAGTGAGGTTGAGTGAACTCCTGCCCACTTTGTGGGCATTAAAGACAGATAAAGAGAACAGACTGGCAAGTTCTGGATCTGTTTAGCAATACATAAGAATCCCAGCCACCAACTAAGACCCCTCTGGGTAAGATACTGCATAAATACAGAATAGAAAGCCTGCTTATGCCCTGAGGGTATTAAGAAGACCAAAGAGGTGCGTTAAAACTAGTGTACTTAAATATTGCTTTTTTAGGTCTTAGGATGCGTTAGAGATACCCAAGTTGGATGTTTCAGAAACTAAGCCCTTTAGCCTAAGCTAGGACAAAAAGAGATGTCAGAAGAAGAATTAAAGGCAAAAAGTCTTAGCAGCTAGTATTAACCACAGGGAACAAGATCAGGCTGGTTCAGTAAACCACAGGGCAACACAATTAGACTGATGCTGGATTAAGCCTGCCCTGAAACCAGAAGACGAAATTGGAGACATTTGCTTGCCACATTTGTGTTACTACAGCCTCATATTAGTGAGCAGGGACGGAAAACGGTTTGACTTCTCAGCAGTTCCTCATTCTAGCACCACGCTCCTGGTCACACCACGGCTCCTATCTTCAAGGCAATAGGATCCTTGCCTCCTTGCTTGCTGCGTGGATACATCCCCTTTTCACATTTAGGAAGGATACGTTTTTGACACCCAGCTGCTTTCTTTGTGCTACAGTTGGACAGATTTTCCAAGGTCTTGTAATGCCTAATGTTCATATTCCTTGGCTGCTGTTTCACACCAGGCATTTTAAAGCCCAGGTCTTGCCTGAAGGCAAAGAATTTGTACTATGGTCTGAAGGTACAGCTATGGTTACCACCAGAATCAGCATGAGGCTACCTGGCTCAGACACCAGTAGCACTGTAGCCACATCAACTGGGTGGTCCAGCATCCCCAGGAGCTTCCCATTTGAGTGCACAACAGGAGATAGGAGCTGGTGCGGGAGGTGGTAGGAACTGGAGATCAGAGGGAGTACAAGGGACCACAGGGAAATCAAATGCAGGAGATGAAGAAAGAAGGTGGAAGAGAAGTGACAGACATAAGCACAGCCCCTGGTGAACTGATTGTCAACACCTGAAATGCCCATGCTTTCTCTGCACCAGTCTCCAAAAAGGTAGCAGCATTGGGTCTGCAGAGCCCATGCCAAAATTTGACACCAGACCAAACTGCCTGTGTGGGGAACTGAGCTGCTCAAGTCATGTTACAACCTGGGGCAACTCATACACTCCTGAAAGATGATCTGGATCTTAGCAGGGCCAAATCAGTTTCTGAAGGCACCTATTTCTCTTCACTAACTACAGAATCACAGAATCATGTAGGTTGGAAAAGACCCTTAAGTCCAACCATTAATCTAACACTACCAAGTCCACTGCTAAACCATGTCCCTAAGTGCCACGTCTCCACGTCTCTTAAATACCTCCAGAAAGAGTCAAGCACGTCTGAGGTCCCAACCCACACGCCTCAGGAATTCGAGCTGCTTTTAGTGGCAGAAGAAACAGCCCAGGGAGCACCATGCCAGTGAATGAGAAGTGAAGATGTTTTCCAAAAAGTTTCAGTGCTAAATTTTTCAGCTGCCTCAGAAACTAATGTGAACAGCAGACTCCCACTTACAAAAAACAACGCTGTGCCTTTCTTCCCCACATACTGTGGGGTGCAAGACCCGTTTTTCTAGGTGATAAGGGCTTCTTTCAGGTGGTGGAGTTGGTGGCTCTAACACCAAGAACAAAGGATGTGATTCTGGCAGGTTTTCAAAGCACCCATCCTAACACCTGAGGAAACCTTATCGGAACTGAGAAAAGAGGAGCGAGAGGCGGGGAAGAGCTGGCTGTTTTCAGCCTTTACCATGATTTTCTTTTTCTTTAAAGTCGTATTTCAACAGTTCTCAGTAGGGGTCTGGAGCTACAGATGCTGCCAGGCTTTCATTCTGCCATACAGCTTACGGTGTCTCCAGAAACCCATGCAGATCTAAAATATTTGCAATCAAAACCGAGCTCCAGGGCACTTATTTATTGCATTATTCTGCATCTCCGTATATCGTCATGACTCTAACTTTGAAAGGAAGAGGCACAGAAAGGAGCAGAGGGTGAAGGAGATAACAAGCATTTCCTGATTTATAAAGGGCTGTTTGTTTGGGGTTTTTTTTTCTTGCAGAAAGGATTTCTGTCCAGTAAGTCAAATGCCTTGAGGGATTTGAAGGAACATGACACTATCCCTCTGTTATTTCACTTAGAGCCTTGCACCTCAGGCTGTGGTTTCTTGATACATTTTCTTTTGCAGAAACGTCATCTTAAACAACTGCCTCCCAGTCCTTGTCCCTTACTCCCTCCCAAGTGTTTCTTCCCACCGTATCATGGTGGAGTGTCTCAAAGCTGTGGTTGAGTAGGGTAGGATAAAAAGAATCAGGGAAGCAACCGATTACCCCCCAAAAATCTATTTTGGCCATGTTGCTTTTAAGCTGGATCCGTTCCCCAAACCAGCTCTCAGCAGAGCAGCTGTGCTGGCAGGGGAGAAGGGATGGCATGCAGCAGCCTGACGGAGAGGCGGCAGAGGGAGGGAGAGCAGAAAAGCCAGCAAAGAAAACATACCTTGAAGCTAAAGACTCAATTAGTGGCTTTTCACGCAGCTGTTCCATGAGAAAAAGGTGGTAAATCACGGGTCCTGCATCCTCCCCAGCAGGCAGCCATTCCCGGAGCATCTGCAGTATCGATGCAGAGCCCTTCCCCACCTTAGGAACCCAGTAGGAGAGAAGGGAGGACCAGAGTGCTCTGAGATCGACACAAGAGGAAAGTTTGGAAAGGCTCAACTCGAGACCTGTGCGCCGTTAAGCCACGTCTGTGCACTTCCAAACCCCAGATCTAAGGAAGATTTTGCCATAATGTATATGGAAAGGGTTATAGGGTGAGCCTAGTAAGGCCTCCAAGTTCCTAAGTCAGTGTAGAAATAGTCTTGGCTATTAAACAAGTTGGTAAGGTGGAAATAAACGGACGGCCGGAGCTGCAGGGGAGAAGGCTCTCACGTTGCTATCATGAGCTCCTGTGAAGGGCACCAAAGGAGCAGGGGATGGGACAAAGTGCAAAATAACAGCACGCAGCAAGCATACAGGCAGCTCTGATTTAGGTGCTAAGATGGACGAGGCAGCAGCAGAGCTGTTCGAGGAGAGGAAGGGCTTGCTTTCTGTCTGTCTTTCGGTGAAGAGCAGAAAGGGCACGAGGGGGAAGGGAGCGCGGCTTTGCAGAATGCTAATGAGGCAGAGGTGATGCTGCTTGATGTAGAGCTGAATGTGCTTAAGGGACCCTCCAGGGATGATTACTCAAAATGACTTTCAGAGAACGCCACTGGGACACTCCTGGCTCTGCACGGAATACACAGCGCAATACATCTTCGCACGGCGAGATTGACACACGAATGATGAATGTCAACAGCGCAGGAATTCTCTTTAAGGGCAGAAAGGTAATTAACTTTGGAAGCAAGGATTGGGGCTGAAGGCAGGTGGGCATGTTTTGTGCAGGGCTGGATTCGAAAGGAGCTGGGTGAGATGAGTGTGCAACACTCGTGGATATGTCTCCCTGTTGAGTGTGAGCTGAGGGTGGCTGAACATCCCAAATCTTGCAGTGAGATGCGGATTGTACAGTCACATTTTAGGAAGTCATAAAATCATAGAATCATAGAATGGTTTGGGTTGGAAGGGACCTTAAAGATCATCTAGTTCCAACGCCCCTGCCACGGGCAGGGACACCTCCCGCTAGACCAGACTGCTCAAAGCCCCGTCCAACCTGGCCTTGAACACCTCCAGGGATGGGGCAGCCACAACTTCCCTGGGCAACCTGGGCCAGTGCCTCACCACCCTCACAGTCAAGAATTTCTTCCTGATACCTGATCTAAATCCACCCCTTCCAGTTTGAAGCCATCACCCCTCATCCTATCACTACGTGCCCTTGTAAAAAGTCCCTCTCCAGTTGTCTTGTAGGTCTCCTTCAGATACTAGAAGGGGCTCTAAGGTCTCCCCAGAGCCTTCTGTTCTCCAGGCTGAACAACCCCAACTCTCTCAGCCTGTCCTCATAGCAAAGGTGCTCTAATCCTCTGATCATCTTTGTGACCTCCTCTGGCCCCACTCCAACAGGTCCATGTCCTTCTTATGTTGGGGGCTCCAGAGCTGGACACAGTATTCCAGGTGGGGTCTCACAAGAGCAGAGTAGAGGGGCAGAATCCTCTCCCTTGCCCTGCTGGTCACGCTCCCCAAAGTCCCATTTTTGACCCCAGTAATGAAATGTGGAGGGGGAAGTTAGTCCTTAACTTCAAGCTCAAGCCTTGAACTTACAAAAGACTCAAAGGGGAGGGGGGCTTAGCATGGCAAGGGAGAAACTGCTGTGCATCTGTCGGAGGAACCATGTCGGTGCCTTCATAGGATCTTACCATGAGAGTGTGTTTTGCAGTTAACACCTCCCTAATTAATACACATTAATACAGAGGAAGGGAAAATACATAATGCCCTTCCACTTTACCAGAAGGCCACCCAGACAAGCTGTTTGTCTAGTGGGTGCCCCAAGTTATCTTGCATATTTAGGCATAGCTGAGGGTGCCAGGGCGGGGTTTGTGCCTGTGTTAGGAGGAGAGAAACCTCCTCCAGCCATTACCACACCTTATCAACAGCTGTAATTTGTTTTTGAGTCTTTACATCGGCTGCAACACCACCCGTATTTCAAACCCAAGCCGTTTTGGTTCCAAGTCCAGTTCCTTATGCTAAGCAACAGCAATATCCACACACTTACTGGGAGGTCCTTCACAAAACACAAGCATTTATCCAAGTAAGAATAACCTACCACCTCAGAAAAAGAAACACATTGTTCTCATTAAACCCCAAGGAGTATGCTTCGCTGTGATGCAATATCATGGGGAGAGAAAACAAAAGCATACTGGGCAAAAACATACCAAATTTCATTTCAGAGTTCATGTTTTAACGTCTCCTAACTCAGAAATGCTCTCATTGTTTTTAGACTGTTTTGGCACCGTAATTTTCCTTTGCCTTCTGTTTTCAACCCTAATTGACTTTGAAGGAGAAGCTACAAAAATGTACAAACTCTGGGCTTTGTTACTGAAAGGTGATTACACCTTTGTTCAGGGGATGCTGCTGCCTGTTCAACATTCCCGGCTGGTTTCGGCAGCAGCCCTGACATTCGTGGCGGTGGGCGGACGTGAAGGAAGACACTGCTCCCACCCTAACAAGCTAAGATTAATGCCTATCATGACAGCCCTGTTCTGTACACCTATTGTCAAGCCAGCTCATGTTCCTGCTCTGAATTGCGCTCTGAAGAGGTTTCCCTTTCTCTCCACTGGCTGTACCTTAGGTGACTCTGCTCCTGACCTGAGCGTGCAAACTAAGGTCCTGAAGTAGACAGCAGAAAAGTTCCCGGGAAAGTTTTGTCTTTCTGCACCTGTAGGACTCAGAGGCAGTTGCTTGGCCAATGCACCTGGAGACTTCTCCTTGTTTTCTGCCATCTCTGTTGGTTGTTTGAATAGATGCCAAGGTATGATTCACATCACCTAAGTCTGCACTTTTAAAAAAGATCGGCATTTAGTCTAAGTATTCTCTCTGTAGGCAAGGGAATGAAGGCAATTCAGCCAATTCACTTCGGACACATACATTAGGATGGTTTGAATCAACCTGCACCAGTGCCTTTCTCCTTCCATCCACTAGAAAAGCAGTCTTGGACACTTCGACTAGTGGCTTCTGGAGGCAAAAATATTTTCTGTTCCAGTATTTTTCATTTCCAGAGATCTTCGTTTCCTCCGAGCAGTTAGAAAGCACATTACCTTTCAGTCTAATGCTCCTTTCCAATTATTCTGTGCACAAATGTAGATACGCTTTGTTTTTAACGATGGACCAAAAAGAGGAAGACTTTCAGGAAACAGCAGGGGTATTGGTTTAGAAATATGAAAAAGATAATAGATTTTCATGGTTTGGAACAATGCTGCAGTTAAACTTACATTTTTGTCAGCTTTCTGTTGTGTAGTTCATCATTTGGAATTCACTAAGAAGTTATTTGCCTAGAGAGAGAGAGAGTGACCAAATTGCAGTAAAGGCCCAAAGTTACAGTCCTGAATCTTAACTAGATTCAATCCCTCTCTGAAGGTCAAAGCAGTTTATATCAGTCTGAAAAGAATCCCGACTCAGATACTTCAGTTAGAAATCCATGACAGGTAAGATGAACTTGGACCCAGCTGGCTACGTTATCTCGAAAGTGTTTGACACAAGCCCATCAGAAGAAGCTGCTAAGGAATGTGGCTGAGTATGAAAGTCCTGGACTGGTCTGCAAAGCGATACCTCCCCTCACTAGAATTTGACAAAATGAATAACAGGGCTGCGGGGGGTCAGTGCAGTCAAAGTCTGCAGAGCTATCAGCAGAACATCCCAGCAGTGACAGGAAACCCAGATTCCATCCTGACATCTTCGTACTCCCAGGGGGAGTTCATCTCAGATGGATGCAGTTGGGATTTCAGACTTCAAAGCGTGATTCTCCAGTGCCTGAAAAAAATTTGAGCAGGAAGTGATTCATTTAGGTTCATCCATCTCTGGATGCTTACCCTTCAGGGGATGGAAGCAGAATCCTCTGTTAGCTTGGATTATTCTGGTCTGAACTTGGAGTGGCTCCAGTGACACCAGCATTACTGGTGTAAAAGAGATGAGACTCTGGTCAGATCCTCATAGTTTCTCAAGAGGAACCACTTGCATTACTGTGGCGGTGACAAAATGAGACCCATCTCCTTAAGAGAGTCCCTATCTGGCGTGACCTTTAAGTTCAACACCATGTTCAATGCAAGTTCAACACTGGGATCACAGTGCTCTCACCCCTCCTCTTCATGAAGAGCCAAAGCCCACCACATGCTCTACACCATGCAGCAGGGACCCCTTTTCTCACCCTTGGACATCCACCTTGGATCCTACACCATGAAGTTGTTTAGTTGTCCACTTCCTATTCATTTCAGCCACTTGCAGGTAGGTATTTCTCAGTTCCTGGAAACTGTCTGAAACCTCCTACCTTCACAGTACCAACCAACAGCCTCCAAAGCTGCAAAAACCAAATACTTAATTTTGAGCTAAATAGTAAGCTTTTCCAGGCAGCCCCGTGTACACCACCCACCCTCTGTGGATAAGCAGGCATGTACTACACAGAGCAAGGACTCACCATGCCCTTGGAAAAGGGACAGAACGGGGACCACACACATCTTCCATTGAACCCCGCAGCACCCAGGTCTGAAAGGGACAGGGCAGGGGGCACGGAACCCTCCGTGTGGCCGGCGTTGAATGGATGGAGCTGGCAAAGCCCAGTTTCACCAGGGCAGGCGCTTGCTGGCAGCAGCTACTTTTGTTTACCAAGCTCCTTGTAACCGCGTGAATTAGAGACCAGATCATTAGCTTCACAATGAACCAGAATGCTGATTTATTTAATGAATGTAAATGGTCTTTCGCTAGCTAATTAAATTAGGGAAATGAGAAGTGTTGGTAATAAAACGGATAGCAAGGAGGGGAAAAGCTTCTGTACCCCAGTGACAGCTGTAACGTACGTCTTCCCATGCACATGCCCCTCTGCAAAAGATTTAAACCAAGTTTCTGTCCTTGAAGGCAGGCTTTTACTACGTGATCTGTGATCAGCCGTGGGTTACTGGGGGTCTGTGAAGGACCTGAACCAAGACAAGTGATGGACTAGGCTTTGCTTTCTAGTTACACCCGTGTGCATCCAGACCGAGCTGAGTGGTCTCCTTGAGTTCCTATCAGTGTAAATACCATCTTTTGCATAATTAGCGCAATGAGATATTTACAATCATTTCCACTCTCATCTACCAGGAGTCAGTTGCTCAGTGCTTTGGAAATTCCCCGCCTTGAAAACTATCCTCTTCCAAACCACCTGCTTATGAAAATACACCACGGACCTTCAGCAGTCAAGTCCAACACCCAATAATTCCAGTCCTGACCTTACAATACTGAAGCCAGAGACAAAAAAAGTGCCTTCACACAAAGGCTTACACAGATGGTCCCCAGCCATGGATTTCAGGGCTGTGAAAGACCCAGCACCATAGCAAGAGTGGACTCTAGGTCTGTTGTGATACTCTTATGAGCTCTCACGCTTTGGGACAACGCTGTGGAGGACCTCCGGGTGTCAGACACCAAAACCTCACTCACTAAACAATATTTGGCAAAATTTCAGCCTCGCAATGCTGAATTCCCAGTGAATTCCTTACTCCATAGGCACTGCTCACCTCAGGAACCCCTTCTCCCACCTAACACAGCCGCAGACCGCAGGAGACTCCTTCAGGTGTCACAATGGCCAAATGCTGGGCAATAAATCTTAACAATTCCTTTCAGATGAGGCATGGGTATGCTTAAGATAATAGAGCTCATAGAGGAATGGCATTTATTCCCTGCCAAAGAACATAACTAAAAGGCAAAGTGCCTTTTGACAGGTTTATAATCCACCCATGCGTTGCCATCCACGTAGGTCATACATTAGTCAAGCCGTATATTACTCAAGACTCCTCTTAATAAGCAACTTAAAGACTTTTAACGGTCTCTTTTGTAGCCTATTAGGAAGTAAAGCAATAACAGAAATATCACAAAACACTGTCTGTCCAGAGCACCTACAAACAGATTGTTATTCTCAGGAAATAAATCAAAGAAAAGACTTCAAGCTTCAGGGAAATAACTTCCATTAATTAAACCATGTAAATGACCAAGGTCTTCAAATCAAATCAAGCTAGCATAAATAACTCGTCACAAAAGGTGCCCAGAGG
This sequence comes from Burhinus bistriatus, assembly GCA_013397275.1. NCBI lineage: Eukaryota > Metazoa > Chordata > Aves > Charadriiformes > Burhinidae > Burhinus > Burhinus bistriatus. Next base: position 278,695 of record VYXH01007627.1, read on the forward strand.
TTATGGAGGAAGTCACCATGTCTATAGTTGTTATTAATAGGAATAAGTCTGTAAAGATTTAGGTCTATGCTTGAATTTTCAGGGCTATATATCTACATGGGAGGCAATAATTGGAAAGCAGCGATGATTAATATGCCTGATTAATTGCACTATCAGAAGACAGGCAATGCAATTACAGAGTCTTTCAGACATGCATGATCCTATACTCCATCACCAAGTGAATAAAACAAACACAAGAAGTTAATCAAAGGGAATGGGAAAACGAAATTTAAGTAAACACATGCAAAATGTCAGAGACACCTTCATTCTGGATCCCTCTCAACACCAGCAAGAGAAGCGTAAAATTAAAAAGCTGAAGGAGATAAATGGTGCATCCCAAACAAAATCAAAGGAATCTCCCAGCATGGGTTCTTACTGCTCCCTTTGGTCTGCAGCCAGTGTGGGGGGAATACAAAGTGGGTAAAGCCCATGTTTCGAGACAGGCTGCAAAGTGCTTGAGAACGTTACCACTGGGCATGACTAATTCAGGACTTCATCTCTTCCCAAAGCCGGCTTTGCAAAGGCCTTTGGGCTGTGGTTGGCCCCCTTCAGTGAGCCAACGCTGCAATTTATTACTGTTGAAAAGGGGCTGCTTGCCTTCCCCCTCCCATATTTCCCATCTCCCTTGCTCTTAACCAGCCTCTCCCAAGAGGAGAGAAGGACTCTGTTGGCATCTACCATGTTCCCTCAGCTGGTGGTAAAACACCAGCCGTATTTTTGTTGGCAAAGCAGATGTAGCTACTCTCTCCCCACCTCTTCCCCACCCCAATGTACCTTCCCCAGCTGGATGCATGCTACTTCTTTGAGTCATTCCCATCCAGCAGGCTGGGGCTCCTGTGCCGAACCTGTGAATCGATCCAAGTTAAAAATAATCTTGCCAAAAAA
>VYXH01007627.1:284064-303108 GCA_013397275.1 Burhinus bistriatus
AAAAGAGGCATGCATTTTTTTGTAAATCAGACGGATAAGTCACTCCTCAGGTGAGATCCCTGAAGGCCAGCAGCTAGATTTCCCAATGGCAGGACACCAGCATGGGAAAAATTAGCACAGGTGTAAAGTAATAGTGTGAGAAGGTGGTTTGTAAAGTGGGTCCCATTGTGCAATCCAGAGAAATGGGCCTCTGGAGATCTAACTGTGGTAAAGAAAACAACTAAGATTAAGAGCCAAACACTACTCCCTTCCAGCAACCTTGATCAGAATTAATTCTACTGTTTCTGGGAAACTAATGCAGTTTTGCACCAAAATCATCAAGGCAGATTTTGGCCCTAATCCTTTAAAAGCATTTCCAAACAAACGTAATGATATATGTGCAGAACATATTCACAAGCATGACTTTGTGTAGATGAAATTACTTTCTGCCTTAGAAGGAGCTGTTGAACTTGAGTGATTTGCTTCCCTTTGTCAACAAATTGCAAAATTCCAGAGAAAATAATTTTACACTCAGAGCAGGAGGAACATCAAGTTTACCCCCCAAATTAGGAAAAGCTCTTGTTATACTTAAGTGATTTTAAATGATATCCACCTGGTAAGGAACTCTTTTCTCTGAATCTGCCTTTCTTCCCAAGACCTGAGATCAGAGATGCTCATGAACTAACTGCCAGAACAAGGCACTTCCTGATCCTTAGGACACGTACTGAAATCAGACACAGAATCATAGAATGACCCAGGTTGGAAGGGACCTTTAAGATCATCAAGTCCAACCACCAACCTAACACTGCCAAAACCACCACTAAACCATGTCCCTCAGCATCATGTCCACCTGTGTTTTAAATACCTCCAGGGATGGTGACTCAACCACTTCCCTGGGCAGCCTGTGCCAATGCTTGATAACCCTTTCTATGAAGAAATTTTTCCCAATAGCCAATCTAAACCTCCTCTGGCGCAACTGGAGGCCATTTCCTCATGTCTTATTGCCTGTTACTTGGGAGAAGACATCAACCCCCACCTCTCTACAACCTCCTTTCATGTATTTGTAGAGAACGAGGAGGTTTCCCCTCAGCCTCCAAGCCTCCAGATGTTTCACAACTCCAAGCTTCCAATCCTCCAGATGTTTCACAGATGAACACAGTGAGAAAAATGTGCAGACTAAACAAAACAAAACCCATCTTCCAAATAGACTAAGACTGTTGGATGGAGCAACCCTTCAATTTCATGGTGTTAAGAACTGAAATCTCCCAGTCATGGTTTTTCTTGGTCATAATTGAAGATGAACACATGAGTGAACTCTTCTTTGCAGCTGGGGAAGGCAAACCAAAAAGCAGCTGGTACATGGCTTGCTCAGGATGACACAAGGAGTCAGTAATGAAGCCTGGAGAGCACAGGGCCGGCAGGAGCCGTCTCAATGTGAGCTGGCAATGTGCACTTGCAACAGAGAAAGCCACCCGCATCCTGGGCTGCATCAAAAGAAGCACGACTAGAAGGTCGAGGGAGGGAATTCTGCCCCTCTACTCCGCTCTCACAAGGCCCCACCTGGAATACTGTGTCCAGCTCTGGAGCCCCCAACATAAGAAGGACATGGATCTGTTGGAGCAGGTCCACAGGANATATGTCCCTCTATCAGTGTCCTTGGACAACTACACTGTATCACAGCCGAGAAAGCCTTTCACCAGTACAGCTGGCATTCAGGAAATTCCTTAAGGGCTCTGAAATGCCTTAGATACTTGCATGTTGCTCCCTGGCCTTGTTTAACCACATGGTAAACAGGAAGATGGGCTCCTGTTGATATCTGGGCTTGATCTGGAAGGATATTGCAATAATAATCATCCAGGGCACCGGCCCAAAAGTTTGTGATGAGCCAAGCAAATTGGGATACTTCCCATCCTGCAGCCATTCAGGCTGAACCAGCCCGACATTTCCCTGACCGTGGTGTTTTACCACATACCGTGTGAGGACAGTTGTGCCAACATTGCTGGTCTGGAGGAACTCTTCCCTGCATCCTCCACTTTCCCCTTCCCCAGGCTGGATATAAAAGCAATCCAAGTCACGGAGCTCTGGCCCCTCGAAATAAATGGGAAATGTTTTCTAAATATGGGAAATACATGTATCAAAAGGAGGTCAGCTGGGTTAAACATTGTGCATGATGTGACCGTACGAGTGAGGCTGAGGAAAAGGAAGGGAATTAAGAGCCATTCATATGGAAGGAAAGGGCTCGCTTGCCAGCAGGCATGTGTCAAAGGAGCTCTCTGTTTAAAGGTATGAAGAAGCTGTGCAATTTTAAGACCCCTGTTCCCAAAGAAGAGAATTTGTTTTAACCAGCACTGATAAAACAGGGAGGGTTTTTAGTGTGAAAAAGAGGATTTTCTCCTGCTTTTCAACACCTCTCTGGAGCTGGGCCATGCTTTGTTGTGCTCAGTTTTCCCCGTGAGTGCAGGCTCCTCTCTGCAGGAATCTGGTACTTCCTGAGCTCCTGCCGTTCCCACAGTGTTCTCACAGTCACGTTCTTCTTTCCATGTTTTTAGTACAGGATTATTAAATCACTCGCTCAGAGGCTAGCAATGAATGACAGGGAGGGTCACACGTTTGTAGGCTTGAGTCCAAGTTCCCAGCTAATGACTTGAACAGAGGTATAGCAGTTAGGGAAGGTGCCTTGGAGATGCTGGAACAACAACGGCATTTTGCTGGGAAGCCAAAGGTGTGAGACCCAAGTTGAAATCCACCCTGGTCAGCCCCAGTGAGCAGGTACTTAATAATGAAGCAAAGGAGCCAAAGGTGTTGTATTGCCCATCTATCATCTCCATATGCTCTTGGCTATTTTTTTTCTTTAAGGGCATAACCTTGGGAATTGTATTTGGAAGGACATTTGATTGCACTAGTAAGGTCTGCTGATCTAGTAGGAAAGGGTGCACCAATCTGAAGGTAGAGACAGTAATAACAGAGAAGTGATTAACTGTTGAAACATAAGACCTTTTTCTTTTGGAAATTAAAAGCTGATATTTTCTCTGAAAATCTGCTTAGGTCAATTACAATTTACTGGGCTCAGTTCAGAAGTAACCGCAGGATACACCATTGCCTAGCAAACCCCTCTGAGATGAACATGCAGGAAATCAGGGTCTGATTTGCTTTCGTTTTTTTGGTGTTTCAGATTAAATGTCCAGGGAAGTGCCTGATCTTGCTCACCCAAAGGACAGGAACCGCTAGATGATGGAGACGAATCTACATGGTCATGAATGAAGATGGTGATGAATGAAGGAGAGGAGAAAAGGAGAAAAGGAACACTGCCATCAGTTCCTTCTTGCAGGCAGCACAGGATGCAGGTTGGCTTTTTTTTGGACAGAAAAGGGCAGGTCAAGTTAAGGTCTGGACCCTTTAGCACAAATTTCCTCTGACCACTCCCAGTAGCCATCAGGGTTAAAAACCAATGCAGCTCCAAGCTCTTCCCACTGCATTTGGAACAAGTGGCACTGTTACACCCCAGGGATGTGGCTCCCCTGGGCCAGCACAATTCACAGTCAGTTAGGGTTTGATTTTGCAAATCCTCCTCTAACCAGAGCTTTCTCACACAATGAATCCTTTGACCTCACGGGGCTCGACGACGTGCATCTCGGCAATTTTCGAGGCCTCAGCCCTTGGCCTGCCAGAAGCACGGGAAAGCGAACGCTCCCCTCAAGGGCATTTCTACATGGAAGACCAAAGGACCTTGAACGCTACAAGAAGGCCACAATTTTTACGCCGTGAATGCCGTCTCTGTCGGCCGTCAGCAAAGAGCACTCTGACACCGCAGGGCTTTGCTGTCGTCAGTGTGAAATTAACAACTTTGTCAGGACAGACAGTGTACATCTGTCCCTTGTCATTTCTTTTTTTTTTCCCCCTCCGAGTCCCCGCTGGGGAGATTTCATTAAAGCAACATTAGACCATGGGTGTTAGCTGCGTCTGCAGCATATAATTAGCTGGCAAGGTTGGAATAAGGTATCCGCTGCAACCTTGGCTGCTGGGCTGCAAGGCGCTGTGAGCAAATTTTAAGGGAGATGCCACATGGGCTATGGAAATAATGTTTTTTCACCTGAGAGGCTATGGAAGCTGTTCTTTGCTTGCACGGGGACTTCTGGAAACTGCAGGCCTTTAATGAGCGGATGCCAGATAATAAATCAGACTGGGATCTCCCCATTTCACAGCACCGTGGGCAGCCTGTCTGCTGTATGACCGACGCTTAGGTAAAGGGAAAACAAGGGGCTGCCCCTGGGGACATTCCCACTGACTCCACGGGGAGGACAGGATCTCTAACTGGAAGCTGAGAAGCTTTAAGACCCGAGGGTGTGAACGTCTCTGGGCTGTATTCAGGGCACACATTTTGGAAACCGACTATTCTTGACAGCCAGATTCAGACCAGATTATCCCAGTCTGCCAACTGGGGTGAAGCTCGTGCCAGCCATGAACACTTCAAAGGGCATTTATAGGGTATGTCCACAGGCTTGCATCCAACCCTGCTTGGAGCAGCAGGTCAGACTGGTACCTCCTGAGGTCCCTTCCAGCCCAAATTATCCCATGACGCTATGAAAGGTGAGACCCTCAAGGCGAATTTCTCCCCTTCATGCAGAGAGTTGGTGGGATCTAGGCATGTCCCAAAGACGCCAGGAAGGAAGGGGTATTGGTGTGACCCAGTGTCAGTCCTACATGGCGAGGCAGCAAGCCTGTGCAGGTGCTAATTGCTGCTGCTGGCTACAGAAAGGGCACGAGATGACAGCTCTTCATGGCCTCGAAGGGAGTTTGGGTCCCGTACCACACATCTGCATTGCACAGACCTGATGTGTGCTCCTCAGGCTGCTGACTCTCTAGATGTGAGCTCCTGCAGGATCACGACTTGTGTGGATATCTCTGATGTTTCATTTAGGTTCCATTTTAGGTGCATCTTGGCTTAAAGATGATGTGCCTCATTTCCCTACAAGAAACAGAAGTGTTTTCATAGTATTATAGTATTATGATATGTTTTAGGTTGGAAGGGACCTTAAAAATCATCTAGTTCCAACTCCCCTGCCATGGGCAGAGACACCTCCCACTAGACCACATTGCTCAAAGCCCCATCCAACCTGGCCTTGAACACCTCCAGGGATGGGGCANCCCCAAGTTCTTCTCCTCAGGGCTGCTCTCCATCCATTCTCCACCCAGCCTGCATTTGTGCATGGGGATTGCCCCATCAAAAGACACTCTGTAGGTTCACAGGTTCATTGCTGGTAGTTAAAGAGCTCTTGGTGTATTGGCATCACTAATTGCAAATGTGCTATTCATCTTTAAATTGAAGCTTGGTCTGAATTTTCCCTTCATTTCCCAAAGGAGAGGAACACAGTTTGAGCTCCGGTGATACGCTTTTGGTGAACTCTCCTGACACAGCAGCTGATGGTTAAAGAAACAGGACTTCCCAGCATGAGCTTTTCAAAGGAAAAAGTCCTTGTCCCACCACTTAACCAGCAGAGCTGTCTAGCAGAAAACACCCAGCACGCTCAGACTACTTGGAGCTCTGCAGCCTTGAGCAAAATGCTGAATTTACAATTGCTATCTTGTCACCTTTACCTTTGCAATATGGTCGTTTGACACTCAGACATGTGTCATTGTCTTGGCAATTTATTAGCTTGTAGTCAGTAGAAAGTAATGGGTGCTTCTCAGCAAAGGGAAACAGCCGCTGTGCATGCCAAGCAGCTGATAAAGCTGACTTTTTGCTGTTAGTTCAGAGGTAGCTCCTTTTATTACCAAACAAACCCTGCTTCTTTACCTCTTCTCAGGTGTTGCTCAGTGTGACTAACACGAACTAACCTTTAACGTGCTCAGATGTCGCCATGGCAAGATGTGCTGGGATGTCACCAAGAGTCATGCAAACTCTGGATCAGGACGGTGTTTTTCAAATAAAACTTTGATTTCATTGGTTTCATGAATAAATTGAATGGGCATCTTCAGTAAGAGCATGTGTGCCCCAAGCCAGGTCACCCAACCTGGAGGCTGGCAGGGGATGCTTGGACATGTGTCCCTTCTCCAAGTAAGCCCCCATGCCCCACAGTTCATGTTTTAAATCCTCCCTCTTTGATCTTTTCACCCAGAGTAGGACACTTTGGGGAATGTTCATCTAAATCTCACTTGGCATCTTGGCATTTGAGGTCACAAGAGCAAGGGCTGAAGATTGACAGAGGCTAACCCGGGTTGCCTGAAGAGAGTTCAAGGCAAACAAAGGGCATGAAACACCAGATCAACTGAGCCAAAACAGGTTTGCAATAGAAGCAGTGTCTTATTACCCACCTGATGTTGCTGGAGACAGTAAGCAAGATGTTGGGTGCACCAGCTTCTCTAGGGCTAAAATGAGAGCAGCAAACTTTGAGAACAAGCGTCTTGCATTTAATTAGACTCACACTGGTTAGACCACTTCTTATCTGTAGGGTAGAGGTGATGCTAATGAAGGGGGAAAAGTGCTTATTTCCAAGAAGTAGGGGAAAAAAAATGATATGCGGAGAGGAAGGCTGAGATCATTCTTGCGTCCCAGTTTAAAAATGCCTGTTGGACTGGTAGAGCAGCTGGTGTTGCACCAAGTAGTGTGATTGGACAAGATATATTTTCACTGGAAATCTCAAGAGTGAATCTTGCTCACTTTATTTCCTTCATAAAAACTTGTTTGCCCACGAGGGAGGGTGTGACACCAGCGCTTTCTTAGCATATGGCTTTGTCAACTAGGCAAAATGTTCTGCACGTCTCTGCATCTGCTTTTTTCCCCCTCTCTCACAAATACCCAGGTACTTACATGACCTTTATTCTTCTATTAGGTAAATATTTTGCAAGCATTTACGAACTCACCGATAGTAAACTATTATCTCGGCAGAGTGAGCGCAGCAGTGATTTTGCATTCTGCTTTTATCAGCTGACTTCAGCCTAGAAAGTTCGCAGCCCGGGGTTAATCTTGCATCTCATGAACTTCGTAATCTACAGGCAATGGGTCAGGAAAGTTCACAACCGTTTTTATCCATGTGGGTAAATGCAAAGTCCACTACACGAAAAAAAAAACAACCCAGTGCTTAAAAAGAGCAGATACAATAAAACAAGACTCCTGAAAAGGGCTCCTTTGGGAGCGTTTGGCTGCATAGGGGACGCATTGGAAAGGGTAGGCAGCATTTTCACACCAGCTCTTCTGAGTTTACCTCATGTCTGATGAGCCCGGAGGATTCATTGCCGCAGAAATCACTACATGGGGAAGACTATCAGGGTTCAAAGTAGGATTAGGTATTTCTAAGGGGAATGAGAAATGGCAGACCTACAGGAAGTTAATAGGGCAAAGAGGGAGATCAGAGCTGGGCAGAAACAAAAAGAGGTTCTGAAAATGTTCCAAGCACCATAGATGCCGATATACTTTGACCACCAGTAGCTGCCTCTGTGCTGCAGGATCTGCCCTCTGGGCAGACGGTTCTGGCACTAGAGGTGGAGCAAAGCCCTGCGCCTCTCCTGCTGCGGCTGAAGGCATCAGAGCTTACATACCATCCAGGACAGAAGATGAGGCTGAGCGTTAATCTGCCCTCATATGGCAACTGCTTTGTTAACATACATGGGGCCAAACTCTACTGTGACATCGAGATCTTCAGAAGAGCCGAAAGAGTGAGGAGGACCTTTGTCTCTGGCTATCGGTTCATGTAGATCTCAGATCTTCAAGACTCGAAGGTCCCAACCTGCTGCTGGTACCCTGAAGACATTCAAGGCATACCCTTAACCCCAATAAGGGTATTTAAAAGGAAATTCCAGAGAGGATCTGTGCTATCTACAGTGATCTTCACCATTGCAGCGGACCGCCTGTCCTCTTTGGGAGATGGGGCTGAATTCCCATCCCCTGCCACAAGCAGCGTCTCTCCCAGGGGCATCTCATTTGCCACCTGGGCCTCCAGACATTTGCCATACTACAAATAATAACACAGCTTCATGCTGGCAGATCCAACGCTGTCTAACTAGACCAAGTGATCTGTGTATTCCCAGTGCATCTGCAAAGATGTGTAATTACCCTTGAGTAATTTTTCCTGAAGGCATTTGGGGAAGTAAAGCGTGGTCCCACCTAAAGCTTCCCTCCTTTGGGCAAATTCCCACATATTTCAAAGGGAGGAAAAAGAAATCAAAAAGAGAGATTATTATTTGTTTAATGAATCTGCAGAAGTGCATTTCTTTCTGGGAATCTTATTAAAAGTCCCTTCCCCATGGAAATGTGGCTGGTGTGTAGATACTTTGTCAAGTCAAAAAGGAAAAAAAAAAAAAAACAGATCGGAAGTCTAATCACATTGAAACCATATGTGCAGCATATGTCAGCAGTTACAGAGAGCTTTACAAAAAACAACTACAAAACCTCGGCCTCTGACTTCAAAGGGGTTTTAAAAGGGCCAAAATTTTGATCACTAAATTTCTGCCCATTAGGGAAAAGTCATGGGGATTTTGTGTGTGTGTGTGTGCGTGTTTGTCTGTTGGTGTGAATAGTTTTGCTACAGAAAGCTAACCAGAGGCCCCTACCATACAAAAAAAAAAAAGTCTTATCAGAGCTGGCTTCCTCCCTGGGACCTGGCAGATCCCAGCACACACTGAGTCAGTCTTTTCAGAAGCCACGGCTCTGTTTTAAAGCCCAGTCCCACTTTTGAAAAACGACTTTATTCAAGAACGGCATCATGGGGCTCTGTGTTTCCTGCCTCCCCTGGTTTCAATATGACATGTGTGTTGTTTGCGCTTGCAAGGGCAAATGGTCTATCCGTCAGCAGTCGTGACCAAAAACTCATTGTGGGTCGGAGGAGTTAACACGTGCACTTTCCCTTTTCACCTACATCCACCTCTGACAACGCCTCAGCGTGCAGGTCGGTCGTAACACCCCCCTTCCTGGCCTTGATCCTCTTCTTGAGGGATATGGAGTGTCTTTATTGCAGGAAGGCATGAGTCCTCGGCGCAAAGTGAAGTTGTTGTACGAGGTCCTGCACAAAGGTGGGTGAAATCCCTGAGCCAGATGCTTGGAGACCTAAGGGCAATCTGTAAAGCAAGGTGGGGGCAAACTCTCCTTAGCTCCTGGCTTAGCGGTCAGCACACACCAGCTGTGTCTGCGAGCAGTCCTTGGTGATAAGAGTCAGGGTTAAGTCCTCCGTGGAAGTGCTAAAGGATGACTCGGGCAGGAGGAGGTGCATGGGGAGATGCCAGCTGTCCCATCAGCTATAAGCTTTCTCAGGGAGAAGACAAACCCCTTTCCCAGCAGGGTTTGGGGATAGCACAGACATGAGAGACACGGGGATGTGCCAACACGGAGGTGTTAAAAGCCCCTCAGGATGCGACTCATTTGGGGAAACTGGTTCTACTGGGAGGGTGCAATCCTCTGAGCTCAAGCACAACCCTTTTTCCTCCCACGCGCTCCCACCATGAGGCTCCACTGGGCCAGTCGTATATGTCTGTGAGCTGGAAAACAGTAATTAGAAACCTCTTGGAAAGGAGCTGGTGTAGAAATCAATGTAGTGAAGGTGAGGCAGCTACGTGGAGTTTTTAGAAAGCAGCCTGCCTATGTATGTGAGGGTATGTGGACTCTGCATCATGGAGCCATGGCAAAGGACACATTTGGGAGGGCACACTGGAGCAGACAGGATGGACAGGCAACAGAAACTGGTCTCTCAACCAGCCCCAAGCTCACTGAGATGCTTGGCTGTCCCCGTATCCTGACCCTGCTTGCTTCTCTCTTGAGTAGAAGGTGGAGACACAATTCAAGATTGGGTTCCTAAAGATGCCTGGTGTTGCAGGACGTGACACATTGAGAAGCAAAGCTCAAGGGAGCAACCTGAACATGCCTACAGACAGAGTGCACCTAGGGCCTGGTCACGGCCAAGGATTATGGTGCAAAGGCTGGAGGGGGCTGACTGAGGGGAAGCTTCTCTTAGCCATTGTGAAAAACAGTCACATTTTTCACAGTCCTCCTTAGTGGCAGCGGGGTGCAGGGAAAGGTCATCTTCTCTCTCAGGGGACGGGGGCTGGGAGCAGAGCTCCTGCCCTTTCTCATGTGGCAGTTCTCCAGCAAGCCCCACGCACCATCCTCTCCTCATCCGATGGCTGTCAAATATGAATTCATCCTGATGTCCCAGGTAACTTCCCCTAGCGCACACTTACCCTTTCAATTCCTACACAGCACACACCAGAGAACCCCTCGCGTCACCCAGCCCTCAGCTTTGCTCCTCTCTAGTACCAAGCTCCAGCAGATATGCCTAAGGGTCATGATCTTCTACAGCTCAAAATATAGACTTAGTACTTTTGGATTTTCTCTGCTGCTGTTTCCAAAGCTCATGGGAAAGCCTTGAAGTTGAGAAGCTACATGGAAATGCCCCTGACATCTACTGACTCTTTGAGGCAAGACACCCCAGCAAAAATGTTTGTAAATTCAAGCTGGTGGGAGACCAGAAGGGGACAAGGACTACCCTTTTGGTTCGTATTATGACTCTTCGCTACTGTTAAGCCCTTAAGCTTGTTGTGTCCCAGCAGTGCCAACTCGTCCAGTAAAATACATGACATTTTATTTAAAGATCCAGCTTCTTGATCATCTGCAAACATTTACCTTCCATTTAGAAAATGAAGGATATATCAATCATTGAAAGGCACTGAAAAAAAATTTAAAGGATACTCTCGAGGCTCAAGATCTAGGTGAAGTTTTAAAAAACCCTCTCATCTTTTTACATTCTTGTTCTTTTAAGGAAAAGCTGTTTTGTGGTAGCCTGATTCGTGAGCTCAATGCACTAGGGAGCTGAACACACCTCAGTTTTGTACGTGGTCTGCAAGACTGCAGAAAGAAGTTCAAACAAGCCCAAGGAAAATAAGTTAAGGATGATGGTTGTGACTCACACAAGTCCTAAAAAAGTAATTTTGCATGTTTGACCGAGAGAAATAAGAGCAGATAACGCCAAATAATCACTTCACGTATAGAACTGGAAGCAGAGGGAGAAGGGCTGCACAGGTTTGCCGTGGTGGATAGAGCAAGGAAGGGGAGATTAAATTTAGCTGGCTATTAGGAACAATTTCCTGAGAGTGAAGACAATTAGGCAGTGGAACTGTTTTGCCTACTGAGGTAATTACTGCACAAACACTAGATGGACGCAAGCCAAGATTAGATAAGTATAGTGGAAAATGTAGTACAAGGTCTCTTCTGATGAGCCCAGAGGGGCTGGCTCTGCTGGCAGCATGCCCGGCCGAGCAGTTGGAGGAAACTTTCCCTGAAAAGTTCTCAAGACAAGGAGGGCTTTGCTCAGGCAGGGGCTGCAGGACCGGAGCCGGCTGTCTCGCCAGGGCAGAGAGCAACACGTCAAAACCCCTGCCATAAAAGTCTGCAAGAGGAGGTCTGAGGCAGTTAGGAAATGAAAATAGAAGCAAAGAACCCTAAATAGTCGGGTTTTTTGGGGGGTGACATTTATTTAGGTTCCCTAAAGCCCATTTTTTTCCGTATGGGGCTTGGGTGTTTCTGCAGTTGTTGCTTCTTGCTTTTTTTTTTGCTATTCACTGACACATGTGGAGTGTTTGCAGAGTCTGGAGCCAGGAGAGCTCCCAGAGCAAGGGGACGGATTTTTGGGAGAGGTCACAGCTGAGAGCTGAGCACTTGAAAATCTGGACTGCTTCAAAATCTCCCAGTAGGAGGAAACACGGCTAATCCACATTACGGCTATTTGAGTGCTTTTCCCCGCAGTGATGTAAGCACTAACACGTAAGGGACAGAGACCTTAAAATAATATTCACACCCACCATGAAGTCTGCCTGCCCGTAACAACACCAGCACACTCCACCACGTTTAAATTCCTCTCCGAAATATATTTTTCTCAGCTATGACAATGCATGGTAACCCCTTCTCCTGTAAGTAGGGTAAGGGGATGGGAGGAAGACTCTGTCCCACTGACAGACAAGGCTTCATCACAGCAGAAAACCTCAAACATAGAATCATAGAATCATTTAGGTGGGAAAAGACCTTTAAGATCATCCAGNGCTGAGTACAGGGGCACCATCACTTCCCTGCTCCTGCTGGCCACACTATTCTTGATACAGGCCAAGATGCCATTGGCCTTCTTGGCTACCTGGGCGCACTGCATGACCCTGTACCATGGCTGAAGTCTGGAAGAAAGAGGCAGCCTGGAGAAAGGAGCAAGTGAGTCACTTTGGACTGGAAGTAGAACATCATGGAGGCATGAAATTTTGGGGTACCCAGGGAACCCATCTGGCTACCACAGAGGGTAACCTAACCCTGGGGCTGAGATTACTCTCAGGTGTCCCTGGGAAGTCCCAGAAGGGCAGCAGTAACTCCTCTTGTTCACCCCTTGGCCTCACCCTGATATAACTCAGTTAGAGGTTGTCCCAGCCCTAAAAACTTGGCCATAAGAGGGTATGAAAGACAGAGGAACATAAGCAGGTGTAGAAAACCTTCCAATCATTGTACAGCAAGAATGGGAGCAGAGCAATGCCCAGTCTCAGTCCTGGGTTTCATCTGCCAGCTACTCTCATTAATGCAGTATGCTGTCAGGTGCTTTACACTGGAAATTAGGCCACTTAATCAAATTGCTGTGCTGTCCAAAGGTTTTTATAGAGTGTATTTACCCAATATAGGGGTAGAAAAACTCCTGTATTTATTTACCTGCTTCTTTAAATAGGTACAAACTTTTTTAGGGAGGGAACAGAAGGCAACCATTCCTCCCCACCATCACTGCTGTTTTTAGGGAAACGCCTCCCAGGTGGAAAAAGCCACAGCTGCACACAGATGATAAAGGATGCTGAGCAGCCCAGGAGGCAGGCCGCCTAGCATCACCCTGCCTTTATCCCTCCGTGTTTGACATGGAGTCAGGAAGCAGAGGAGCTGAAGCCCAGAAGATGGGGCTGGAGTGATAATTACGTGTGGGAGGCTGCCACATGGTTGCCCCATGGAGTTTTCCCCCAGAGGACCATGCCTGCCCAAGGAGCATCCTTTCCTCTCCCCACTGCAGCACGGTGCCTTGCCTGGGCTCTTCCTCTTGCTCCCCAGTTACCCCAGTCTGCTTTGCCCAGCAGATGGGCCACAGAGGAAGCAGCAGCACGCAGCTCTCAGTGTTGCCGTACAGGTTGGGCTTTGCAGGCAGACCAAGGAGTAATGGAGCTGCCATTGCCCATGCCAGTCTCACCTCAGCAGGGACCTTGCTTGTACTAGCTGGTCCTGCTCTCCACTAGGTCCTTGCAGGAACCATACCAGTGAAGACAGGGTAAAAATCCTCTGGGAAACACCAACATACGTCCTGAAGCCACATGAGTGACATGAGTGGTTTGGCTTCTTGTCTTGGTGGGGGCTCCCCACCTGCAGGACCTTCCTTGGTTTCCAGCTCTACCAGAAGGACAGAGACCATACTTTCCCCGTTCCGCTATGGTGTAAACCAGGGGAAACCTCTACTCAATTCAGTGAAGTTGCTCCACTGTCACGTTTTGGCAGGTTTTTGCATTAATTTATTCGAAGGAGAGTCAACCGTGGGACCAGTCTCAGACCGAGACACTACAACGCTATATTCTTTGTGCAGTAGCATCCAAAGATTTGGGGTAAAATCCTGCCTGTGGACTGGAGCTGTATTTGAGCAGCCTTCAGGTTAGCTTGAAGAAGACTAATCTCCCCGACTCCTGGCAGTGCTGGTTAAAGCAGCAACAGGCTGTGGATCATGCCTGACTCCGGAGGATGCTCTCTCCCACAGTCCTGACACCCCTTTATCTTCCACTCTCAAGCTCAGAAAAAGATGGAGGACTCCTGTCATCGGCTATGGTGTAATCACACCAAAGTTCCTGGGATGTCGAATGGCTCCTCCAAGCAGGACCTAACCAGTGCTGTCTAGAGCAGCTTGCACCAAGCATTTAATGTACATTGTGTTGCCCTAGGAATGCAATCCAGCCTCATTTCTGCTGTCTCTTCTGCTCCTAACTATGGTCTGCCCAGACATTACAGCGATATTTTTACCATGAACCCAAATTTCTTTCCTGGTTAGTAGCCTGTTTTTGACCTTCTTCCTGTAAAGTAAATGTTTCCCTCTCGGGTGCGTTAGTCCAAACTTTTTCAGGGGCTGGATTCATTCAGTTTGTCTGCGCTGGCTTTCTGCTGGGGTGCTTCCCTTGAAACCAGTGATGTTGCTCCTCTTTAAACTGCTCAAACCAGTGAGCATTATGTGACTCCTGTGGAGTTAAGCCAGGTTGAACACCCTGGCGGAAATTGCCAGGATAACCGGAGCTTGGCTCACAGCCCCTCAAAATCCACACCAAACCTCACACATGTGCTGAGCAGCCCTGGTGCCTCCCTCCTGCCCATGACCCGGCCATCCCTTGCCTGGGGTACCCAGGAGGGGACTGCATGAAAGGTCCAAAAGGCTTCCCCAGTCACCTCTTTTCTGTGGCTCCTCTATTTCTCCTGCCCTTCAGCTCACCGCACTACTCATCGTCCTACACAGAAGAAAGGGACCTGCAAGACCTGAGGTTGTTCTTAAATCATTGCCGCACAAACTCGTGGTTGGTTTCACTCATATGATACCTATAAAATAAGCATAGCCCATATGTGCCTCTCTGGGACCCAGCAATGCCTTGGCCAGGCACCATTGAGGCAAAAACGAGAAGCAAAGATCACGCGCGCTTCGAAACACTGCAAAGTCATGCTGAAACTGCCTGTTCATCGTGGCCACCGTTCATCGACATTGCCTCAGCTCTTGCTAATTTACTACCCAGTAAGGCTAGATCAGGCAGGTTAGGGGAGTTCATGATGTGAAGAGTTACCTAAGCAAACACAGGCTGTGATGAATAATTAACAGGAGCTGTAATATTGAACTGTCCTATGAAGGGTGGGAAGGAGCAGGGAGAATAAAGAAAGAATATCAGGCTTATAAAACAAGCACTATTTTCTGACCTTGACTCTAAGCCTGGACTGTACCTGTTCTGCTCATCTCTGATCCAAGCAGAAGCCAAAGCTCTCCTCCCAGGGATATCTTTTGAGGAGACAGGCAGAAGGGGTTTTTGTGACATGCTTTGGAGGGCATCCACTGCGGACTGCATATAGCCAGGTTTGTAGAAAGGCACAAAAAGGGAGTGGAAGGATCTTCAAACTTGAATCAGGCATCCAAGTTCCCATTTACCAATCGCTGGTGGGGCTTAATGCCCTCTTCATTCCTCTAGTGATTTCACAAGATCATAGAATCAAAGAACAGTTTGGGCTGGAAAGGACCTTTAAAGGCCATCTAGTCCAACTCCCCTGCCATGAGCAGGGACATCTTCAACTAGCTCAGGTTGCTCAGAGCCCTGTCCAACCTGGCCTGGAATGTGTCCAGGGATGGGGCATCTCCCACCTCTCAGGGCAACCCGGGCCAGTGTCTCACCACCCTCAGCATAAAAAATTTCTTCCTTATATCTAGTCTGAGCCCCCCCTCTTTTAGCTTAAAACCATCACCCCTTGTCCTATCACAACAGGCCCTGCTAAAAAGTTTGTCCCCAGCTTTCTTATAAGCCCCCTTTAAGTACTGGAAGGTTGCAATAAGGTATCCTCGGAGCCTTCTGTTCTCCAGGCTGAACAACCCCAACTCTCTCAGCCTGTCCTCACAGCAGAGGGGCTCCAGCCCTCCCATCATCTTGGTGGCCTCCTCTGGCCCCGCTCCAACAGGTCCATGTCTCTCCTGTGCTGAGGACCACAGAGCTGGAGGCAGCACTGCAGGGGGGTCTCACAAGAGCAGAGTTCACAGAGCTGAAGGGAACTGTCAAGAAGTTCTGTCAAGGAGGTGCTTGCTAAAGTCAGCTCTGACAGGCCGTTGGCATGAGAGAAATGTTCTCTGTTCGAGCCAAAACCACCGAGTTGAATATTTTCCCATTGCGTGCATTGTGTCTTTGCTCTGTTGACTCAGAGCTATGTTCCCCACCCCAGAGGAAAGAGCAGTCTCCATCTACCACTTCAGAGTAGCCTGTACACCCCTGGTGAGGTGCCTGCTATGGTTTGGAGAGCCCCAAAGCTTCTAGAGGTGCTCATACCAAGAGACTGGTGTGGTTGAAGGAGGCACCTACCTGCCCAGCAGACCAGCCTAGCTCTCTTGGCGCTAAACAGGCGCTCATACAGGTACCCACTCTCATCCAAACTGCTCAAGAGTGGGCACGCTTCCCACCTGTGTCTCCAAAGGCTGTGTCCTGGGGGACTGAAGAACAGACAGGCTTTGCAGCTCAGTAACCAGAGACCCCAGCCTGCAGTTTGCTTTGCTTTTTTCGTGCAAAGAGTTACTTCTCCAGCTCACTCTAGGTACCTTCTGCAGCTGCTTATGGCCATTTGTACCTCTCGAGACTCCTTCTTGTGCCTCGAGCAATGTGTTAAAAGTGAATCCGAAGGCTCCAGCACAAGAACCAGCAGCAGCAGCTCATTCTCCTTGCCCAGAGAGTGCTGCTGATGCTACATGGCTTAACCCTTCTCAGCTAGAGGGTCGCCACGCACACAGCCAGAGCCCCTGTGGGGTGAAAGGTGGTTTCCATGTTCCTTTGATGCTTTAAAATCTGTGTATCAGCATAGCTGAGCAGCAGGGTTCGTAGCTCATGCCTGCCCTAATAAACCAGGTAGGTGTTTTCCTGCCGTCTGGGCTCAATTCAGTCTGCGTTTCAGGGCGTGCTCTCCAGGGCTGGTCTGCACACGGTGGACCCGGAGATGGGATTTGGGGGAACCATGGTCATCAAAAGGAGAGGGTAAGTCTGTAGCTTAGCATTTTGGCTAATCGTTGCTGCATCAATCAGTATTTGCTGGTGAAAAGCAAAAGGCACCCGAAACACAGGAGACGAGGGAGAGAATTCTATGCTTTCCTTGTAATGTTTTATGAAGGAGGCATTTTTAACCTATTTATCTTCTTATTTCATTCCTAGGTTATTTCATTCCTTCAGGCTAAAAATCCTACACCTGCTCCAGCATTTGATAGTGCATGTTTTCATCTTGGGTATTTGAGTCTGTTCCACTGCCTAAACAAGATGGTTTTCCTTTCGGGCTGGGAAGGACCCGCCACAGCCCTTCTCAGATTTGAGAATTTAAGATTTCCCTATGTTTTCTATAAAGAAAAACAAGACCCTGGTGTAAGAAATTTCCAGCCTTTCTCATAACGCTTCTGCACAAGCGGAGCTGTATAGGTTAGCGAAGCGGTTTGATCTTGTATTACTCAGAGTCTGGTTTACGCAGTCAAATACAAATGAAATCACAGCTGCTTGTGCTCTCTCTTCCTCCCTCCCTCCATCCATCCGCCTACTTTTGTATCTACCTATCATCTGTGCCGTCTTTGCAGTAACTGAATACCTTCCCCATAAATTCAGTGGCAATGGAGAGGTCCCCAGTGAGCTTCCTAGAGCCTGTGGAAGGATTGACGGCGTTGAAACACTTTCTGTGGTCAGGTTCAGGGCTTGGATTTCGAGATTTAATTTTCTTCACTTCTCGATGGGTTTTTATTGGGTAAAATCAACCTACAGAGTATGGGAGAGTTTTACAGAGAGTATATGTCAGCCCTCAGCATCATACAGATCCCTGGAGGATTTTATCCAAGGTCCTAAACCAAACTCATTGCTGTTGGTTGGATGAAGCTATGTCTGGTGGGAAGTCCTCCAGACCTGTGCTTGAGGACCTCCCACACCTCTCTGCAATCCCATTCCCTGGGGAATTTCCACCACTCTTCCTATTTCTTTCCGGTCTGAATTTCTCAAATTTCAGTTTGGCAAACTAAACTCTTTAAGCAAGAGAAACAGCTTGCTGGGATTGGTGTCAGTTTACACAGAGGTGCTGGGGTAAGAGACACACATTGCTTGGAGCACTGGAAATGACGAGGACTGGTGCATGAGAGGGGTCAAGGCAGGGTCTAGGGAGGAAAGATGAACACTGGTTTATTTTCCTTTCTCTGAGCAATAGCACTTGAAGGAATCAGTGAGGGAAGATGATGTGTGTGTGCAGAGAGCTGCACCAAACTTGGAAACGCAGCTGAGGAGGCTCTGGCATGCCCAGTCTCAGGGACCTGGGCTCTGGCTGGGCTCTGTCCATAACCACGGCTTGGCTCTGGAGCTTGGTTTTGGATTGGAATCGACTTCTCACTTAGCCACCACTTAGGGCTGCACAGAAGGACAGGAACCACCAGAGAGACCTTCTAGCAGCTACCCTCCCATCCCAACCAATCTCCCTCTCCTCTGCTGTACTGTTGGCATCGCAGCTCTTTCCACCTCAAATCTTCCCATCTCCTAAATCCCGAGCAAAAGATGGAGAAGGCGGAGGAGAACAATGGTGGGAATGGTGTCAGCACTGGGATGCAGCAGGGAGGGAGGGGAGTTGAAGAGCTGAAGCACTTTCAGCCCTCTTTAGCACACAGCGCTAGAGATAGTTCTGGACCCAAGAGAGGAGTGGTCTAGATTGAATAATGCATAACCCCTGCCAATCTGGGCTTTTCTCCTTGCCTGTCCCCGAAAAGCCAATGTACACATCTGGCTTGTCTGCAGGGTGCTGGGGCTTTGGTGGGGACATGTTTTTCTCCTGCTTTTTTCTCTGGGACATGATGAGGGAAGGTCGGTAAGACCGGGAGCAGCATGTGATGAGCCAGGGAGGGGGGAAGAAGAGAAGAGGACAGAGAGTGTCACAGATAAAATGATGGAGCGATGCACTTCACTCGTAAGAGAGAAGCAGCAATATGCTTATTGATATAAAAACAATTATTTAATAAAGTTGATAACAGATGCGACTGTTTAACAAGATTCAAGATGGCAAGGCACACTTGGTTATTTACTGCATAGAAGACAGGGTCAGACAGAACTGTCGGGCAGACCCTCCCGTTGAGTCAAGGTTTCAGAAAGGACTCCCTTGCTTTCTAAATTCCTTCTCAGAGAGGACTTTAGGTGCGGCTGGATCCTACTCCCAGTCCTACTCCCAGACTTGGTCAACGGTTTATGTCTAAAGGATTATATGTGCGCAATCAGTCCTTTATATCCCTTAGCTAAGATTTCAAAGTTCAGCATGCTATTAGTCACTTACTGAGGATCTGTTGTGGCAAGGAA
>VYXH01007627.1:303174-322744 GCA_013397275.1 Burhinus bistriatus
ACTCAAGGGGAGATCCTGGCGTGCAGCCCGCTGCCGTTCAGGAGAGCTCAAAGGGCTCTTGGGCTGTGCACTATTTATGGGGGTAAGATGATTGACCTACAGTCATATTTGCATATTGACACCAGAACCAGCATTGCTCAAGTTAGCCCTTGGCTATTGTATTGTTATCTGTCCCCCTGAAACCACATTGAGCCCCGACATAATCGGGGGTTGACCACCACGGGTGGTTATCGCTTGGGCAGAGTTACAGGAGATAAAGATCAGGTGGCGCCTGGAAAGGGGGGAAGCACACCGTCACAGGGAGTGTTAGGGGATGTGCAGAGAATGCTTTGTAAACCGCAGAATTTCGTGGTTTCAAAAGCAAAACATCTTTGTTTGCATTTGTCTTGCAAACAAAATACATGCGCCTGTTTCTCCTTCACTGCTGATTCGGTGTCTGGTGGCAGCTCTGGCTCTGCGAAGAGCCGTGAGCCGTGTTACTGCTCCTGGTATGCGAGGATGAACTTGTGGTCGAGGGCCAGGCCAAGGAATCTGGTTCCTCCGCCAAGCCCTGCAGCGGGCTGGCTGCCTCGGACACACAGCACGGCAGCGAGCATGCCTGCAGCTCGAAACGCTTAACCATCAAGCAGTCTCTGAGGGCATCTGGCTCCAAGGAGAGTGAGAAGAGGGGAGGGACAGCTTGTCCCCGTCGGTTTGGAAAATGTTGAGGAGGGGCGGAAAAAAAGCATTTTCCTGGTGAGTTGGACACCTTTTCATGAGGAGGATTCACAGCACCTTTGGATCAAAATCTTAACCGCAACATATGCTGAGACTCTGGGCATCGTTAAATTTAAGACAAGACCCTCTCTCTGCTCCCTTTTTGAAGGTCAGAGCCTAAGTGCAGTCAGGCACGTCAGATACCGAATTCTCTTAGGCTCACCTTTCATTCCCTAAACCCCAGCCAGGGTGTCCTGGCCACATCCTCGTGCTCCAGAGCTGAACGAGATCTTCTGCCACGTGGTTCATGAGCTCTCACCTCCATCAGCTTTAGAGAGGAGCTGAGATGATGGCACATCACAGGATCACACGTCCTTAGCGTATTTTAGCTGGTGGCCCCTGCGTTGTACTTCATGTATGTGTTGATGTGTCATGTTTTGTCATGTTAATGTTTGCAAAACCTTTGGCACCCTTAGGAGTAAAAAGGGTTCGAGGATCAAGGGGTCGCACAAAGTGTATATATCAATTTGTTGAACAGGGAATGGACTTAAGCCCACACTTCAGGGAATTTTAGACTTAAATGCATCCCAAAGACATCCCAGTTTGTTTGGTTTATGCAGTTCTGCTATGACAGCACTTGCTGTAGTGTTATCCACTGCATTATTCCAAAACTCAGGAGGTCACCATATCTGCAGAGTAATACGGAGTGGTTATTTCCTTTCTGGTTTCCCCTTACACAAGCTCATACATGTGGGCTGCAAGCTGCAGGCTGTCTACCTTCTCCTCTGGCTGGACATATCACTGCTATTTCAGGTAGAGTTTTCCTTCAATACTATCCATTTTTATTCCGTGTCAGCAGCTGGGTTAATTTGGAAGGGTTTGATCTGCAGGGAGTGAAAGCAAGCAGCCACACGGACAGGGAGATTTCTGAGCCTGGCAAGGCAAAGCGATCTCTTCTTTCTGTATGCCTTCCCATGGTTTTATTGTCCACATCAGCCAGGCTCTTGGTTCCAGCTGCAAGTTTTTATTATTCCGAGAATAATCATTTGGCTAACGGAGACCTCTCCCTGCAGACAGAGTGAAGGAATGACCCAAATTGAAATTGCAGATGGAGGTTTGCTTGGATCTGCTCGCAATACCAAAGTAAAATAGACAGAGCAAGGGGTTTTTAACAGAAGCGTCTACTTTTTTCCCCCTCAGTTGGACTTTCTGCCTCTCTCAAAAAATAAAAGATAATTGGAGGAAAAGAAACATAAGTGGATAGCTGCATAACTAGAAGAAAAGCAGCAGAGGGATGGGTCTTCAGGTCCCCTAAAAGGCAGATTCAAATCCGGTGGCTTATAGCATATTTGGGTCAGGTCCTTTGAAAGGAATAAGGAATATATCCAAGAGAGGTACCTACAGCATCCAGTTACCATAGGCTCTTGTGAGTCCTGAAACAGCTGAATGGCTTCTCGTTCCTTAAACAGAGATATCAGAGAAGGCGGTCTGAAAACAGCCCTTTTGCCCCAATTCCTCACCCATCAGATGGGAGTCATCACCAACGCGGCAATGTGCATGGGTCATAGGGAGAGCACCAGTTACTGTGGGAGCCGGGTGATACGGGTGCCCAAGACTGACAATGAGAGCTGTCCCGGATACAGAAACATTATTTGGTCTTGTTTCTCCTCCGCTAAATGCCTGGTTTTGCTGACCAGCTTCATTCCCTTCTCTGTGCAATTAATCCAGAGCAGCAATGCTTCCCTCCACAGCGCACAGCCGGACTTCTGCCGTTGTACTGGGGAGCAGAATACATGCCCAAAGTGCGCATGTTCTGTCAGTCTGTCGGTCCCAAACAGGGTACTCTGCCTGCAAAGAACGCCCAAGACTTTCACTTTTCCTAGAGCGGTCTATAGCGCTGAGGTCCCCAGTCCTCAGTCCTGAGTTATTGTTGCGAATATGAACCCTACACTTTAACCCGCGGATCTCCGGCCGCTCTCCGCAAGGGATCCAGATGTATTCCTAGGCTCCGCAGACTTCACTTTTCCATAGTCACAGCTGCATGACTCAGTGCTGCGCAGCCGTTTTCGTTTCCAAAGCGTTTTGCAAACGCGAGCTGACTAAGCCTTGCCAGACCCCGTCCTTTGCCAACTGGACTGAAGGGGCCTCTGAGGAGCACGGCTGCAGCCCAGCCCAGAGGTGCAATTTCATTTTCAATTGTATAAGCGTTTGGCGGGGAGGTTGAGAGACAAAAGAAGTCGTTGTTCAGCCACTGCTGAGATTTTGCGCCTATTTCTAAAACGCATTTGCCACGTCTACTTGTTTGCAAATGCAGCAGCATCCTAGGTGCTGGTAACGAAGCACGGGAACTTCTGGGCCCCAGGGGAAGTCAAGAAAGGTGATATTCAATGCCTCTCCAGTTTTAAAATCTGTGACTATACGAAAGCTGATATCCTGTTTCTAAATCTGTAATCCATCTTCCTCGTTCCACCTCTACCCCTAAGGCTGGAGGGAATTAGAGCAGGGGTTGCAGTTTGTGCAGATTAACAATTCTGGCTGCAATAGAGAAGATGGAAAAGCAAGTTCTGGTCTCAGACTTCTCATGTCACAGCCTCCCCCTCTCCTGCCACCTGGAGACCCTCCCCATGTTGCACTGGTGGCGGCACTGCATAGACAGATGGGTGACGTACGGGGAAGCGTGTAGCACGGGGAGATATTTAATGATTGTCCTATCTCAACGGGCCCTGCTAAAAAGTCTGTCCCCATCTTTCTTACAAGCCCCCTTTAAGTACTGAAAGGCCACTATAAGGTCTCCCCAGAGCCTTCTCTTCTCCAGGCTGAACAACCCCAACTCTCTCAGCCTCTGCACCTGCTCCATGTCTCTCCTGTGCTGAGGTCCCAGAGCTGGACACAGTATGTCCAGGTGGGGTCTCACCAGAGCAGAGTAGAGGAGCAGAATCCCCTCCCTTGCCCTGCTGCCCACGCTGCTGGGGATGCAGCCCAGGATGCGGGGGGGCTTTCTGGGCTGCCAGCGCACACTGCCGGCTCATGTTGAGCTTCTCATCCATCAGTACCCCCAAGTCCTTCTCGGCAGGGCTGCTCTCCATCCCTTCATCCCCCAGCCTGTATGGATACTGGGGGTTGCCCTGACCCAGGTGCAGCACTCTGCACTTGGCCTTGTTGAACCTCATGGTGTTCACATGGGCCCACTTCTCCAGCCTGTCCAGGTCCCTCTGGATGGCATCCCATCCCTCAGGTGTGTCAACCGCACCACTCACCTTGGTGTCATCCACAAACTTGCTGAGGGTGCCCTTGATCCCATTGTCTATGTCATTGATGAAAATACTGAACAATACTGGTCCCAGAGGGACCCCTGAGGGACATCACATGTCACCGATCTCCATATGGGTTTTGAGCCGTTGACCACTACCCTCTGGATGTGACCATCCAACCAATTCCTCATCCACCGAACAGTCCACCCATCAAATCCATAGCTCTCTCATTTAGAGAGAAGGATGTTGTGGGGGACCGTGTCAAAGGCCTTAGAGAAGTCCAGATAGATGACATCCATAATGACTAGTAGGATCCCAAGTCAGAATAGGCTGAACTTGCCGCTGTGACTAGAGTTGGCCCAGTGGTTTAATGCATAAAAATGTGGGCCAGTTCTAGGGGCCCTGAGACTGAGATAGGAGAGTCAAGTGCTCAAATCCCAAAGAAAGAAATTTCCTGTATCACTTCAGACTGCTTGCTTTGCATCTCTACAAAGAGCTGGGATTTTCTAAATGGCTTTTGTATTTGGAGGTCTCTTTTAATAGGAAACACACATCCAGGTTCCTACAGGCAGCCTGGAAAACCTCTCCTGTGAGTGCTAAACTGTATCACTTTTAATGTGTTTTGATGGAAAAAGGAAGCGGAAAGTGTCACTGAAGTCACGTCCAGTGGAAACCATGAACCTTCCTCTACTCACCATCACAGGCATCACAGCATAGCACCAAGTAATGCTGAGCTGTGTTTTGGCTCTCAGTAACACTCACTGTGATTTAATTAGGCGCACTCTGGGTATTAAAGTCTGTGGGCCAGTGCTTTGAATACGGCAGGCCCAATGGTCTAGATGCCATCACTACCTTCATCTCTCTCCTGCATCTGTTGAGATGGTTCAGTTTTAGGGTCCATGAACTGCAGCTCAGGTGAAAAGAAGTCTCTGCCTAAAACACTGTCACAAGATGTGAATATATCTGGAAGAAAAGCTCAGTTTCACCAGAGAAGACCCGGCCTCAGGAAGAACAAGTCTAAGCAAACCATGGTCTGGTCTGTACCATCCTGCAGTCTAAGCCAAGGAACACATCTATATCTTGGCTGTGCAAGGCATCACTCAGAAGCTCAAGCCACCCCTGAAGTCATGAGCAGAAAAGAACAATCAAGAAAATCACCAGGAGAGGAAACCATGTGTTGGCAGCTCTCTGGTCTGACCATGGCTTTACTGATCGTTATGTCCTGTAGAGTGGCTTTGGCAATTTGATATATTTCATTGACTTTCCTAAATGCAGACTCTGAGCTATGTATTTTTGAGAACCGTCTATCAGTTTCTTTAATAACCAAGTGCATATTTCTATTTAGGTATTGACTGTTCCTGTAAGAGTCACGAGTGGAGGTCTCCTGAGAAAATGTGCTCTGGTATAGTCAGTCCTATATCGGTGGACTTCATAATGAGTGAAATTTTGTTACTTTAATGATGCAGCAGGTCAGCTTAGATGATCATGCTGGTTCTTTCCAGCTCTGCGATCTCTGAATCATTGTTGGGACTTTGGCTATGGCTGATTAAGAAAAAATATTAGTTACAGATGGTTTTGCCCTATTCGTTGTCCTATTCCAGCCCTGGTTGGGCCCAGCTGTGCGGTATATTTTAGCTGTTAAGGAGGGAAGGTGATATGCAATCAATACACACGTTGGCATTAACGGTTCGCAGACGGGAATGAACTCCGTGATCACAGAAAGATCTCAGCTGATCTACATTTGTACCACTCGCCTTAGATGTATTTCTCTTGAGAAACATGAGTTGCATGTTGTTTTTTCCGCACTTGAATGTGATGAAACATGGACCAAGCTGCTCGGCTCATCACATTTCAGCTCTTGCCTCCATACAGTGTTTTCAGGTATGCTCCCGCTGTTCAGAAATGCCATTAGGGATCACTACTGTTTCTAGTTTGCTGTGCATTTTGAACCCTACCACCTGGGACCCCAAGGAGTGTTGTGTCTGCGGAACATCGGCTGTGGCTAGTAGGAAATTCCCAGTGAAAATCTTTGGGAGTTGCCCTGGGCTTATTCATTTACACGCCACAAAATGAGTATCAAAGACCAACATTCTGGCCATATCTCATACTATTTTGCAGTGGTTTAAGTGGCAAAACTGAGAGCAATGCAACAGTGATTTGGGCTTGGCTGTTTCTAGGAGGATTCTACAAGGAACTACGAAAACATTGCACTGAGTGTCCACTGTTAATCCAAACTCTGGATGTTTTGAGGTGGTAACAGAAGAGGGTTCATGTAAGCTGCTGACATCATTCCTCGAGGTAGCTGGCTTCCCTGTTGCACCTCGGTGAGGCACATAAGCGTACGTGTCTCCGCGGGCATCTGAGACTGCGCCACAACGGGCCGAGATTTGGTGTGCACAGTCGACGGGGCTGCAAGGGCATTCAGTTGCATCTAAAACCCAACACCTGTGTTTGCTTAGCTGAGCCGGGACTACATTGATGGTGTTGATTAGAGGCTTGGCTAGTGCAAATGAAAACACCGACTGCCTTTTGAGGTGGCATCGGGTGTCTGACACGTCCACATGGGGCCAGATGATATGACACAAGACCTGTTCACTCCTGTGCCCAAAGGGACTGACAGCTGTAGGCCAACAGGAAAGCCCAGCCAGCGTCTCACATAGGACTGGATGGTTGTATTTAGGCAGCAACTGTATTTCCATTCCCTGCTGTGGGAGCTTAGATGCATATCTCACATCCAGACACCTAATGCAGACACCTAAACGTAGGTACCTGAATTTCAAACTGAATCCCGTCCTTTTATGTGCTCTCTATTCACTGTGTTTTCTGCTTCAAAATATTTTAATAAACATCTTACCACATATCTTAAGAATTAAGGGAAGACAGGTTGCTTCCATGTCAGGATACAGACTCTTTGCAGCTCCATATTTAGGTGACGGATGGGAATGACCCGGAAATGTCACATCAAATATTACTGAATAAAATGAATTTGTCTAAGAGGAAAAAAAAAAATTTGAATCTTCCACTAAAGAAGTTCACTTCACCTTGTCTAGGCAGTTTATGCAGGCAGAGGAAAACTCAGATTTTAAGTCAAAACAGTCAAAACTTCAGTTGTGGAAGGCAAGATATGAAGGTGGCACTGACACCCATGCGAACAAATCTGTCAAAGGATGGTGAGGCTTTCACGTAAACCAGACAGGTGTAACCGGTCATTATATCCAGAACTTGTTGCAGGAAGAGCTTTGCAATTCAGTCTGACTGGGGAACCAAACACATGGAAATGGTCATGGAGGTTGGAGAATGGCTGAACACACCACACAGCTTCCGAGATGGGCTCCCGGACCTCCTTCTCACCACCGACCAGCGAGCAGCACAGCTGAGCTATGCAACCACAGCTGCCAAACCAGAGACACCCTAGAGACACAGGTAATTTGGACATTATACTTCTTTCTTTTTTTTTTTTTTTTTCCCCAGATGAATAATATTGTCTCCATGTGCAAAAGGAATAAGGACTTCCGAGAACAACAGGAAACTAATGCCTGAGAGGATCATCACAGCAATATTTACTACAGCCTGCAGTAATCTCTGCCTAGCTGCGATTTGCTGTTATGCACCAAACCAAGCTGCAGAGAAGGGAAAATATAAGTTTTATCAATTCGGCATCTGAAACAAGGCCCCGGCTTACGAGGCAGTTGTGAAGGTGAAAGCTGGGAACATAGAGGATGGAAGCAGAAATCACAAGCAAAAGAATATGCCGGGCCACGTGGGACTGGGAGGAGTTGAACTGGTGAGAAGTTGAGAAGTTGCTGTGAGGTGCGTAGTCTGATCACCGGTGGCATTTGGCTCCCTCATGGATTTACAAGGGGTCACCAGCTGGTCACGCACAAAAACAGATGGACCACATGATTACCTGCAAAAGGCACAACAGAGTCACTGCTGGATGTGAAAGTCTATAGCAATGCTGAAGGGCAGCAGCGATCATGAATTACTTATTGGAATGACGACGAGCACGTTAAAGCCCAAGGGAAAGATGGGTGACACTGGAGCTAAATTTGATCCTGCAAAGTTTAAAAGGCAAGTCTTGGAGAGAGACGGAGAAGGTAGTGCTTGGAGAGTGTTTCAGGCCATTAACCTGGAATGATAAAGAAATCTCAGTAGAGACCAGATGGGAAATATTTAAGGAAGCAATAGAGAACACAGTAGGGAACTTATTGGGAGGCCTAAGCAAACAAGGAGGAGCTGGACAAACATCAAAACAAGAGCATTAGAGGGAAAATGCAAACAGAGCCAAGGATTATGGGAGAGTGGAAACAAAAGCACAAAACAAAGCAGAGGAAAATTTCCAAAGGCAAGTGAACCTTTTCAGGGTATAGAGGCGCGCCAGGAAAACAAGGTGTGAAATTGAGATGGAAAAACATTGTGTTTGATGGGAACAGCAGTGTGCCAGCGTTAGGATCACCAAGAGGAGTTCTGGTGGCCTGAGAGCAAACGTGAATGAGAAGGTGGAGCCATGGAAAGAGTATTTGGCTGAACACTCTCATCTACCTGGATACAATCATGCCAGACCAAGATCAAGAGCACAGCTGGCAAGGCAAAAAACCCGTCAACTCTGAGCCAGTGTCAGATGATGAAATAGAAAGGACTATATAGCAGCAACAGGGCCTTCCGTTCTTTTAGCAGCACGTGTCCCCGAACTGCTAGAGACCACCCCACACCTAAGGAAAAGCGGAGGTATCAACCGATCGGTCAAAAACAAGGCACATGTTACTGCCACCAGTGAAACTATAAAGACATACATTACAGGGCAGTGGGAAAATCACAATTGTTGACTGATTAAAGTAAATTACATAGGAAGCAATGGGTGGAAAATGCTAAAGTGTGTGAGCCAGTTAGAGCAAATGTCCGTGCTCTGGCTATGAGTCGAAAAAGAGTGAGGACGGTGATTAAAGGTGCTTTTGAGGAGTTGTTTTTTTTTTTTTTTTACTTTGCAAGAAACACCATAGAAAGTAACAAAATCCGACATGCCCCAGCTAAAAGCATTGTAACTATAATTGCTCTGTGGAGCAGTAAGAGCAGGGAGAAAGTAACGGCTTCAAGTCAGGAGGCTGCACAGAGTAACCGTTAACATTTCGTCATCTTCCCGTACACTGTAGTAATGACCCAAGCTGAGATGAATCTCATGACAGCGGGTGTTATGCTATTAAGATCCTTATCTTATGCAAATGATACCAAGCAATTGGCCAGAATTGTTGATGATGGTCTTCACACATCGTAAAAATACTTTTGTTAACACAAATTTCCAATAAACACTGAAGTGGCTGGTACAGGAGTAGGACAGAAATTGGAGAAAGAAAAATGCAGGAAGAGAACAAAAAGATTAATTTGTATTTCTCAGGCAGCATAACCATACCCAAGGACTTCCTCCAGAAGAAGTTTTTAAAGACATGTTCCTTCAATAATGCTGTTGTGTAGAAAGTCACAGCCTCGGAGACTAAGGGTATCTTCATGGAGCTGGATCAGTCTGAGATACCTACCGCATTGCCCTGGGCAACAGGATCACTGCCTTCAGTGGAACAGGTATCAAACAGAAGGAGCCATGGATGTCTTTGAGCCAAAGCAGATGCAAAGTGGAACAATTTTAAGATTAATAAAGAAGCAAGGGAAGAGGACTCAGGTCAAGAGAAGAGGAGAATCAAGGAGTGAACTGGAACAGCTGAAAGGTGGTGGAGGTAAGACAGAGAGCAAAGAGATGGCAGAAGACTAAAGCAATACATTCAAGCTTGATCAGTGTGGCTTAGTGAAGAGGTCATCAACCACTAGCAATTACGCACTCCAGCTCCTATGAGTGACCTGGGTTATTGGGTGGCAGTGCACAGAGAGAGGGGACTAAAGGCCAGAGTATATAAAGACCCAGAGAAGTCTCTGTCTGCTCCACCCATCCTTTGGCACTTGCTTACCCGTGTTGTCTACAAAAGCAACATTTACACTTTTCCAGGCATTCAAGAAAATCTACCTGATTGAGTTTAATAAATAATTTTTCGTGCATCATTCTGATTGGACCCTATCTATGTGAACCCTGAGGAGATAACGCATATTCACACCCTCCTAGGAGCTGCAGCACCAAGGCTCCAGCTATCACTCAATAAAGCTTGCAAAGTGCCAGTCTAACTATTTTTTCTCTTTACTGACACCAGGAAATGACACATGAGTGGGAAGAAACCGCAGGCTGTCCCAGCCGTGGCTTACCCACGGAGGAAGAATGGGACAGAACCCTTTGCCACCAGACTCAGGAGCTGCCTCCTGTGATAGCACGGGCTATCTCCATTTAAAATGCGAAAAAAAAATCAATTTACAAACAGCGAATGATCAGAAAATGGGCCTCCAGGAAGCTGTAGTCCATCTGAGGCCTTTCAACCTCATCACACTATTCAAAAGATAAAAAGAACAGAGAAACCAAGAAACTACTAGGGATACCTCTCCTACTGAGATGGTCTCACCATGTAAGTCAGAGCTTCTCCTTGCTTCTAAGAAATCTGTGTGTTTAGCATGTTTTTCTATGACATTAGGTTTTTTCATCGCTTCTCCTCTCTGCCTTCTCCTCTCCATGTGCTGTTGGCAAGCAGCACCTCACTGTTGGCCAACAGCACATCATTGTTGGCCAACAGAGGGGCTCGAGGGTAATTACATTTCCTTGGGCTTGGAAAAAGCAGGCTTCCCTAGGAAACCCAGGTCTCAGTTATTCACTCATTCACCCACAAAAATATCTAAAACCGTAAACAATCTGGACAATAGAGTCCAGCAGCCTCATCAAAGCACTCAGTGGGAGGAGGTTATAGGCAGAGATAGCAGAAAATCTTTGTATCGTTCAGGGGAAAAGATAATCTGCCGAGAGAGCCAGCTCTGTTGGAAATATAACCACATTACAGCTGGCACAGACAAAGATGTGGTTTTACCTTAGCAGGAATAATATGCACAAGCCCCACCAGCTCAGCAAAGAGGCACTTCAGATGTTCATACGTCAAAGCACAGCGCTGATTCCCGCAAACGGGCCCCCCAGTAAAACGGAGCTGCCTTATCTTCTTCACCTTTTTATCTCAGGATAACTCAGGCACCTCCGTTATTCCATAAGAAAAATGCAGCTTTTTCTCTCCCGGGGAGCCCACCCTTTGCTGCGTAGCTCCCTGGCGCGCTTTGAGTCATCAGTGTGCTTCGGAGGAAGTCACGGGGCTCGAGGTTCGGGATTTGGGTGGGAAGTGAGCTCCTGGGGAGCTTTGCTGCAGGCAGGAGGGCAGAGTAAGAGTAAAACGGGGTAAAGGAGGGAGATTGAGCCCACCAAATAGATGTGGTTTTGCCCACAGATATGAAATATGGTATTCCTCAAAGAATTAGCAAAACCTTCTGGGCTTTGTTAGCTCTATGCCTTGTTAGCTCTATCTCACACCTTGAGACAGAAAACATCTCATTTCCAGCTGTAATACATTTCTGCCCCATCATGTCCAGTTGTTCGTGCTCCAGAGGCAGCTTTCAGCTTAACCAGCTCTTTTCCACCCCCAGTGTTTACATCCCCGTGCATTTAGGTAGAGCAACTGTTATCTTCATTCAGCTTCTCTTTGGCAAGGCAAGGCCAAGCAAGGCTCGCTCCTTCAACCTTCGTGTTTACTTCTTGATGGGGAGAGGATGAATAAAAGGAAGGGAACACACCAAGCTCAGTGCTCAGGAGGGGAAACGAGAGGACCTTTGTCTGCTGCACAGCATTATGGAAGCAGCATCTTATTGCTGGACTTCTTCAGGTCACCCTGGCCAAGGTTGGTGTCAAGTCAGGTTGATGTCAGGGACTTCAGCAAGTCCCTTTCCCTCTCTGTGTCCTCTTCCCATCTAAAGCTGTGTGTGTCTGTCCCCACTGAGATGTAAGCTCTTTGCAGAAGGCACCTTCTCTTATTAATCCAGATGTCGTTTCAGTGAAGGCTCCTGGTGCTCTTATCTCTTGCAGGAGAAACAAAGTCTACTTGTTGCTGAGGGACTCCAAGGGTGGAGACAGGCTATGTTAGCAGCTAATACCACCCCACACATCCTTCTGTGATGGAGACCAGCTTCTGCCTTTACCATTAACTCTGGAGCCTTCTCTTCAGCTAACTCTTTGTAAGAGGATGTAAACCTTCTAAGCATTGCTGAAAACTGTCTGCTTGTTTCATTATGACCCCGTCCTCCCGTTCACAAGGCTTCGGGGTATTGATGGGTATGTATTTTGGAACATGAACAAACAGCCAATGGATCAATGTTCACTGGTGCAAACTTGCTGAGATAAAATATTGGCTTCATCTGTTAAACTTTAATGACTGACCTGCCTGACAAAGCCAAGAATGCAATAACGCCCATTTCTCTAGGCATGTTTAGCTATTGAGTAATTACACTTCAAGCTCAATGAACATTGTTTCTTTAAAAAATATTTTCTCGCCACTCAATTAAAAATACATGTAATTAAACCTCAGGGGAATGCATCACAAATTTATAGTCCATGAGAAGCTGGTTTGAAGGACGACCCACCGGGCTTCGTGGCGCCAGCGGTTCAGCGGGTGAGCGTGGCAGCTGCCCGCAAGGAGATGCAAACCCATGAAGTCAGCGTACGTACGTCCTTTGGGGAACTCGGCAATGGGGGAAGACTGCAGCCTAAACAGAGGAGCTATTAAAGCAGGAAAAGATGCATATGTCATCTTGTCTGTGATACATACCATGCTCGGTTACCATAGCAATGGACATTATAGGTAGCTTCAGAGGAGGGAGAGAGTGATTAGCAGACAGATAAGGGAGAAGACTGCGCTGTACCCTCTGCAGTCAGAGTATTTTCATTGAGATCACAAGAAACAGAATCTAGATGTTAGACAGTCGGTTCATTCTTGTCCTAACCTAACTTTAAAAGTATCAGCAACAAGGGCATCCCTTGCTTCCCTCGGCAGGCGATTCCACCAGATGAAAGATTTTCCCTGTATTTGGCCTCCTGTTGTCTTTATTTCCCACTATACGGTGCTTAATCTTCTCAAGTGACAAGCAAAAGCACCCCAAGTCAATGTTTTCTTTTGAAATTTGGCTGCTCAAAGGCTAACTTCATCGAGTAACGATTTTGTGCTTTGGGCTAAAGACTTGCTTCCAAGGCATAGGTGCATTTTATCTTTCAAATTAAAAGAAGGAAAAAACTTTCATAATCATTTTACCTTAGACTGAGAAAAGCAGAAGAATGGAAAAAAAACCCTGCCTTTTATTGGGACTGGAGTTATTTTGCTCTCTCCTAGCCTGGTTCCTGAACAAAATGATGTCCGTGTGGTCTTTTGCCTGGCCATTAACACTTTGAAACCTGTTGGCCAGTATCACCCCACTTTCAGAAAATGGTCTTTGCCGCTCCGGGGGGGGTATGAAGTTCCTACAAGTTTCACTAATATCAGCACCCAGCGAAAGGAGAATCAAAGGCAAATTAATCTATGTTAATGGGCCCACTAATGGAAAGGCAATTCCTTACTCATCCTGCAAGGCAGCAGCCTACTGATCAGTCAGCAAATGCCTACTGGTCCACCAGTTGGTACCTCAGGGCCCTACCAGCGATACTATAGGTCACCCTTTCCTGACTAAAATGGCAGGGGACACTGGGAGGAATTGGGAGTGCCGCAGGACGTAAATGTGCAGGGGACAAGGAAACGAGGTTTCATTGCTTAGGGAGCAAGAAAAGTGTGTCAACAACTTTCTGCAACAGCAGCATTAAAAAAAATCAGCTAAATATCACCTATTGTTCTATTTTTTTCCACAATACGTCACTGCAGGGCTTGTTTCAGCAACATACTTGTATCGACACATTTAACAAAGGCCACAGGTGTTTAGTGAAACTCATAATCCTCCACAGAAGTGAAATCAATGGAGCTTTAGCAAATGCAAAATGTTGAATGAGCGTTTTAAGAGCTTTCTGTGATAAAAGTTGGACATAACTTTGGAGTTTTGGACCAAAGACCTCCAGAAGTCCTTCCCAACCTAAATTATTCTTTGAGTTTGCATCTTGAGACCTGTCTCTGTAGTCTGCATGCACGGTATATGGTTCTTAGCTCGTTAGTTCTCACCTTGTCGGTGTAAATGAGCTGTATTTTCCAGACTGTCCTCCAAGAGGATTCTCAAGTCTCTGGTTGCCTGGCTAAAGGGCCTCATCCCAT
This sequence comes from Burhinus bistriatus, assembly GCA_013397275.1. NCBI lineage: Eukaryota > Metazoa > Chordata > Aves > Charadriiformes > Burhinidae > Burhinus > Burhinus bistriatus. Next base: position 317,309 of record VYXH01007627.1, read on the forward strand.
GCTTCAATATCTTTTTCGGGATGAGATGACCAAAGTAGCTTGCAGCATCCAAGTAGGACACTGGCTGCCTGAATGCACCATGCAGACTCGTTCAGTATGAATTATTGGGGTACATACGGATCACACAGTCTGGCTCTCATTTTCAAAGATTTCCACCTTCTCAAAGGGATTCTGATTCCATCCTGTTTATATGGGAAATAGAGACGAAGAAACCTCTGAGGATGTGAGGATCCAAAGACGTGGAACTGAGTGGAAACTCCAACATGGCGTTAGAAAGATGCCAACACCCCTTCAATCTACTGATTGATCTGCTGATACCAACGTGAAGCTGTTCAAACAAAAATGAGAAGAAAAAAAAAATAAAAATCCCTGTGCTTTACTTCCTTCCCTGTGTGATCTTATGAACCATGATGACTCCAGATAGAATTCAACACAACTCAGGCTGTGACCTTTCATGAATGAGATGAACTCAATCTACAAATACAATTGCAGAAACAGGTCTCCAAAACATGACAGGGTTTTCCCACCCATTGGCCCCAGGCCTTAACCATGAACGACAGCAGAAAGAGCTTAGGACACATTGATTTCATCCAAGTAAATCTAAATATTTATTAACTCAAGAGCTAAATATTGACTAATGTCAAAGGGAAGCCAATATCTGCAGTGAGAGACTCAACATATATAGAAAGGAAACAAACAGCCCAGTAAGCAGCTTCCTGGGAGACAACCACCCACTTGCCAGGAGCAGCTAATACAGCCAGATGGCCAAAAGCCCATGCTTCCCTTGGGCAGGTTATTTAGGCTGCACACTACCTGAAAAGTAGATGGTTGGCCCCAGTGTGGTAACAAAACTGTCATAAGTCCCCAGGCCTCCTCCACTGTCCATGGAGAGAAGGAATCCAGGGGTGATTCAGCGGACCTGAACGAGACCCTTCTTTTCTCCCTCAGTGGATGGGACCTAGGTGATCCCATAGAAGACTCAGTGCTCCGGCAATGATTTTCTGTGAGTCAGGCTACTGAATAGCAAGGAGAAGGAGCTGCCCTCCCTTTCTGCTGCTGGATTTTGGTCAAAATGAAGAAAAGAAGGCCTCCCAGGCCCAAGGGAGCCAAAAACCATAGACCCCACCAGCCAAAACAGTGTCAAATCCACCAGGTTATGGAGCAATTAGGGTGCGGGGACAGCAGAGACAGGGGATAAACAGTGAGGAAAGGGATGTCCTCTGTGCCTCTTGCTCAAGCTGGGTGACCAGGTGCTAAGAAGAGCAAAATTGCTGTGGCCAGAGAGGAAGAATGAGCAAAAGGAACCTTGACCCTTGACAACAGCCATGGGGCTTCCACCAGGAGGAGCTGGGTTCTGCCTCCTTTCCCAAATATCCTTCATGTATTTTACCTACTGGCTCTCAATCAAGAAAAATATAATCAATGCTGTGAGCAAAGAGTTGACCCAGTTCTCCACACAAGTCCATTGGTCAACACAGACCAAGTGAGCGACTGCAGTCAGTCGCTGATGAGTGGACTTCCATCCGTAAGACGTGGTCCAGTGGCAAAGGGTGAGGATGGACCTACAGAATAACCTGTATTTTTGACCAAGACTGTGTACAGCAGAGCGCGATGTATTTCCAAGGTTGCCAAGCTCTCCAAAAGCCATGGGCACAGCTGCAGATGTGGGGTTTTTCAAGTCTTGCTAGTTATAGGAGTTAAAAACGTCTCTCTTTCTAGTTCTGACTTACTACAGGACTCCCATAAGGATGGAAAACATTCCCAGAGCCGGCATATAGACCTACCTCTTTCACATTTTCCCAGTGGGAACTGGTGGTGGTTGTTTGCTATTATCGTGGCTTCTTTTTCTAACTTCTTGCAATAACTAAACCCTTCCAGAAGTAATCATGCTGGCTGCTGCTATGGGTGTTCCCTTCTGCGAAATCCCATCAAATGTAATCGAGCTTGGACAACTTCCTAAGACATCTGCTCTATCTCAGACACAAAGGAGAGAGCTCATGAGCAATCCCTTGCACAGCAGAAAGGGAAGGCTCCTTCCTCTGCAGGAATACCCAGGGAGGAGGACATGTGGGGGAGAAGGTCAGACATGGGGATTCCAAGGCACTCATCTGGCTTTGTGGCTTTTTCCACCAGTTTGGTGCATGAGAAACCTCCTTTGCTGTGATTGCATAAGAAGAGGAAGGGAAATGACATCTCAGGGAGGGCCTCAAACATCATGGGGCAAAACGCCAACACTAGCTCTTCTTACCGATCCAGCTTATGTCATCCTCTTTCACTCTTAAACTCCCTTTGCCTGATACGTGTCTATTGGAATTTATTCAGGAGAAACTGAGAGTGACCCAGATAACTCTCCTTTGGCTTGAGAGTTGTCTGAATTTTAACAAGCCGGATGAGGCATGATGCTATCAGACATTGAGAAACAAGGAACTGAGCTGGTGCCTTCCGGGAACAGAAGGTCAGAGGAAGACTCAGCATGGCCCTGGAGGAACCGAGCTGGGAGAAGATGTCTTATGGTCTCCAGAACCATTAGGATCTCTGCAGCAGCAGTATATGAGGGTTATTTGGAGTGATGCTGTTCAGAGCCACGGGGACAGAGGAAAAAACTGAACACAAGAGTCGTCTGTGCTGGCGCGAAGCTGAGCTGGAGAAATGTGCCATAAACACAGACCAAACTCTCACACCTGGAGACAGCAAAAGAGGAAGGACAGTGGGGTGAGGGACAGCGTAGAGATCTGGCTCTCAGCTTTCAGATGTTTCAATGCAGTGCTGGCAAAATTATTTAATGTCTAGACCTTAAAATTAGGCTGAAATGGAATCGTTTTAGTGGAACTGCCCTCATCTACTTTTCCAAAGCAAAAATGATGCTAACCCATGGCTACAGCTGTGCCTAAAACCCCAAGTGAGGTCCTAGCATCATTTGGTGCTGCACGACCTCAAGCAAATCCCTTTCTGTTTCCACCTTTCATCCTACCCTGGTGCATTTAGGCAGTGAACTCTCTGAGACCAGTGGGGATATTTATCCAAACGCAGCGCGGCTGGCTTCGCATGTGAAGGTTCCACCCATGGGACCACACAGCTCTGGGAAATCCCTATTTTGTCTTTAAGAAAACGCACTCCCATGTGGCAAAGAAACAGAAATAGTAATGGTGGGAAACATGACCTTAAGACTAAAAGTCCTCTAAAAATGACCTTGGTGTTCTCATGATAATTAATAGGGTTTAATCTGCCGGAGGAAGCATCCATCTATGGACTGTCCAGCCAAGGCACTTTGCAATGGAGGGTTTCATGGTACAGAGAGGTGGACCATGACAGCAGGAGGTATCACTTTGTCATCCAGCTCTGCAGGGCACGGACTGAGCACCAAGAGGAGAGCACCCCACTTTCACGAGAAGGGCAGATCTCAGTTGAAGAAAGTAGCAGGATCTAAGAAGCAGAGGTGGACACACACCAGGAGTAGTTTTGTGTTAGCATCACCTCAGGGCTAATCCCTACCCCCAGATCACCCCGAATTAAATTGCCCAGACCTCTCCCTGGCATGATTTGGCCAAGTCCACCAAAGTGGAGAAATTTTATTAAAATCTCTCTTAACATTAGAAGTTCAAGCCAGAACAGCTCTCAGTTGATTATTTTTTCATCTGAGCAACATAATTTCTGAGGGCACAATTTTCCCGTGTCCATCCACCAGCAGCTATTGCAAAGCATGCTCATTTTAGGCTTCAAATAAAGAAAACAAAATTTCAAGATCTTTCTTTAGCAAAATTCAGGGGTTTCAAACCAGGTTCATGTTTTTCAGTTCGTCCTTGCAAATAACCAGACCTGGCAGTACTGACCGCTGGACTTTATCTCAGCTAGAGAGTTTAATTCCCAATTGCTCCAGCTTCAAACTGGCGTTTTGCTTTACTGAGACCAAGTTTGACATGGCAAAGGCCTAGCATGGAAAAATGAATAAAATGGAAAATTAAACAAAAGCTTTCAGCTTAGCAACTTCCCCTACCCAGAGTTATAAAAATGAACAGTGCAAAGAACTGGGTGAATGGATCCTTCCAGCAGACTGCTCGTGTCTGGAGGTATCACCCCCGTCTTTACATGGAAAATCACAACTCAGATTAAGGGGTTTTCCCAGGGTTTTCCCCTTGCTAAGCTGAATCCCGAGCACAGATTTCCTCTGTCTGGCTCCCTGGGGCTGTTTGTCTCCTCCTTAGCAGAGCCCCCGGAGCCTGACGGTGATTCCCAAAAAGCAGATCCTGAGATGTGGGTATGGCGTGAGCACATAACCCAAACAAGCCAGGCTTGGAAACATGGAGAAGAACCACCATGATGTCCTCCTAATGCCCCCAGTACCTCCTGCCTCAAGCCCCAGCCCCTCTGACCAGAGCTGTGTTCGCTGGGGATGGGGATCATGCTGCAAATCTTCAGGCAGGTCACCGAGCGATGGGTTTTACGTGCTCGGGAAAAGCAGCTGAGCAGAGCCAAAAACTGCCTTTTCGCCACCTTTTCATCGCAAAGAGATGCTAAACGCAAATCTCAGCAACACGCTTGCGTGCGGGTGGTGGATTGAGCAAACTTTGATGGTTGGTCCTGGGGAATGCGGCGTACTTCAAAGCACCGGCGCTACCAAAAGTAAACACAGGGAGCTTGATTGTGCCTTCTCAACCTAAACATTTTAAGAAACAGGTAAACGTCCAGTGTGGGACCTGGCATGGGCCTGTCACGGGCCACTGCTCATGGCCAGGAGACGAGGGGGGCTGTGTGGGAAGCTGCAGCCAGCCACAGGATGAGTCCCCTGTGATGCGCAGACCCTGGAGATCCTTTTTCCCTTGTCCAAAGTGTCACAGCACCATGACACTAGGTAGGCTCCCGTTTCTTTTTCCAGCACCAGCATCACGACTCCAGCAGAGCCAGCCACCGCCGGGCCGTTACACCTAACTCACGGTCAAGAAGTTCTGGTGCGGAGCTGCTCTTTCACATCTTCCTTGGAGAAACCCCAGAGACTGCCCATCCTACAGTGACGGGGTCCAGACTCTCTGTTCCCCAAACCGTGCATTATTACCCGCTTTTTTTTTTTTGTTATTTTATCCTATTTCAAGGGTCACACCATAGAATTTATTAGCTCCCATCTCCTGCAGCAGCCGGTGGTGGGTCTGGGTGCTGAACCAAAAGCAGCACACCCCAAGCCAGTGTCCACAGTTCAACTCCGTCCCCCCCAAAATAGGCACCAGAATTTACAGCCGGCATTGCTCAGACCTCGGTGCTGCCTTGTCCAACCCAGCACCCTGGGGTGCCGGACCTGATTGTGTCCCTATACACCTGGAAAACAGGGTGCAGGTGGTGTTCAGGAATAGGACCCACTCCTGCAAATGCAGAGGTCAGGGCTGGAAAGAGGGCTGTGCTCTGAGGTTAACTCGGGAGCGATCCTCAGGAAAGCAAAGGGACAAT
>VYXH01007627.1:327835-357381 GCA_013397275.1 Burhinus bistriatus
GGGGGGGGAGCGGGAAGAAAGGCTGGGAGGGGAACGAGACAGGAGCCTCCAGCTGTGCTGTTTGCAACAATAACGGCCAGGATTGTATTTATTATCTCCTCGGTGGAGGGTCTGCAGCTGCACGCTGAGAGCCACAGGCGGCAAAGAGGCCCAGAGATTATTGTGCATGGAAAAAAAAAAAAAAANGCAGGGAAGCCTTGAGGTTTTCATTTGTATTGCAATTTTTATATTATTTTTTTAAAAAAAAAAAAATATTCCTAGGAGTTTCCATCATTCCCTCTCGGAGTATTCCTGATGTGCAGCGGCGGGAGGGGGGAAGGAAATACGTGCTCTGAGAATCGCCCCCGCCCCGCCTCCGCTTGCAGACTCTGCAAGAGATTAAACCAACCTGGCTGCCTTAGCGCGGGACATTCCTGAGTTGCATTAACCAGGCTGGAAATCTGCCTGTCGGAGCAGTGGCGAACTGGAAAAAAAGCACTTTTATCTATCTTTGCCGTAGCTGAGCGGAGGGCCATGTGCTGTGTGTAATATCTGAGTGCCGGCATCTGTGGGTTTTCTTTTCCTTCCCCTTTTCCCTTCTCCTGCTTCTTTTTAGCTCTCCGCGTATCTGTGATGCCGACTCTTCTCCTTTCCCCTGGTTCGTGCCTGGCAGCTCAAGCCCCGGGGTGGGGAGAGAAATAAGGAACACTTTTTAAAATTTTTTTTATTTTGTTTTTGACTAAGATATCCCTTGTCAGGAAAAACTAAGACTTGAAAGCAAAGCCTTGCTGTGGCAGATGGGTCAAACCAGACGTGATTCCTCACGAAGTGACAAATGTGTGCGCAGAGCTCTCCGAGTGGGGCAGGACAGGTCCCCGACCCCAAAATCACCCATTTTCCTCCCATCCTTCAGAATGAGATGTCTGTAGCAGGGGGCATGGCGAGACCAAGTTTCACACAGCAAGGCGGAGGAGACCCTTCCTCCAAAGCCCTTTAATCCCAGCGCAAAGGCTCAGTCCCCACCCAAGTGCAACCTCTTGCAAGAGATCTCCAGCTCAAAGGAGTACAGGATCGCAGAGTAACTCTGAACTTGGCCAGTATCACGCACTAGGGGAGAGCATTGGTCTTCTGGACTGTCCCCAAATGTCCCATGGTGATGTCCCTGTCTCCTGTGTTCACAACGTGGTGCATGGTGACATCCCTTGGCTTTGGGGGAAGGAACAGGGTGCAAGAGGGCCAGCACCGTGTAGCCCATATGGAGGACACATGAGGATGCTGTAATTTGGGAAGTCTTACTCTGCTGGTCAGCAAAACCAGGTCAAATTGGGTTAGGAGGGGGCTTAATACAGGTTTAAACGGTAAAGGAAGAGGGTTGTGTGTGTCCTGGGTAACTTGTGGCATCTCCATGGCATGGCAGAAGTGCCACAGTGCTGCACCAAAAACAAGGGGACAGGGACAGGGGACAGGATGGAGCCAGGGGAGGTGACCAGCATGGGTGGGTAGAGGGTCCTGGAGAGGCAGGTCTGCTGTTGGCAGCCAGAGACTGCAGCCACGGTTTAGAGTCCACGAACACTGATTTGAGAGGTGCTTAGATATTTCTCTACCACAACCACCTCCCCTGGTGTCCCCGAAGTGTCCAGGCAAGGCAGGAGCTGCACGAGGACAGCAGTGGCATTTGGCTGGACCAGTTGTGGCACTGGTGGCGTTGGCAGTGGGCTTCTCCAATGGGGTGAGACCGGTATGCCTTGGCTTGTGCTCCATTCCCAGTTAAACTGGTGGGATTTGAACCTGGGGGTAGTACCCCCATCCCCACACAGGAATGAAGACTTCTCGGCCCTGGGGTTGGTCAACCTTAAGGTGTCAGGAGGGAAACTGAGGCATGTGAAAGGGGACTTGCGGTAACATCAGTGGTGAGACATGGGTCCTGCTGGGGATGTGGCTCTCCGAACCTACTTTAGATGATCTTTCCCTCCAAGACCCCATGCCAGCCAAGAGGGACTGGAGGATCCTGGGCCAGGGAGGGGAGGCAAAGAGCTAAGGAGATGCCACCACGTCACTGGGGCAGGCGAGCAGCATCTGGGCTGGCAACCGCGGTGGGGATGGTGCCCTGCTGCTAAACCCTTTGTCAGCTTTACCCAGACCCCCTTCCCCTCCCCAAATCCTCCTTTCCCAAATCTTCTAGGAGACCCGCTGGGCGTAGCGAATGTCTCGCGCGCTTTGCTGGGGTGGGGGCAGCTCCTGAAGCTCCGGCTGATGCTCTACCGAGAGATTTTGCTGGCGTTCATTGTTCGCAGCATCACGTTGCAAGAATTATTTGGGGAATGGGGGGGGGGGAGCGGGAAGAAAGGCTGGGAGGGGAACGAGACAGGAGCCTCCAGCTGTGCTGTTTGCAACAATAACGGCCAGGATTGTATTTATTATCTCCTCGGTGGAGGGTCTGCAGCTGCACGCTGAGAGCCACAGGCGGCAAAGAGGCCCAGAGATTATTGTGCATGGAAAAAAAAAAAAAAACCTCACCCCAAAAAAACACCCAACCACAAAAATAAATAAAAAGCCCACAAAGAAGCCCTGGGCCAGCTGGGGCAGTGCCGAGGGGCACCCAGCCTAACGTTGCCTCTTCGCTTTGCCCTCCCGTATTGAAGCCAGCAGCCCCGCAGGGCTGTCAGGAGAAGGGAGGTTGGGAGCTGCTGCCTTTCAGAGAGCTAAAGCCTCATGGAGTCCTCCTAAAATCCTTCTGCCAGGGTTGGAGGCATTGCCCAGCCCGGGTGAATTTCTTTTCCCTCTGCTTTTCGCGTGGTTTCGGCCAGTGCTGGCTGCCTCTGCTTGCTGGAGCAGGGCAGAGCACTGCGACCAAGACACTGTCAGAGGCAGCGTTGGGACACCTGGTTTGCAGCCACCTCTGTTTCAAGGAGAAAGAGCTGGAAAACCCTTAGAGATACAGGATAATGGGGCTGCTATGAGTTATTCGTTCCTGGTGGGCTGTGTCTCACCTGGAATGGCAGAAGCGTCACCCCAGGATGTATTGCCTTCCCCCAGCACCATCCTTCCTCTCTCTTCCTTCCCCCTGCCCAGATCCTCTTCTCCAGGGGAACCCATCCACGTCCATCCATGCAGCATGGTCTTTCTGCAGCTCAGGCCAGTCCACCGAGGTGGCTGAAAGCAAGCTACTCTGGGGATGTGGGATACATCCACAGATGTTGTGCCTTTCCCTCATGGACCGGACAGCTGCTGGTGGGTCCTTGCAACCTGCGCTCTCCTGGGGCGGGATGTACCATCCCAGGGACATGCATGGCACGTGGCATTCCCCAGCTGGGCACGATGCTATGGCCGAGCAGCTCTATTAACAGTTAAAACCAAGAAGTGTCCAGCACGGATAGCAGGTTTCTTCTCCCCGTGCTGCACCTCTTAACATTTCTCACTGGCCTGGCATATGGTGTTCATCCCGGAGCACATTCCTCTTGAATTATATCATGTCTCTGGGAGTTGGAGTGGTACAAAAAAGTATCGTCGTAGCAGGAGCCGGCATAGGAACCTCCTGGGTTTGGGGATCAGGTGTGGGAGAGCATCGTCAAGGGCTGAGGCTATAGGAAAAGCTTGCTAGAATCATTTTAGCTTTCAATAATTGACCAGCTAAGAAATACGGCCCTGCCTCAGGTGTTTTATACTTTAAAAATTCATGTCAGCTTGTTGGCTTTCTTAGTCTGACACCAGGAACGGTCGGAGAGGAGGGGGAAGCGTGCGCAACCCCGACGTCGCAGACGAAGCTGTGATCCATCATTTTTAAATTGATCTTTCGCAAAGGGGGATGCATCCCTGAAGAAAGAGGGTTTAATCCTCCCAAGGTTACTGCTGTGATTTGGCTAAAGCCTGGGTACTCTCCGGCTCTCTCCCTGCATCTTGGCGAGCTCTTGGGCATCGGAGATGATGGATGGGGCAGGGGCATCTGCTGGTAGGTCCCTCTACAGCAAAATGCGTTAGGGCTGGTGTAAAGCCAGGTGTAAACCTCGCCCTTTGCTACGCTGAAGGGCTGGTTGCTAAACCCATTTGTGCCAAAATAACTCCTCTGCACCAGAGACCTCCCGTTTTGGGCTGTGTCGCTGGGTTTACGATGGAGATCCTGTTTGGGCTGAGTTTGAGGTGGTTAAGAAAATATTTGTGTTCCCGGCTGAGATGAGGTCTGCGTTAGGCTCAGCAGGTGCTGGGATCACAAGACCTCCTGTTCGTGGAAACGGTCATGGTTAAAAAGCAGGGGGGAAGGACAGGAAGCAGGGGGTAAAAGGATTTGGGGTGGTCACCCCCGGGGTGATGCTGGAGCAGGGAAAGGCCCTGAGCTCCTGCATCCCTTGTGGCACCTTGTTTGATCCCGTGCATCCCAGGCTGCTGGGAAGCAGTGTGCGGCTGCCGATGCTCCCAGTTTGAGCGATCCTGGCATAGCCGGGAGGCAATGGTGGGGCCGGGATGCTCACATCCCCTCCGCTCCCAGCGAGCCCCATGAATTCCCCCCTCCGGTGCTGCCGGGAGGTGCCACGCTGCCCCGAAGCCTGCCTTCCCCTACCCGCAGCCGTTCCGGAGGCTTGGGAAACTTCATTTCCTTTCGGGAACGCCTCCTCTGGGCACAAGCAGAGCTCGGCGTGAGGCTGGTGAGCAAAATAGCTTTCAAAAAGCAACGGGAGACTATTTCCCTCACCTGGAATAAAAGCGCTATTAACCTGACAGCTTCCTGGGCTGAGAGGTGAAGGGGGATTTTTGTGCAAAACCCTGGTGCCGCTGTGATTTAATTCCTAATTTGCCCATGCTGGAAGTAGCAGTGACTTTTTCCCACTTGAGGCAAAATTGCCGGGAGCTGAGCTGCTGTTTGCTTCCAAGATGCGGCTTTTTCGTGACACGCAGCTCTCGGGGCGGCAGAAATTGTCTGTATTTCAGCCCTGGATGTAAATCAGCTGGAACTTGCCGAATGGGCTGGCAGACCTGCCCGCACAGGTTTCCTTTTGTCAGAGCCCAAAATACACCGCACCGCACCTTGATTTCCTCCTTGAGGGGGATGAGGGATGCCGGGGCAGAGATTGCACAAGTGGAATAAACTATTAGCTGTTTAAACACCGGGGTGATAAGTTACCCGTGGCCTCTTGCAAAGCAGATGGGATTTGTGACATTAACAGTTGGAGCAAAGATTATTTTAATAGGGCTCTCTATTTCTTTTATAAAGAAAGGACAATGTGGGGTTTTTAATTTTTTTTTTTTTTTTTTTTTTTTTTTTTAACTTTGAAGGAAAAACTAGAGTAGAGGCTGTTTCAGCTGAGCAAGGGATGTCACATGTTTGAAAACGAACCCATTGTGTGAAGCTGTAGGGTTTGGAGGTGCTGTGTTCCCTCTCGATCAATCCCATATGTCTTCTCCGCAGCCCACGTGGTGGGTTGAGGGGCTGCTTGGTTTTGGCTTTGGGGTTATGAAATGTGTCCGATGCTTAACAATTTGGCTTTGCTCTTGCTAATCTTATCTAGCCCATCCCCCATAACGTCTATGAAAATCTCCCTGAAGGATGGGGAGCATCAGTGGGATGCTGGTTAATCACTGTGGTTTTGGCTCAGCAGTTTCTCTATGTCTGGAGCTGAGAAATGCGAACTGAGATATTGGGAAAATGAGGAATGACGTCTTGTTTTTGCCATTCCTTGGCCCTTCTGGCTGTCCACACCCCAAACTCCACGTTTTTTTTGTGTGAGATTCACGTCTTGCAAAGATAGACTTGATGCAGAGCAATGTGGTTCTTGTCCAGATCTGGGAGCAGCGTCTCATCGCTCTTTATGGCAGTTTGGTCCCCTCTTGAAATCACTTGAGCGGGGACGAAGCTCCCTGCAGAGCAAAGAATCCACTGGCTCAAGATCTGCTTGTCTTGGCTACCTCCTGTGATCTCTGGGGACCCACAGGTCAGAGAGGACAAATCCCATCCTGAGCCCACCCATCCCCATCACGTCGCCCACCCTGGTCTGCCTTAAATACAACCACGTCTCTGCATTGAGGGAGGAGCGACGACTTTTTCTTTCCATCGCCAGTTTGGTGCCTATTGTGTATTATTCTTTGGTAGCCTGTTAATGTAGATTCCTGATACCACTGGGTTAATTACTTGCTAACAACTTCCCCTTTGGTGGTGGGGCTCTTGACTGAATGCAGAGCCGGTGCTTTTACATCCATCATTAGAAATCATTAAAGTGGAAAGGAAAATAGATAAATCTTAAATATTTTCTTTTTTTCTTTTTTTTTTTTTTCCCTTTCTTTTTCATTCCCTGCTTTTAATTCTGGTTTTCCCCAGTGAGTGGGAAAATGGAGCAAAAAGTGTTCAGGCACCTGCAGGATGATTTTAGGATGCAGGATGTTCAGGCCCTCGGCGTCTCTTTATATTGAGCTATAAGGACTAAAGCCACTGTCCCGGTGGCTGAATTTCCTCCCGTCCCAATCCTTGCATGCACTGGTGGGGGAAATAGGGTGAGGAGAAGGAGAAGACTGGGTTGTACATCCCCTTCTTCATATCCTGATGGGTAACTGGGGAGGGCTCTGCTGTCTAAGCAGCTTTGCACTTCCCACTGATAAAACCACCAGTGTGAAGCGAAGGGTGATAACTTACCACCCAAAAGTGACTTGTGCAATGGCTCCTGATGGAGGCCTCCATGAAATCCAGCTGAATTTAGAAGAGCCAAGGGACTAATTCTCATCCTGCTGTCACTGTCACCTAGAACAACTCCACTGAACTCCCCCAAACCCATCTAAGCGAATGCAGGATCAAACTTCAATAGTAGATATTTCTTGGACTCTCGTTAGCTTTCCTCTCCCTAAATCCAAGAAGTCACAAACGCTGAGTATAAAACCAGGACCGGTATTTGCACAGCCGTACCCCAAACCAGCAACCAACAAAAAAATAACGAATGGGTCCGAAAGCCCTGTTCCCATTTACACCAAAACTCCTCTGTAAGGAAGCGCTAATTGGTTAATAAGCTTCGTAGAGGGGGGTAAACAGCATTATTTGGTGCATGCATGTGGTCACCCTTTCTGCGGGGACGAGCCAGTCTGAAGCAGGCAAAGCAAAAGCCTGGATGACCTTTACTTTCAATGGATTCACCAAAAAAAACCCAAAAAAGGAAAGAAAAAAGAGAGTAACCTCGTCAGCAGCGGTTTCTTTATCATGTGAGGGGTGTGTGCCTGCGAGTTGAGGGATTAATAGTCTCTGGCTGTTGGCTGGTTTGAGCCCATTCTGCTGTCTGCTCACATCGGTGCACGGGATTTGGGGACCAGGCTGCGATTGCTTCTGTGGCCTCATTTGGACTCAGCCCAGGAGAGTCCACACTGGAAAAGCGCGGATGTTGCTGGTGCTGCATTTTGGTTGATAATTTTTCCTATTTTACAGAATAATTAATGGGAGGGGGGTGTGTGTGGTGTGTGTCTCTGAAGCACTTTTGTTGTTGGAGAAGCAACTTAGGAGCACCCTGGTGCTCCAGAGCGATCTTCTGCGGCCACCAGCCCAGCTGCCTCTCGGAGCCTCCCAAGTATTTAAAGGCAGAAAGAGCCAATTATCCCTTTTGTTGATTTTTTGGTTTTTTTTTTTTTTTTTCTTTTCTTTTCCAATCTGGAGTCTTTATGGCCTCTATCATAACCTGTGCAGCTTGTTTCGCTTTCCAATAGCTTTCCCCTTCCCCTGCCCCCAATCAGCGAACGCAGCCAAGTGGGTCTTGTGGGCCTTGCTATGAAGACTTTGCTTTTTTTTCACTCGGCTGATGCAAGAGACAGAAGACAATCCCCAGATTTTTCCTCCTGATGAAATATTGTTGCGAGTAAGGATGTTGTAAAGGATGTTGAAGGACTTGCAATCCCTTCATGCTTTGCTAGAACAGCAACTCTATTTGGGATAGGCAGGCTCCAGCCCTTCCTTTTTGCCTCTTTCCTTTAAAGGTTGCTCTGTTTGCTGTTCATCCAGAATTAATCCAGCAGCACATTGGCAAAAAACCTGGAAATTACCAGGATCTGTCCACCATGCCTTTAGGCGTGCAGGGATTCATGTCGTACCTGATCTGCTCTAAGGGTGGGCTGCTGTTGAAAAGATGGGTCCTGTTTTCCTTATTCCTGTGTCAGAGATGGTAACTCTGCGGCTGGGCGGCCCCATTCGCTGGAAAACTGACTCACCAAAGGGGGAAAAGGAAGATTAAGGGGTGTTTTTGTTGGATGAGCGAGCTGGACTGATTCATCCTGGGTGCACCTGGTTGCTGGGTGGGACTTGGGTTTGGAAGATGCAGCCGGGGATGGGGTGGGAAGCGGTACCCCAGGGAGACTGGGCATCCTGTTCCGCCACGGACAAGGGAGAGATGGGGCATCGCCAAGGATGGCTCTGGTCTTAGGTGGGTTTTATCCCCTTCTGGAGCAATTTCTTTCTCTTCATTCCAGCGTAGAGACAACCTGGGGTTTCTGCACTTCTTACTTACGTACCTGAACCTTCACTGGGTGACTTTGGGTCTTCAGCCCTGACCCCAGCTGCATTTCAGATGATGCTTTGGCGAGTGGCACGTTCAGGGAGGCCAAGGGGTGCAGTGTGAAGAATAGGGCGGCCGTTTCCTGACTCCATCAAACAACGAACTTTCAAACACCTCCCCCTTTTATTATTTTTTAATCACTCCTTGATTTTTGGCTATAGGGATTTCCAGCTTGGTGGTTGCCAGGGCAACCAGAGGTAGCCTAGGTAGCATCCTCTTCATCTCCACATTCTCAAGGGGGGGAATCAATCCCCGAGCAATGGGCTTCCATCCAGGATGGGATGCGTTAGCACATCTCCCTTGGGTGGGAATGAGGTGGCAAAGTCTAAGCTGCGGATTGGGGAAGACTACTGAGAAAAGTCTTTAAGGAAGCAGAGAGGGAGGAAACCAAGTGCAACGAGAAGAGTGAATTTGCAACAACACCACAACAGGGCTTTCCTCTCTTCCACCTTCCCAGCCATCAGCTGAGACCTAGGTTTCTTCTGCAGCCCAGTTTTAAAATCAGATTTTAATGAGGTTTTTTTTTTTTTGGCAGGGAAATCTCAGTGTGAGGTTGCCACGCGACGGTGCCAGGCATGAGCAGAGCAGGGAGGAGGTGTCGGGGCATCTGCAGGCTCAGGGAGAGATGCGGGATTTGGAGGAGAAGGCTGGCACCGTGCTGGGAGTTTTGTCCAACCTTGACTCCATTACCCACCACTGTGTCTCCTTGGGGTTGTCTCAGGATACTTGCTGTGCAGAAAGGACGAGCAAGATATAAAGACCAGAGCCCTGCAGCCACTCCAGGCACCTGGAATGTGGGGGACAATGCTGCACCCCCAGCAGCTCCTGTTGAAATCAGTGGGTGTAACGAGCCTCCCGGAGCTGTCAGATGGCCAAAATTTATCCCTGGGATCTCTCCACACCACAACAGCCGTAGAAATGAAAAGGTCATGGCTGAACCAGCCTGAGAGTGGACTGTTTTCCCATGGTGGCTTTTCCCTTGCCAACCCAGGGGATGGGGCTGGAGGTTTCTGGCCAGTGGTGTTTCCTCCAGGTGAATGTCCCCAGTCCTGCAAGAGGAGAACTCATCTTCCTTTTACGAGGGGATACCTTGGCTTCCTGCCTTTGTCAACAGAGCAGCTCGTAGGCAGCAGTCCAAAGGCAATTTGATGCGGTTTCAAATGCACGCTGTACACAGATGAACTGTAAATGCCTGCGGCATGTTTCTTTCCCCATTTCAAAGAGCGCTATCGATTGCTCCATGCGATGATGAAGCATGCCTGTACCTGACTTAAGTTCTTCGTTGATTATCTGGCAAATACAAGAGTCTCTTCCTCGGACTGGAAGATGACCAGAACCTTTATTTCTCTTATCTTTTATCAGAGCTATTGGCCAAGTGGCTTGTTAGCCTAGGAATGTTTCATGCTGCTCCACAAGGGAGCTTTTATCTGATGGTAATGGATTGCATCTCATCTGCAAAGCAATTGCAGAGCCAGTAAGGGAGAATTTGGGGCAGTGCTGCGAGGAGGGAAGAGGCAATAGATGCTGTACAAGTACCTAAGCTGAGCTTTGCGTACTGCACTTCAGCTGCTTAAAGTTTGATGCTTGCTGCTGGCTGGAGCCGTGGATGTTGCAGTGGGAGTCACTGTATCTGCCCACGTCTGGCGATCATTTTTGAGGCTGATTGGGAAGGGAATTGCCATGTCAAAAGGAGCTTGAGCAGCTGCATATTGGAGTCCAGCACTGGCTTTGATTCTCCTCTCAGTTCATAGAATTATAGAATGGTTTGGGTTGGAAGGGACCTTTTAAAGGCCATCTAGTCCAACCCCCCTGCCATGAGCAGGGACATCTTCAACTAGATCAGGTTGCTCAGAGCCCCGTCCAACCTGACCTGGAATGTTTCCAGGGATGGGGCATCTCCCACCTCTCTGGGCAACCTGGGCCAGTGTCTCACCACCCTCAGTGTAAAACATTTCTTCCTTCTGTCTAGTCTGAATCTCCCCTCTTTTAGTTTAAAACCATTACTCCTTGTCCTGTTGCTACAGGCCCTGCTAAAAAGTCTGTTCCTAGTTAAACCAGGACTTTGTGGAGATTGCACTCTTGCTTTTCTTCAGGTGGCCCAGCAGGAGCCCATGAAAGTCTTAGCAGCGCTCAGGAAGCCAAGTCTCACATTGATGTGTCTTTGGACCTGCTGGGGTCTGATCCACCTCCCACCAGAATCCACAGGATGCCATGAGGAACTAAGCTGGCCTTTCGAAGGAGAAGTTAGGAGGTGCTTTCCTTGTTGAGACATCAAGCGGGAATAGCCACTGGGTGGGATTTGGGAGAAGAAATACCAGGAGACCGGGCTGACACTAACCCAGGTGCTTCCCTGTATGCGAGACATTTAACATTTGGGGTTTTGCTTTCTGAGTTTTCAAAGAGCTCCCCACTGCTCTAATTTCCCCTGGTAATAAAACATTTCAGTGTGTTCCAAATGCACCTTTATGAAAAAAAAAAAAAAAAAAGAGTAGTATTTAGTTTAGGAGGGACTGCAGAAGGGAGCAAGCTACGGTCTGCCTGCACAGAACCAGAGAGGATCAGCCTTGATGTCATTAGGAAAGGGATACCTGGAAACGTGTCTGCAGAAAGGAGCACAACCCCCTGCCTCCCCTCTGCACACATATGTGTTTTCTCAAGAAACAGTCGAGATGGGCTGGGACTAGGGCTCATCTTACTGATTTTCTGTTGTTTCTGTAGAATAAGGGACCCTGGAGGATTGCGTGTTGGCCTTTAGCAATGCTTTGGTTGCAGGCTCTTTGGCCAGAGTCCCAATCTCTGCTCTCTATTTGCAGGAGGTCTGGGAGTTACCGCCAGACAAGTCATATCAGTGATCAGGACAATATTTTTGCAATGTTTTTTTCCCCTTTGCGCTTCTTTTGCACGTTGGCAAGTAGTCCCTGGTCACTCTCCTGGGAAGGAGAGCAGGGCCAAGAAGACCACGCTGAAAAGGGACAAAAACTGCTGCCAAGGGGTGGGTGAGGGAAGATGAAGTGTGAACTTCTAGGAAATGGTCCTGGGAAGGTGTAAGGGCTGTGGGGAAGGTGCCTTGGCCAGATCAAAGAGTGTGCAGGAAAGACGATACTGCAAGGAAGTTAGTAAAGTGCTTTTAAACAGCTGTGGGAAAGGTGAGAATAGAGACCAGAGGGGCTGAGGTGGGGACAGGAATACATGTTTAAAGGGGATTTTTGTTTTTTTTTTCTTTTTTGCTAAATGAGTGCTTGGCACGTGAGTCTCTGTTTATCGCCCGCAGCGTAGCCAAAGAGTGGTGCTGATGGATCTGCTTGCCTGGTTTGATGGGAGTTTTTGTTGCCGGCCTCCTGGAGTCCATTTTTAAGGCACGAGGAGCCATCACCCATGACTGCAATGGGAACCAACGAGGAGAACCCTCGCTGCCTCTGCTGACCTGCAGGATACCGGCATGCTCCAATTTACCCTCTCCAGAGATGGAGAGCTGAAGCTTTTTTGACTGGCTCTTGAAATCATGTAGCTGCTGTTGCCCACAGTTGTGCAGAGGAGCTGTTAGGATGTGATCTGAAGAGGTCCAGCAAAGCTGGAGAGGTGCAGATCAGCTTTCTTCCTTCCTCGACTGCGACAACGGAGGGACAGAAACATCTTAGATGGAGGAGGGTCAAAAGCAGAGGGATGGAGAGAACTCCTTGCTTGCTGGCAGCGTTAATCAGAGAGAATACTAAATGTAATTAGCAAAGGCTCCCCTGAGGCTCTGTATGAAACAAATTGGCTCTCTCCACTCAATGACTGGGCTGGGCCCACCAGAGCAGAGTCCGGGTTAGACTGAGCAGTCCTTGGTTCCTCTGCTCCCGCAGGCGAGGAGCCAAGTGGCTCTGTCCTGCCTGCCACCAGCCCGAGGAGGGTTGGTTTTAGCCACCTGATGTAAAGCAACGATCTTACCTTCCTAACCACTTCTAAATTTGCATCTGAAGTCTAAGCAAGGGAGACATGCTGTCCATTTGGCCAGCAGGCAGCTAGCCTTTCTAGCTGTTCATCCTGGATGATGTTCTGATGATGCCATTATCTCTGTCATCTACAGGAAATTTGAATAGGGGTTTGGTTTTTCCTTTGTTGATAAGGGGTTTAAACATCTAAGGCTCCCACTGGGCACACAGTCTACACGAATTCTCCAATCTGTCAATGCAGGGTCTTGGACCCGGCGCTTCCAAATCTCACATGGATGCCCTGACATGCAGACCTCTGTGTGCTGAAGTTTGCCAGGCTGGAAAATGACTCAGGGTTTGAGCTGTCATTTAGCTTCTTCCATGGTCCAGCCAAAAGGATGCAGGTTGGATAGATCTTGCTTTAAGGCAGCTTATTGTTCTTACAGCTGATTTCCAGTTGTCTTTACTTGGTTATAGCTGCAAAGACTGTTAACCCAATATTTTCTTCTCCATTAAGTTCCCCATGGGGTTCACAACATGAGAGACAAAGTGTTTGGGACATCCATGCTATTTAACGGTGTACTTAATCTATCCCTTTGGAAAGACAGAGGAGAAGACTGCATAACTCAAACTGTTACACATCTTCAGTAAAGTAATTTCTACAGCAATTAAATCTATTTTCTTATCGTCTTGTTTTGCAGGTCAACAATGCAATTCCTAGCCTGCTTCCATTTGCTGCTTCTCCTTCCTTGTTTTGGTACCACCAAAACCTGCTTCCCTGGCTGCCACTGCGAAGTGGAAAGCTTTGGTCTCTTTGACAGCTTTAGCTTGACCAAGGTGGACTGCAGTGGAATAGGCTCACACATCGTTCCCGTCCCAATCCCTCTCGATACATCCTACTTGGATCTATCATCAAACAAACTGGAAACAATCAATGAATCGATGCTTACTGGCCCTGGATACACCACCTTGGTGAGCCTCGACCTGAGCTACAACAAAATTGCCAAGATTTCCTCCACAACCTTCTCCAGGCTTCGATACCTGGAGTCCTTGGATCTGAGTCATAACTCTCTGGAAGTCCTTCCAGAGGACTGTTTCTCCAGTTCTCCTTTGGGTGACATAGATTTGAGCAATAACAAGCTTTTGGATATAGCTATGGACATTTTTGCTTCAAAGGGTCAAGGAAAACCCCTGAATGTGGATCTATCCAATAATATGCTCAGCACAATTACGAGGCACCGTGAAAAGAACATCCCCAACATCCAGAACTTAAATCTTTCTGGAAACAGGCTAACGTCTGTGCCAAACCTTCAAGGGATTCCTCTCCGATACTTAAATCTTGATGGGAACCCTCTAGTCAAGACTGAGAAAGGAGACTTCACGGGGCTGAAAGATTTGATTCATTTATCCCTCAGTGGCCTGCGTGGCTTTGGAGAATTAGCTCCTTATAGCTTCAAGGAACTACCAGCCCTCCAAGTTCTGGATTTATCCAGCAATCTTAACTTGAAGTCACTGACTGCTGAAGTTATCTTTGGTCTGAACTCCCTACAAGAGCTCAACCTCTCTGGGACAGGCGTGTCGTCCTTGCCAAAGACTGTGCTGAAATACCTGCCTTCCATCAAAAGCATCACCTTGGGGAAGAACATACAGTGTCTTAAGACCATCAAAGAAGGACAGTACCACCGACAAATTGGGCTGACCAAAAAAGAGGTCCTCAGTTGCCACGACAGCCATGGGTCCGTAGCAGCAGCGCCTTACGTTTCGTGATGAAAGCTGGGGAGAAGGGGTGGGGAAGGGAGGGCAGGGGGGTCGTGGGATCTGTACAGGTGTCGGACTGAGATGGTTTGCAGTGTGCCTTTTGTAAAACTGTCAATAATTTATATATTTGTATATGCCAATACTTGTTTGTGGATTTTATAAACTCTCAAATCCTGGCCCACATCATCTGCAGGCTCCAGATTTTACCCGGTGCATTGAGGTCTTGCACGCAGCCCGTTAGCTCAAGAGCGGTGATGCTGGACAACAGGGACCAAGCTGCTCTGCAGGTCCCAGGGCAGAACGGTCAGTCTGGAGCAAATCTTTGTGTCCCAGACACGTTTGTAGGAGCAAAGCTACGTCTCACCAGAGCACACACCAAAAAATGTACCGACTCCGTAGCTGCTTGCTTACAAACCCATGCGTCATCTTTTTTTTAGTTATTACTCCCCAAGAAGTGCCTTCTGGATGTTGCTTTCATTAGCAGCACCCTGTTCCCTGTCATGCACTTTCAGTCTTGAAGAAACTTTTCCAGACAAACCTGAGTACGGGATGCCCCTAATGTGCTGGTTTTCACATGTTATTTGCATAGGTGTGTAATGAACATTGAGTAAGTTGAGAACTTTCTCCACAATTTTCTCCCTGTTTTCCCACCTCGATCCTTTTCATGTCTAATTACTTTAGGTCCAGCCTTGGCAAGCCCCTGTCTTTCTCACCTTAGCGAGCCATTGCTCAGAGCTGATGTGCAGCAGAGCGAGGGCAGCAGAGGGGTCTGCCAACAGCCACATCTCACCCAGGAACCAGGCTCTGATGAAGCAAATTGACCAAGTTGCAAAGTGAAGAGACCACATAGCCTAGCTTAAACCAAAAAAAATTTAAAAAATTAAAAAAAAAAATTCCTCACTTTCTGGGGAAGCTTGGAAGAAAACTTTGACAGGGATTCTCATCTTGACGACCTTATCAAACCAAGACGCAGACCCAGAGGACGTGACAGTAAGCTGTTTCCATGCTGACGTTCCCCACCTCAACACAACATCTGCGACTCAGCTGGGCGTGTGTGAGGCAATTTCCAGTGCCAAAACGCTCTCCAGAACGTGCCAGGGGAAGAATTAACACTGACGCCTGTGACCCTGGAGTGCTTTGCCTATCAGGAGAAAGATCTTGGGTTTTATTTTCCAGAGTTGTAGCTTTTCTTTCTCTCACACAACTCCTTGGCTGCAAACCGAAATCTGATAAAAAAACCTGGTCCTCAGAGATTTACTCATTTTTTCCTCCATTGCTGAAATGCTGGCAAAGCAAAGGGGAGCCCCTCTTGTCCCTCTTCGTCTCCAGCCTAGGAGAAAGCAGGGGAAGGCAGCACAGCATGACTCAATGCCGTGTGTGAAGCCTTCAAATTGCTTATAGGAGCTCCTGCAGTGGAGGCATCTGCTGAGGTCTGGTCCACATCTGGCCCGCTGCATCCTGGGGTTGGGAAGGGATGTTGTGGATGGCGGTCCTGCTTGGGCTGATCCGCAGCTCCGTCTCTAAACCCAGCCTTGCATCAGGGCAGCCTTCAATGTTTGAAACGGACATAGGGAGGTCCACGCAAAGGTGATGCAGATAGAAACCCATCCCACAACCCTTCTTGGGAGCACTGGGAGGAGCTCAGGCTTCATTCTCACATCCCCAAAGGTCTTTGCAAATTGCCCAAGGCAGCTGTCTCCAGGGATGGTTGAAACCCACTTGGGCCCTTAAACCCAGAGTCAACAGCTCACTTTGGATACTGAAATCCCTCTCCCACATTTTCATCCATCTCTTTTTTCAATGATTTGTTTGGGAAACTTAGGGTGGGATTTTAACCTTTTCTTTAAATGTTGGGGCTTCTGCCCCTCTCCTGAGCCGTTGCAATTCTCCACCAGCCTTCACAGTCATAAGAAACGTGTTGATTTTCTTAAAAAGGCAATGGGACTGCCGGCAGGCAGGGATCCGGAGGGGAACAGCAACCGACTGCAGTGCACGATGGGGGCAGTTTGGGAGGAAAGGGGTGTTTTTTAGTGGATCTTGCCTTTTGAAGAGAATTCTTTTCTGCTGGCAGAAAATGTAGGGTGTTTTTTTTTAAAAAATAAGAAAAAAAAGTTGTTTAATTTTATAAGTCTGTACGTAGATAAAATGTTACAGGGATCACGTACTGTCAAAGTTACTGTCTTTGTGCCACTGTGGTAAGTTTAAAACCCAATGTGACAATCGAATTGAAGACTGCAAGATTTCCTTGTGTAATCTCACGCTAGCTGCTAGCTAAACAAGTCTTAGCAAAAGCTGGCAAATACCGTCGCTGTGTTAGTTTGTTTTTTTTTTTAAAGAACCTCTGCAGCATTGTAAGGCTTTGTGATTACTCACAATATAATAAAGTGATTTGGAGGAGAATAAACCCAGATTCCCCCGGATTTATTGCCTCAGTGCTGGGAAGGCGGCAGCTGTCGCTGGGTCTGAAGTGCAACGCGGCTTCTCTCCTTGCTCTGCTGAGCCCCACCAGCCTCATGGGTGTTGCGTCTCCAAACTGGGGGCAGGACTCACAGGCTGTGTTTGGCCTGCTGGTCTCCTCACTGGCAGAAAGGCTTGAGAACTTCACTGGCTGATTCAAAGGAAATGATGGACACGTGGCAGTGAAGCAGCACGAGAGTATCTGGAGCAAATTTCCAGCTCCAGGATCTGCTCCAACGCTTGTCAGAGACGGTGGGAATCTCTTCGTGGATTCGGCCAACCTGGGACACTGTCTGCTAGGGTTGAAAGGCTGGATTTGCAAAGCGGGTGATGTGGGGAGAGCCCACAAGCTGTTTCACGAAACCATTGGGGGTGGGAGGAAGCAAGTGGGTGCCTGAGCGATGCCACGGCACGGAAAGCTGCACGCTGCCAGACCCCAGAGCTTTTGGCAGTGAGATACACGTGGTCCAGCCTCAGCAGCACTCTCCGAGGAGCGGGGGCTGCTGCGTGGAGGGCTGAGAGCACGCAGAGCCATTGTAACGAAAGAATAAATAGAAACATCTCAGGAGGGCTTTGCCTGCTCTTAAATACTAAATTTAATTTTAAGCACTTCTCGGTGCTCTGTATAAAAGTGATGCAAGCAGAGCCTCAGTGAGGAAAACACCCCCGGGAAGCTGCAGTGTTCCCGGTCCCCCCAAGCCTGAAGGAGCAACTGCCTCTTCCATCCAGGCAGGCAGAGCTGCAGGCTGCCTGGAAGAGGCTGTTGGTTCTCCATCTGCCTCTCCAAACTGCCCTGTCCTCCAGGACTGCAAGGTTTGGTCAGACCGTAACCTGGGGGTAGACATCTCCAGGAGAGGCCAGATCCTGCTCCCCACACTGCTGTGGACCGTAGAGGAAAAGCCACCACCAACCCTCAGAGATGACTGCTCCTCAGGTGTCCACCACTGCGTACTGTGAACATTAGGCTACACCACCACACTCCTTCTGGGGCTCCTTCGGGATGGGATCCCTCCTGCCCTGGGACAACAGGCTCAGTCGGAGCGGTGGAGGGTGTCCTGGTGTCCCAGTCTGCCAGAGGATGGACACTGGCCAAGGAGCAACAGGTCTGAAGCTGGCTTCTCCCATTTTCATGTGAATGCCCCGCTTACATGATGCTCCAGTGCTGTGCTGGACCTTGTCCCTCCCAGTACTCCTTTGCCCCCTCCCTCTCATTCTGCGAGTAATTTTTATCATTTAAATAGCCTTTCCGAAGCCCTCTGAGCAGGGAGAAGCATGCAAGCTTCCGTTGGCAGCACAAGCCCCCGCATTGCCCATGCACACATCCCTCTCCACCGTGGGACCCAGACACCTGAAACACAGCGCTAATGTCCCCGCCGAGAAGGAAAAGGCACACGATGGCTTCAGGCTTGGAAAATTTGAGGAGGCCCTCATGCCAGCTTCCTAAAGCCGTTGTCAGCTTGATAACACGGCGTGAGGGACTAAACCCCGGTGTCAGACATCACCCCAGCCACCCATGCCAGGAACGCGGGCCAGGCTGGTTAGCTGCAAGCTCTGGCTGTCTCTAGGACTGGCTCAGCTCTGCGGCCGGATACGTTTGCCCTGGCAAGAAAGACGGGCTTTTTAATTAGAGGCTGAATATTTTTAGAAGCAGAAAAACCTCAGCAGAGGCTGGGCACTAAGGATAGGCTGGGTTAGGGAGGGGGAAGAAGTGGCTGAGCTGGCGTTTGCTGGCAGCACTCTGTCCCCTGGAGGGTTAGCAGCATCTCACCCCGTCTTTCCAGCATGTTGGGAAAGACACCGAGGATTGCTTCCCCCCATCCGCTTCATGCCCAGGGCAGCATAGAACAACCATCTTCTCTTTATTTCAAAACGTGCACCTCTTGGTACCCAAAAGCTCCCATTTCCTTCTCGCCAGTGCGCTGGAGCTGTTTCTCCTGGCTGTCGGCTCTCAGCCTACAGAAGTCCCTCGCTGACCGATTGTGTGACTGACTTCATAGCAGCAGTAGGTGCTGTCCCTTTTAAAAATAGCTGCTCCTCTGTACGTTTTCCATTTTGCCGGAGGTTTTTATTTCCAGCACGTTTGTTCCACACACCCTGACTTGGTCAGGCTGGGAAGTGCGGATGCACTCTTGTCGTGCCAGAAAATAACGCGGCATGGCCGGGCATAATCCCTCTGGCTGCCCCGGGATCTGCCTCCTGGGAAAGCTTTGGGGCAGCAAAACCCCGTGCATGTTTCTAGAGGTAGCACCCTAGCGTTATTCCTGCCCCGTTGCCCCTGAGACATCTCCTTCCCTTTTTGAGCGGACAAGCGGACCTGGGAACCTGAGTAAAAGGTGGAAAAATTGGAGCTGAAACTAGGCCATCAGATAAATCCTCTGCTGTAATAAGCAGGGAGTCGGAGCACCAGCCCTTAATCACAGTCTTTGTCTCCCAGCATTTGTATGCCTGTGTGCGCGTGTCCCTCCGTGCCAGGACAAACCCGCGCCCCCCCCCCC
The DNA here is from genome assembly GCA_013397275.1 of Burhinus bistriatus. Taxonomy (NCBI): domain Eukaryota; kingdom Metazoa; phylum Chordata; class Aves; order Charadriiformes; family Burhinidae; genus Burhinus; species Burhinus bistriatus. The sequence goes on from VYXH01007627.1 coordinate 346,952, forward strand.
CCTCCTGCCCCATCCCCCCCCCTGCGCTGCCTTTCGTTAATGGCGTTAAAATAAAAGCGATTCATTCTGCCACGGAGGAGCCACCCTGGAGAAAGCAGCAGCCCGGTGTGCCAGGCGCTGCGCACCCTTCGAAAAACCCCTGCCAGTTGCAAGGGGGTTTGGGTTGGGATGTGCTGCCACCCTGCCCAGCTCCATCCCCACCGGTGGTCCAGCCTCCGCTCCGGGTGCACCCCAGGGGGATGAATCAGCCTGAAAAAGCCCCAAAGTTTTGCCCCTGGAAACTTTCCCCCCACCGTGGTGATGTCCTTTAACCCCTGCCATCGCTGCCCACCTGGACCTCCGCACCATGTGCGCTCCCCTCCTCTTCCTCCTTACCGGTGGATGTGTGTCCCGGGTGAGCGGCGCTTGCTGGTAATTGACTGGGGCCGTGCTGGGAATTTGAACCTACATTTCAAAGAGATCGTTAACCTCCTTTTCCTTCTCTTTGAACTGCTTCGCTTTATTGTAGGTTAAAGGAAACACGTGGCTTCTTCCTCCCGGAGCCCCTTTTGACGGAAGCCCAGCACATCAGAGCCGGTGTTTTTTTACCAGCGATGATGTTGGCAGTGGGCACGCTGCTAAGCAGCATGTGGTGATGCATTTTGGTGGGATCAAGCTGCCTCTTGACTTCAGAGGGAATTGCAGCTAAAGCAATGGTCCAAACATGACCAAGGGACTGGCAGATGCACATAACATCACTGTCCTGGCAGCCCATGGTGCATTCTCAGCCCAGAGAGGACCAAGGAAGGGCCACAGGTTATGGGTTGCTCACCCAGAAACTAGGCTCAAGCCCCTCTACCACATTGGACTTTCTGGGTGGGCTTGGGCACATGAATGACAACTTCTCCAAGGTGTGTTTCCACGGGTGGTTTAGGTCACCCTGTGACTGCAGGGCAAGAGAGAGAGGTGGTTCTTACCCTCCTTTCCATTACATCAAAGCTAGCACTTGTGCAGCCCTTCACTGTATCAAAAAAGACCAGTTTTCAGACAGATTGGCGAGCTGAACCAACCCATCAGGCGGCCATGCAGCTGCTAGCAGAAATGCACAGCAAGAAGAGCATGGTGTGCTGCACAACGAGCATTCCGAGTCCCTCTTCACAATAGTATCTGGACTCCATGAGCGATGTCCTCATCCATTTTAGGTTCAAAACAGGTGGACTGAAGGCTCCCAAGGACCTCTGAGCATCTTGCCTGCTTATAACCTACAACTTGGCCCTGGTTGGGCTGCTGTGAAGATAAAAGTAGGTAGGACTGTGAGGTGTCAGACTATTAGATTAGAACGTGTGCTGAAAGACAAGCTCTGCATCACCAGAGCTGACACCTGCTCCATTGATAATTGGGGTCATCCTTGGACCTATGGTCCTAAAATCCTCATATTGTTAATGATGCTTTCCCAGTTCACAGCAGCTACCCTCTTTGCCCTCATGGTAGATGCTCTACCAAGCATCCCCAAGGGGCTGGAGTACATTCAATCCCTGTTTTGTTCAGTAAGTCTTTGAGATGAACTATCTCAACACCTTCTTCTCACCACCACCTGGGATAGGACCAGGTATGATGGGAAGGAAGAGGCTTAGGAATGGAGCAGAGCTCTGGCATGACCCCAAAACTGAATTTGGGGTCCTTCATGGGGCACGCACCTCTATGGCTCTGATGAAAGCTATAAAGCCTGAAGTTCTTTCCAGCCAGTGCTGTTTTTCACCTCATTTTGATTTCAACTGCCCTTGAATTTGGAGGGCAAGTCTTCCATGTCCTCATGGCTCTACTACTGTCCCTAATTCAACCACACCAGGCTGTTAAGTCCTCTTCTGCCTATGATTGTCCTTACCTTCTTGTAGAACTCCATACAATAATTTTCACAGCCTGGAAAATCCCCAGAGCCCTGGTCACCGACCAGATCTAAGCTCTTAGCTTCAGCTATTGTGAGGGAGAGCACATCAATATAAACCTCAGTCAAGCATTTATTCTAATATGTCCTACCTCATGGTTGCAATGAACTAAGTGCATATAGTTACCACAGGTCAGCTAGCACTCATAAAACCTCATTGCGTTGATCAAACAGCTGAGATTTCATATTAAAGCAGAAATCAATCTGTGCTGCTTCATAACCTTCAGGGTATTTCTGAAGAACAATATTCTACAGTCTCTTTTTGCTTTACATGTACTCATTGCCGTCATTTATTTTATCGCTTCAGTGATTACAAAACCTGAAATAATGGATAGATTTATTTGCTGGAAGAACTGGGTGTCTCTGGAAGTAATTCCCAGACCTGCTAAGCTGCTGGTTTTGTCTAAGGTAAGAAACCCCTGAAGAGGGAGTAGCTTTTCCTGTGAGATACGCCGAGAAAAACAGACTCCTGGTCCTTACCTGCACTCTCTTTTGCAGGAACACAAGGGGCAAGAGTTTTCCCTATTTTGCTACTAATCCTAATCACCAGCATAAAAGTTCTCCATTTTCCCCAGAAGTATTAGTTCACAGAATTTTTATCATTTACATTTTTTGTAAAGTGATTGCCTGTCTTCAAAAAAAAAAAAAAACCCTACTCAACAGCTGTCTGTTTGTCATGGTGCCATCTGGGACCTGCATCCTAGAGACCGCAGAGGTGAAAATCCCCTTGAACAAACAGGAAAGGAGGAGCTCACAGAACATATCCCACGGGAAATGCCTGGGTAATCCATGGTGGCAATTGTGCCACAATGCTATTTTTACCACTGCTTCTTAAATGTCCCGTGGCAGTACCCATAACCTCCCAAGACCAATGCTCATCTGTGGCTAAATTGGGAAAGAGCCTGCCCCAGAGATCTTGCAACCAGAGAAGACCTCCAAAGAGGATATTATCACAGAAACATGGGAAGATTAGGACTGTGGTTCTGTCAGTTTTCCCAAAGCCTCATCACAAAGCCATATTTTTTCCTTGGCCGCTTTAGGAACCCACATTGGCTCCATCTAGTCCATATCTGCTTGCTGTAAGATCACCCTAATCGTGTGTCAAGCATTTGACAAGTCCAGTGGGTTTCTCCCTTTGGAGGCTATTTCACAGCTGGGCTTGAATTCAGCAGTGAGGCACCTTTTCACCCCAAAATATTCCCCATAAGAACATTCTTGTCTCTACTTTTGCTCATCAGCTATTGCTATGTCCATACACAAGCAGGCCAGACTCTGCTCCACAGGAGGCGTGTGGACAATTGGTGATGCCAGGGAAAGAGGTGCTGTTCTGGGAAAGAGCACTACCAGGCTCACAATGGGTTTGGGTTTCATTGGTTTTGGGGGAAAAATAGCGCTTTCCTGCAGTGGCTCTGCAAACTCTGTTGGGTTTCAGCAGCTCCAGAAAAGCAGTGGTATGTCCTTTATGGAGATTTATGGTGAACATCCTCCAATCACAGCCTGCAGTCCATGGGCAAGCAATTTAGGCAGGCAAAAGCTCTGTCTGGAATTGCTTCAGCTTCCCTCTTCCTGAAGCTAAACTCAGAGCTATAAAGTGTGTGCTATGCTGGCATCCCAAAGCAGAGTGGAAGCACCACAGCTGGCAGGGAACCCATCCTAGAGTCACCAAGGGGGTATCGAAATTACGGTAAGAGCCCCAGCAGCCTGATGGAGATGAGGTGGTAATTCCTTCATTTTCTTTCTTCAAGCCACAGTAGAAGAGAAGAGGCCCAGGACAACCTTTGTGTCAGGACATGTCCCCATTTCAGTGCCACAGCTCCCTGAGTTATCTGCCACCGATGAGAAGCTGGTTGCCCCGTCTGAAGCAGCAGTTTCACGTGGCAGAGCAGAGCTATGCAGTTTCCAGCGGAGCTCTGGAGCCAGCCAAGCGCCATTAGCCTAGTTTTTCATCCAAGCAAGGAAGTCCTGGCTCCTGGCAGGCTTATTAGCTTTGGCACCGAGCTCAGCTGACACCTCGCCAAGGCATTCTGGCTGCAACTGGGACTGCCTGGCTTCTTTCCCACCAGCTTGGGTCTCTCCTGGTCACACTTCCCTACTCTCTTGGTTCAGCATGGGCAGAGCAAGCTCTCGTGTGCCTGCCCAGCTGAGAAATGGCGATAGCTACAGACTTGGGAGTTAGAGGGGTTGTTCAGACTCCAAACCTCTTCACACATCCAAAGATCCCTGAGATTTAAACAAAGTACGTGGTTGTCCAAGAACATACCTTTCCCTTCTGTCTGACAAAGGTGGTGCCGGGCAGCTGGGCGCAAGTAGGGATGAGCAATTTGTTGTATTTGCTTTTATTGCTTACCTTCCCTCCTTCAAACTCAGGGTGTGTTTGAAAGCCTAGAAGAAAGCTGCACAGCTCTTCCCAGGGATTGAACTAATCTCATAAGCAGTTGGAAGAGAAGACAATCCCAGAAGTTGACAGGCTCTTGAGATCCAGTATGTGGTAGATCTTCCCCAATGGTTGCAAAAATCTATGCTCTATTTCTTAACCCCCTTTGTGATTGCTAGGGACAGAAGAAGACAGCCTGGGCCCATGGCAGTCCTGCTAACACCCGCTTCTCTTCTCTCCTGGCCTCTTCCACCAGGGTAGCCCGGGGGAAGAAGTACCCTTGGGGTGGCAGTAAAGATTGTCTCTACTGTAGGAGCCCAAAGCAAGGTATCACATTGCTGTCCCTGTCACAGTGCCTGCCCCATTGCTGTCCCCATCAGAGCCAGCACCTGGGCTGGTCAGAGACTCTTTCCACAGCTGGTTCCACCATACAGCAAAGACACTGAGAATATCCCCTGTCCCTCACGCCCTCGACTCTGTTCACATGCATACAACGTGTGAAGGCCATAGAAACACTCCCACACATGGGAATGTTTGCTTTCAGCATTGGAGCTCTGGGCAGCAGGGATGCTAAGGGCTACCAATGTACCCCGAGGTGTTTGCTGCATCCACATTGCTCTGTTATAGATAAAACCCAGCATCTCAGCTCAAGTCCTAGAACCAGGGGCCTCATGGGTCAACTCACCCATGGCATCAGCTTGGCATCACCCAGATTTACACTTTCTAACAGGAGCGTGTCTCCGTTGCTCTTGCAGACCTGCAGCAACAGAGATACCATATCCTCTCTAAAGAAGCAAGTTTCAGCCTTTATTTTGCCCTTCTCATCATAGAACCATAGAATCATAAACGGTTTGGGTTGGAAGGGACCTTAAATATAATCTAGTTCCAACCCCCCTGCCATGGGCAGGGACACCTCCCACTAGACCTGGTTGCTCAAAGCCCCGTCCAACCTGGCCTTGAACACCTCCAGGGATGGGGCAGCCACGACTTCTCTGGGGCAACCTGTTCCAGTGCCTCACCACCCTTATCGTAAAAAATTGCTTCCTTATGTCTAACCTAAATCTACTTCCCAGCGCCTAACTTGAATCTTCCCCAGCTGCAGGCTGAGGAGGTGACTCCTTGTCCCGACCCCCACAGATGTGGTGAGGAGGTCACAAAATTAATGACTGACAGGCAATGACGCTGCACATCAGCCATGCTTGAACTGCTGAGCCCCTGCTGAAGGCTGGTTCCCTCATTAACCACCTTCCAGCACCAGGCACAGTCTGGGACGCAGCAGAGAGCATTTTTATCAGCTTTGCAAGACATTAACTGCGTGACCTGCTCTTCTCCCAGGTACCTGCCACACGCTGCAGGTTAAACAGGGAGCAGACAGCATGCACAGAAAACAAAGGGGATGCTCTGTTGGGAGGAGATAAGGACACAAATTGCCCTAAGATGGTAAGAATGGATGGAGAGCAGCCCCAAGGAGAGGGACTTTGGGGTGTTGGTGGATGAGAACCTCGAAATGAGCCGGCAATGTGCACTGGCAGCCCAGAAAGTCAACCATATTTTGGGCTGCATCCCCAGCAGCGTGGGCAGCAGGGCCAGGGAGGGGATTCTGCCCCTCTGCTGCGCTCTCACGAGGCCCCACCTGGAATACTGTGTCCAGCTCTGGAGCCCCCAACATAAGAAGGACATGGACCTGTTGGAGAGGGTCCAGAGGAGGGCCATGAAGATGATCAGAGGGTTAGAGCACTGCTGCTATGAGGACAGGCTGAGAGAGTTGGGGTTGTTCAGCCTGGAGAAAAGAAGGCTCCAGGGAGACCTTAGAGCAGCCTTCCAGTATCTGAAGGGGGCCTACAAGAAAGCTGGAGAGGGACTTTTTACAAGGGTGTACAGTGACAGGATGAGGGGTGATGGCTTCAAACTGGAAGAGGGGAGAGTTAGATTAGATAGTACGAAGAAATTCTTTCCTGTGAGGGGGGTGAGACACTGGCCCAGGTTGCCCAGAGAAGCTGTGGCTGCCTCATCCCTGGAAGTGTTCAAGGCCAGCTTGGACGGGGCTTTGAGCAACCCAGTCTAGTGGGAGGTGTCCCTGCCCATGGCAGGGGGGTTGGAACTAGATGATCTTTAAGGTCCCTTCCAACCTGAACCATTCTGTGATTCTATGATTCTATGACCTTGGAGAGAAATTGCCCCATCGCTAGATAAATAGTGCTGGTAAGACGCAGAGCTTTTGCTAGCCCCAGTCAGAATCTCTTTGGCCTGGGACAGGCAGAGGTGAGGCTCAGAAGAGACTTGGGGTCTGGTTAGGGTGGCAGGCTGTGGATCGATCACCTTCACAGCCACTGCAGCAAAGTAGTGCTGCCAACACACCGAACTGCCAAGGGAGATATCAGGGTGTCACGGGTTGTCGCTGTCTGTTCCAAAGTTGCTTGCATTCACAGGGGAAAGAAGATAGCACTTCTTTCTGTAAAGATTGATATTTCTTCTGGCCTTGCGATAACTTAGTCAGGGAGACATGCCACCGCACCACCTCATGGTGGTGGGTACCAACCCTGCTGTCAGGAGGACGATCCAGTGTTAGCATCATCAGGGGTGTAAGTCATTGCAAAATACAAGCACAGCAAGTCTCTGGGCGTTCCTGAAGAAAAAAACCTGGAAATCTACTGTGTGTGTGTCTGCCAACCACTTTGCAGGCAGTGCCTGTAAATTTCCTGTGACCCCTGTACTGACACGAGTGCCAGAGAAGTAGCACAGCCACCAAATTCATCCATGCAAAGACATGACACTTCACCAGAGAGGAACGCATCCATCAGGGCTAAAGGGGATGGTACTGGGAAATGAAGGGAACCACCCACACTCTTTATGCCCTGACAACAGGCAGAAGTCCTTTCCTCCTGATGGATCTTGTCCAGGAGGATTGATTTTGCTGGGAACAGAGAATGAGTTGCAATTAAGATTCAGCCCTTGGCTCAGGTTAACCTCTTTCTGGCAGAAAAGTTTATGCGAGCATGGGTGGGAATTCCTTTAAAACCAGGTTAGATGTTCAGCTCATTCGATAGATCCTTGATGGGGCACGACAGTCTGGCTCAGTCTCTGAAAGGTCCAGGTCCAAGGTTCAGGAGCATCTTTTTAAATATTTCATACATACAAAAAGAGCACAGGGTCAGGACTAGGCTGATCACTGGATGTGCTCAGTAGGATCACAGCCAGTGACCCACAAATCCCCGATAGACCTCTCTAGCCCCTGTTTGGATGAAGGCACCATGACAAGGTGGATGGAGCAGAAAGCTAACCATCTGCAGCAAGGGAGAATCATCTGCTGTAATGACATCTTTCAAACCAATAGGCCTGGATAATTCACCACCATGAGCGATCAAGAAATGACCCAAAGAGCCATTAACATTAAATCTAACAAGTCTTGGGGAACCTCAGGGAAGAGCAAAGGGCTGGCACAGGGCCTGGGTCCTGGCAACATGGGTAGAGGAGAAGGGGACAACCATAAGGGTGAGCACCATCAGTTCTTAGCAAAACAATAGAGCAGTTAATTTGGGATTTCATCAACGAGCTTGTAATCTGGACAAATGCACATAGGTCTATAACCACAGTCAGATGGCAGAGCAGAAAACCTCCATCAGCATTCATCACGTTTCAACCTCTGAGCCTCTGCTGATAAAGGCAGCTGTGGCAGTTTAACACATCGCAGTTCCTCCGAGGCATTCTGCTTTTTTCCCTTCCAAACTGCATTAGATGAAATTAACAAAACATGCATTAAATGGTATCAGAACTGGCCCCCTGACAGATCTTGAAACGTGGCTGTAAAGGGATGGGGTTATAACCCTTTTCTTACCAGAGATGGCTTAATGTGAACAGCAGTGGAGAAGCAGGTGGAAGCAGGTCCAGGCACGGAGGACTAAAGGGCTCAAAGCCCAGAGGCAGGCTCAGGAGGATGGGCTGGGGAGGAGGCACTGGAAGGAGGTGCAGAAGGACTTTAAGGGGACTGAGAAGCGGACGGGGTCTGTAGGATGGGAAATGTACTGCACTGATATGTAGGTGCATCCACAGAACAAGAGCAAGTCAACGGGGTGTCAACCTGGAGGGTACATACCCCATCAGAATCCACCTAAAGGATGAGAGACTGCCTTGATCTCCAGTGAGCCGGGGATGGGTGAGAGCCAGCCAAGCTGATGTGCCAGAAGAGGCCCACAAAGGTCTTGGGCATCCAAAATGTGGAAAGATCCTGCAGAAGGGACATCTTCTTACCTCAGCAGACAGTAGGCTAGGGCTGCTTGGAGGTGATGGGTCAGTTCTGCTGGCCATGCACCAGAGGCTGGGAAATAGCAGAGGGCCAGGGATTAGATGCATAAGCTGTCAACATAAAGATTTAGGAACGTAACCTTATTCATCAAAGAGAAGGCTGAGAGGGATCATTACATATGGGTATTTACACGGGGGAAAGCTGTCTGATAGCGAGGCAGAGAAGGGGAGGTTCCTCAGCCATGCTGATAAGGGGAATAAGAAGACATGATGGGCGGAAGATAGCACTAAATTAATTCAGCCTTTGAAGTGGACACCAACTCACTACTATGAAGGTAATTAAATATTGGAACAGCTTATCAGGGAGGCTGCCAAGTCACCAGTGCTTCTTATGTTGAAATAAAGATTAGGTATCTATGAAAGGAGATGGTCTAATCCAGTTTCTGGGAAAAATCTATTTTCTGTATGCAGACGGTCAGATAAGATGATCCTCGTGGTGCCTTTTGACTGCAGTCTGCGAATTTAGGAAGCGTAAACTCCCCTGTGTAAGGATCCATCTTCATCTGGTACATGACGTGTCAGGCAAATCAAGGGGAAATGCATAATACAGGCTGAGATCCCAGCTCAAGAGCATGGAGCCAATGCTGGGAAAAGAGATCAGAAATTCCTGGCTCTTATCCCATTAGCCTACTGGAAGATAGATAAGCCTCCACATTTCTTCAAACCTCATATGAATCACAGAACTACTTAGAGGTTTTTGGTTTTGCCTCGTATTTATATTGCAACAGTAATAAAAAGACTGTGCTAGATTGATAGGGGATGGAAAGGTGTCCTCTGCCCCAACAGGGTTTAAAATCTTGCTGAGGACACAAGGCAACCAAGAAAGGTCTCACCTGCCACTCGACAGTGGAAGCCTGTAAACACAGTGCTCCAGCAACTCAATGAGATCATGCAAGACATTCCTCCATGCCAGGAACAGGAAGAAGAAAAGCAGGCAAACCTTGGAAGAGCAGATAAATAGAGTGGTTGTGATGCAAAAAGGGGTGCCAGCCCCAATGGGATGTGGCCAAACCAGGATCTATCCAAACAAGGCAAACTTCTGGATGGTGCTGTCTCCAGGGAAGAGAATGGCCAAGAACCACCAAGAATAAGTGCTGGGAGTCATTTGGCCACACAGAGAAGTGCCAAAATATGCCAGACGGAACAACTCTTGAAAGTGCCTGTTTCTCCCCGCTGACTTTGAAGGGAGCCAGGAGTGATGGGCCCAGACAGAGACATTAACACTTGAGATATCACAAGTCAGGTGAGATGAACTCCAAAGAGCTGGAGGAGGCCCAGACTGAAGTGGTCACAGCAGAGAGATATTTCTCTAAAGTAAAGGGCTCCCTCTGACTCAGTTTCTCAGCTGTGAAGAAGGACTTTCAATACAATCTGTCCAGAATAACCTACAACTCCTCTAATGAGAAAAGGGAATTTCAGAGGGACTGAAACTGCCTGTGAAACCAGGTTGCTGTGTGGCATCCTACACTGGCTGGCAGCGGAGGATGCTCAAAAATCCCATTCCAGCAGTGTCAGAAATGAAGTGTGTTAGCCCAAAAGTCCAGACTGGTGTTTTCCTTTTTTTTTTTTCTTTCCTTTAATGAAATTCTCGAAGACAGGAGGAAAAAAAAAAAAAAAGAGAAAAGAAAAAAAACATAAAGCTAAGACATGCTAAATAATCCAGAATAAACCCAGAATGTTTCATTATTGACAGAAAGGGAACACTGAGCATTAAGCCGCAATGAAGTCACTCTCGGTGGTTTTTATTACTTGGCGGAGTTTTTTAATGATTTTGCTGAAACCCCCCTGGAAGACCCCTTTTGCCTCAAACAGAACTGATTTTTTTTTTTT
>VYXH01007627.1:357417-374944 GCA_013397275.1 Burhinus bistriatus
TTTTTTTTAATCTTCTTGATTTTGGTCACTGAACCATAAAATCCAATTTCAGTTCAGGTTTCTCGAAGAGCCCTGGGTATTGGTGGTACGGAGGCCCCTGTTCACTACACCCCCCTGTGCAGGCAGGAGCAGAGAGAAGATGGAGCAGTCCTCATGAACACACACGCACTTACACACTGCGGGAATATGTTTGCAAGGATCGAGGCATGAGGGGTTTCCATCTCTCCTTCTTCCTCTGCTGTCTCAGGTCCCTGCTCCCAGTGGGAACAGGATCCTTTTAACCCTCTCCTGTGTGATGCTGCATGGGTCCTGCCTGCCACGGGCTGAACCTCCTGCAAGGTGACCCTGCTGCCTACAGGGCCTGATCCAGCTCTGCAGTGACAGGGCAAAAGGGATCCTGCAAATGTTGAGGGGTGACCATGCCACATCGCCGGGGGTGGGTCTGGTGGGAGGCAGGGACAAATAAAAACATGTATTGGCCAGATCAAAAGTCCCTCTCAGTGTCTCAGGAAATGCCTGAGAAGAGGATGAGCACAAGTGCTATTTCCCAGAGTGTTTCCCTTGACTCCAGCCCCATACCTGGATCCTCAGGAAGCTCCTAAGCTGGAGGTGGTTTGTAGCAGCCCTCAATGGATTTCTCTTCATGAACCTGACTGGCCTCCCTTCAAACCTGTGTGACTTTCTGACACTGCCATGGTTCTGCAGCAAGGAATTACTGATTGCATGAAGAATCACAGAACCACCTCTTTAATAGAGAGAGAGAAAGAAGTGGAAGAAAGAAATAATGAANAGAAAAGAAAAGAAAAGAAAAGAAAAGAAAAAAGACCCTATCCTAAAGCACTGCCCTTGTAACTCCCTCTCTGTCCAGGGCTTTCTGCCACAGCAGAGATGGAATTACAGTGCTGGAGGAAACTCAATGAAATAATGATTACCCTTTGGATTTAATTAGCACAGAGCTGAGGCAGTGTTGAATAAGCATGTCTGTGCATCAAAACATTCCTCATGGCACCAGGGAGCTCAGACCCAAACCACTCGGGCCTGCCAGGTGCAAACTGGGCCTGGAGGTCAGAGATCTGGCTGTTTGGTCCCCGCCCGTGGTGCCAAGCCAGGCTGAGGCACGTGCCCCAGCAAGGACATGGGTTCAGGGGCGGTCCTTCAACCCTGAGGTGGGTCCATGGCTGGAGGACCTTGGTTGATCCTCCAGAACTTTGTCATGCTGTGCACTGCACAAAGCTACCAAGAGAGACATCCCCCATCCCAAAAGACCAGGTGGTGATGGAGGGAAGATCACCCCATCATGGGGCTCCATGTCTTCTGTATTACAAGGCACAGCCCTCTCTCCCCAGGGAGAGATAAATTTCCTCCTCATGTCAAAAAGCCACTAGTTATTGACAATTCATAGTGAATTGGGATGAAGTAGTGAGGTATTTCCATGCTTGAGAGATGTGAGAACCAGCCCTGAGACATCCAACCTTCTCCAGGCAGCAAGTGGGGAAAGGGCAAAGGGGCTGGGAGGGCTGGGAGAAAGCCCAAGACATGGAGCAGGGCTGTGATGGAGGCTCAGGAGACAATCACAAACTTCATGTCCTGTCAGAGGGTCCCTCTGAGTTTGCAGACAAACACTACCAGGAAAGCTGACTTCCCCCTTCTTTTGGCCACAGGCATTTTGTTTCTGGTGCAGGACAAGAGCTTAAGTGAAGAGTGCTCAAGGAGACTGTGAAGCCCAGCATGCCCAAGGAGACCACAAAAGCAGTTGCCGCCAGGAGCTTCACTCTCTATGTTCTCCAAAGCCAGTGCCATTATCTTCCTTTTCCTGATGTGGAAACTGAGGTAGAAAGCACAGAGCTAGAATCATCATGTACCCTCCCAAAACACAAGGCAACAGCAGGAATATATTCCTGCCTGTTAATTCCCGGTGGACACCCTGCATGACCAATCCTGTAATTGTAAGAGAGAGTAATGGAAAGATGTTGGAGGTGAGTAAATTAAGGCAGGCTTCATTTGCAGGCAGAAAAAAGACACTCGGAGGAAACGGCAGGTCTTGGGTTTCTAAGCAAGGCTGCTGAGACCAAGCAGAGACACGCAACTCTTTTAATTTTAATTAACTCTTTTAATTTTAAAAGATTTCATGCTAATAGCTATACTTACGCCAAGAGCTTCTGCTCAACCACAGTCGGGGAGCTTTTAGAAATCGCTCCTTTCATACCCATGGAACAGGAATTCAAAACTGACGTGAGACCAGAACTTGAGCACTTCTGTCCTGATTTTCTGTCCAGTCCCTTTATGCGCTTCTTTTTTATCACAATTACATTTATCCTGCATGTGTTTGCAATGACTTGCGGGACGGCAGCGGTGTGCAAGCACCGTCCCCTAAATTGCGAAGCTCCTCACTCATTCTTCCATCACCGGGACACATCTGTTAACAGCTGGGCAAGGAAACTGCTGTACAAATTGCGCTGCTTAGCTGCATGGGCAGCTCTAGAGATCCTCACACCACCATCACAACGCCAGGCAAAGTCCATGGGACCCAGAAGCTGCTTCTTCATCCCTTTCCCTGCAAAGATTTTCCTGGGATTACCCAGAAAAGGGACAAGTTGGTTCCTACAGCTGGTTAGCAGAAGGCTTGCAGTAACGAGATGCACACTATATTAGGTTTAAATGAATAACATTGTCAGCTACAGGGTCTGCTGAGTGCTGGCAGCTGATCTCAGATGGCAAATAGCTGTGGTCTTAGGAAAGAGCATTAAAATTGGTCAAAAAACATTACAGCTAATTGCACTGTCAGAACATTAGCACTGTAGTTTCCAAACACTTGCAACAAAAGACTATTGTCCCTTCTGGCAGCCCCCAACATCACCACGCAGGGCTGAAATTTTCAAACTCTCCCATTTAATGGGGAGCTATGGAGTGTTTTCCACAGCCTGGCCAAGCATGACCGTTCTGCTGGCTGGAAACAGCCAGTGTCCAAGGGCGATTTGCTGTTTTGTGTTGCTGGGAAGACGTGCAGGCTTACAAGTGGAAAGACAGCCACACAGCTCCAAGCAGCTTAAATGGGCCAAAATTATTGACTTTTTGGTGGGTAGGAAACTAAGAGATTAAGGAACCTACTCCATTGTCCTCTCAACTGCATGGCCAAGAGTTGAACCAGTTGAATCTTCCCTATACAGCTGATTTTTGCTCTGTCCCATGGTCTGTAAGCAGAGGACTTGGGGCTGGAGTTGTTTCTCTAGTATCAGCCATAAGATGGATTTTATTCCTTTAAAACAAATAGCTGCCTGCTTTGTTTTCCAGCTTGCCATGCTCCCCCCTTTTGCAATAAATAGGATTCCACCCTGGAGAATGGGAGATCTCAATATGCCGCTCCTAATTAGAAAGGTGTTCAGGAGAAAAGGGGAGGGAATAAATAACCTCCTCATAAGTCATTTGCAATGGAAGGGGTGGGGAGGCTAATGATTTTAAATGGATACTTTGGCAATTCCTTTAATGAGAAGGAGCAGGTAATTACGTTGACCTTGGAGATCGCATTATTCTCCTTGGGCCAGAGGAGAGAAATGATGAAGGATCGCCTAGTGCTAGCTAAGCAAGGGGTGATGTTACAGAAGACTGACACAGTCAATAGCTGACCAGGGAACAGGGCATTTGTTATGTTGTCTCACTCCTTTCCTACCTCCAAAGCGTTTGTTCTTTTATTTTTTGGATAGGTTAGGGCCCTTGGGTTTGATTACTCCTTCCTTCTTGTGAAGGCAAGTGCAATGGACTGGAGGCTGGGTTCTGAGTTGTCTTTGCATCCAGATTTTTATCCAGAAGCCAATGGGCCTCAGTGAGACCTGCACAACCCAGAGCAACAGAAATTATGACCCCAAACCAAACTGCTCCTAGAAAGCAGCCTTCCAACCACCTCAAAAAATGGAGGAAACCTGCATTTTCACAATGGAGCAGAGCAGAGAAGTCCTCAAGGTTCACCTCTGAGCCCGATGATGTAATCCTAGAGCTGTGTTACAGCGAGCGGGGGGTCCTTCTGATTTAGAGCCACTTACTATGAAACTCTGACTTGTTTGAGAAGACACCCTGCCATAACTATTGAGGGTTTCTATACCATGAGAGAGCTGAGCACGTTGGGTCAAAAATAGAGACAGCACAGGAGCCAGGACAAGACACAGGGGCAGGAGGTGGGGATTTGTTTTATCCCGTGTAGACGTCCCCGTTCAAGCTAGCAGCCCAGACTCAATGGAGGGGAATGGGCGCTGCTGTGTATGAATCAGGTCACCCAGGGGTGAAGATCTGAAGCAGGGCAGATGAATCACACTATAGAAGCGCCTATTTCCCTCTGTTGACTATTAAGGAAGCCCATGGTGACCAGCTCCACGATGATCCAGAGAGGTGAAACAAGCCTCACTGTGGGGCTCTTCAGAGAAACAATTTCTTCCATCTCTGCCCCCAGCACTCAAAATTTTGGAGCAAGTGCAAGAAGAAATTACTCCCATTTTCCTCCCGATTCCACTTAATTTCCGGACCTTTCGCAGTTCTACCTGGTTTTCCCCAGTGGAACAAAGGTGCAGGCAAAGATGTGAATGGAAATAAAGCTATCAACCAAGCCAATCTCTCTTCTCCTTCATTTCTCATTTTGCCAATAGCCACCAAAGGTGTGAGGCCGGAGAAAGAACAATTTAGGAACTGAAGCAAAGCTGTGCAGAGTCTCACTGTACGATTGCCTCTTTCAGGGACTGATGCTGGGCAGATGCTGTCAGCCACATGTTTTAATGGTTAGGCCTGAAATTCTCCTCCAGAGGAGCCGTTTGACAGCTTGTCACACTGAAGATTCGCTCTTCTGCAAATCACCTGGCAAAGGAGACAGACTTCAGCATCATCTGTCACCTCTGTTCATTAAAATATCATCCAGACAAATGAGTTGTAATAGTTGGGCAGCAGGAAGGTGGCACAGTGAAAAGCTGAGGCTCTGATGGAAGCCGTTTCTGCTACAAGAATATAGGGCAGGGTCATGCACGAGTTTGAATGCCAGATACACTGGAGGTAGAAGAAACTCTGCTGGTAAAGGTGTGTGAGAACAGGTAGATCTTTGCTCTTCTGCCATTTATTTTCCCCCAGGTTGCCCCATTTGTGCCACAGAGACTTTCTAAAGAAAAATCCAGTCCAGTCCGCTACAGCCAGGTCTTATGACCGTCCAGAGCTTTGTCTAAATTTGCGACAGCCACACTGACCCCTCATATTTCCATCCAAACAAATTAATTCCTTGCTTGGCGACATCCCAGTGCGAATCACTGCTGGCTCTAAATAAAGCCCCAAGGAAGTTTGTTAAGAACCGGAAAGGGAAGGTTACACAAAACTAAGCCATCTGAAGCTTGTGAAGAAGACTTGGGGTTTGACGGGATATGGAGCTGCTGTTCCACAGCATGGGTGGGGGAGATAACTTGGCCTGGTGGGAATACGAGCGTGCCAGCTTTCTCCTTCCCTTTCATTCACACTAACCAAAGCTCAGAGGTCTTGCTCACGGAAGACTCCTGCTGCCAGATGTCAAAATACTGAACTGATCAGTGAAGACCTAGTAAGACCGTGCCTAAAGCTTTGTCCAAAATATGATCTCTGCCAGGTCTGGGGAAGAAAGAGGGGGCAGAAAAAGTGTGATTAGCTAAAGTGTAGGAGCCTGGAGCAGAGAGAACTGTAAGCCTCATTCATATTGTACATTTTCCTTCCTGCTTTGGGTTGGACCTACTCTAAAGAATGGCCTTGCTGAACCTGGGCCATAGTCCAAAGTAAATTAATTGACTGTTAACACAATTGCAGCTGATAGCAGAAGGCTTTTCTCGGTCTCCCCTGAAGGTCCTATGCCTCTCTCTCCACCTATATTCTCACCTACCTACTGCTGTCCTGGGGTGGTCACACCAGCCTGCCTCCCCATCGGTCTCCTACAGCAGAGCTTTGCACAAGGGGAATTTTCCCCATAAACCCACTTGTCTGCAAGCGTTTCCGCCACCAGGCTTCATCCTGAGAGAGACAAAAAGAGCTCAAACATGTGATGGAGATGAACTGGGGGGGAACTGTGAGCAACAGAATGGAGAAAGACTGAAGAGCCGTAAGAGAAAGAGACCGGCAGAAATAGGGTGTGAAAAGGTGTGATAGCGCATATGTGGGAGAAAAAAATGAAAGCAAACACACAGTTGTGGAAGGGAACAGCACAGAAGCGTGTGTTTGAAGGAAAGCAAGCCCAAATCCCCATCCCAATTTGTTTCACACAAATTTCTCCCTGCTCTTGTTAGAAGGGAGCACTTGGGAGCTGCCCTCTGGCACACGGCGGCAACCAGCCACTTCTGTTGTATGTGTTGAACAAGTCACCAAACAACTCTCCCAGGGAGGGCAATCATTGTGGATCTAATTAAAGCTTGTCACGCAACTCTGCTCGGCTGACCAGCCTCCATGCGAATGAGATGACCTCCGTTAATTTTATCTGACAATGATCGCTGCATCAGGGCCAAATCCCTATACGGGACTCGACACCTGCCAAGAGATGGACACAACAGTCGGAGCTCTGAAGGTGCAGGAGACAATGAGGACCTGAAAACCCCAGCCGTGCACATGGATGGGTCTGGCTGTCTCTTGTCCCAATGGGCCAAAGATGCTGCCCGCTGCCATGTGTGTTAGTTGGTGAGACAGCAGGCTGGCAGAGCAGGGCAAGCAGAAACAGCTGGAAAAGTGGGTCTCCTCTACGCAAAAGCATCATCAACACTCTTCTAGAAATGTGAGACCACCTCTCACTGCCACTCAACTCCACCAGTGCAGCCCTTCAGAGGGGAGGTGTTTATTTTTAAATGATAAATGTACTTAGATGTGGAACAAAATATAAAGTTATGACCTAGACTTTGCTAATAATCACTGGGCAGACGTCTCTGTCTCCCTACCAGCCTCTGGAAAAGGATTTTGAGGCAGATGTCTCCTCTCCACCTATGCTCTGGGGCTGCAAGAAGTGCAACTGTGTTCCTGTACCTGTCCCTGCACAGAGTTGTGTCAGGGCTCAGCACTGTGCTAACCATGTCCTGGTGGCCGCAGATAGCTTGGTGCACCAGGGGAAATAGCAAAAGGCTGGTCTAAGAGAAGCTGTCCAGTGTGGCAGAGATGTCTCCGATGCTGTGATACAGCCCCTGCATCTCTGCCTGTGCTCCCTGACGGTCAGCAGGTGGGGGGATGAACATTCCTGACCTCAGCTGCTTATTGGAAATGGTTCCTGCCCCACGCTATCCCTTGAAACCTGCTCAGAAATTCAGCAGAGGTGCGAGCCAAGCCACAGATCAGTCTGGCAACATAGCAAGAGATAATTGAATGGACGCTCCAGGCCCCAGGCACTAATTAATTGATTAATCCTGAAAAATGGGAGCAGAGTTTTGATCAAATTGTCCTTCATAAGATCCCTGAAGGAATGAGGCTTGCAGGAACAAGAGACGAATCTCATTAACCGATGTCGCTTATTAGGAGCATTTAAATATTCTTTCAGAAGGCACATAGACCCCTTAGGAACAACAAAGGACCACGAAACCGCTGTGCACCTGGTGGCAAACACAGGCCTGGGTGCCCTCTGGGAATTTAATAGATCTGTAGCACATCTGAGGTTAAATCAGTGTGATGGACTTAATGCTGTTGTAAATTCCTGGGTAAATAACAGGGAACACAAAAAAAGCATTACTCTATGTGGCAGCAAGACCAGAATTGAAAACCTCAGAGAGCACCTGACAACACAAGGTCTCAGCTTGTTATTCTCTTCTTAGAATGTAATGGCCTTTTTAATATAAAAGCTTTTTTAATATAAAACCTTTTGAAATAATTTTCTTGGAGTCACAATGCAGAGCCCCATAAATCTCTGAGGATTGCGTTGTCTCATTCTCAAACCAGCATCCACAATTCTCTCCGATCAAAAAAAAAAAACGCATTGCCAAAATCCAATGTTCTCGTTAGCATGATCTGTTAATTAGCGCTCATCTCCCTGCGATTAATTTAACAGGTGTCTGTTGCACAGCATATGCTTCACTGGCTCTATTTCCTCTCTGCTTGTAACTGAAGGTCCCATTTGGGAAGGAGCTCAGCATCCAAATGGACTGACCATGAGCTGCTCTCCTGGCTCACATGCCGTGTACATGCAGGAGCTCTATCTCCAAGCCATCCTGCCAGGTGGACACTCCGATGGTTTCTGTGACACCCACGGTCTGGGTTTTTATAGCCTTGGGACTGAGCAGCTTCAGCTGAAACTTGATTAAATCTGGTAGTTTCCTCTCTGTGCCCATCTCTGTTCTCATTGCTGATGGAAACAGACAGCTTGATGTAACTGCATATGGGGTCATTACAGCTGATCTAGTCTTGGAATCCAGAATCCACGGAGATCATTTTGGGGGCCTCTCTTTTTGTTTCAAGTAGCCACTCAGAGCGATCTGGTCTTGGAAAGCAGGTTGCATGTGGTGAAGCAACAACTGATCTCAAGACACAACCATCAAACTGGCCTCAAGTTGCGCTAGGGGAGGTTTAGATTGGATATCAGGAAAAATGTCTTCACCAAAAAGGTTGTCAAGCATTGGAACAGGCTGCCCGGAGAAGTGGTGGAATCACCATCCCTGGAGGTATTTCAAAGCCGGGCAGACGTGGTGCTGAGGGACATGGTTTAGTGGTGGTTTTGGCAGTGTTAGGTTGATGGTTGGACTCAATGATCTTAAAGGTCCCTTCCAACCTAGGTGATTCTATGATTCTATGAAACTGTGGGGTCTCCTCACATCTAGGATGTGAGTGAGCAATTCCTTGAGCTCATTTAAGCTGGTACAGGAAGAGAAGAGCTTCAGGAATCTCACAGCAATGACACGAATGAGATTAAGACGTTGGAAAAATATGAAGACCCTGAGGTGTGGAGAAATGCAGAGGGTTTAGCTCAGTCAAGGTCACTTGACTACAACAACATTTTTTCTGACTCCTGATTGTCTACCTAAGAGTGAAATAATGAAATATTTTTAAGTCATCCAATCTAAACAGGTCCCATCTATCCATTCAGACCCAGGTATTTCTGAGGAAGGGCACAGCAATTAGTGGGTACTTTGATGCTTCTGAAAGGGATTTTAAGAAGACATGTAAAACCTGTTACTAAAGAAGGTTTCCTGAGAAGTCAGCTTCCAAGAAAGTTGATTTGAAGCTCATTCCTTGGTGATGGTGATAGCCAAGGTGGAAGACACCCAAGTTGAGTCTTTGATATGAAAACAGGTAAACAAACAATCAAAGGAAAGAATTTGGGAGGGAGGCAGGGGGTTGCTTTGTCTCATTCAGGCTTTTCACAAGGAATTGGTCTCAACCAGGAGGTTCAGGGTCTCTACATTTTCAGTGCAAAGACTCTCTCTCTGTTCAACACCACCTTTTCTAATAAACACAGTGACTTTCTGTTTGTCTCCCTGAATCTCTGCACCTGAGGAATCTGCTTCTTTTTCCTCGGGTTACTTTTTCCTTCCAGTACCTTTGCATTGTTTATTGCACTAATTGTGTCCTGTGTCCCCAGCATCGGGCAACTTGATTCTAACACTGATACTCTGCTGCATGACATCAAGGTAATTTACCGAAAACAATGGGCTAGATTCTTTGTTTAATCAGAGCAATACAGTCCCAGTTAACTCAATAGCTTTAGCTTTTACCTTACTGGTAAACCAACCGGCTTACCCCATCTGAAGATCAACCATATGATGCTCCTCAGGCACGAAGTCACAATACCGCAATGGATAATCAAGGCCACTTAATTGTTAGGTTTTATTACAGCAAAAATGTTCCTTGGACTTGGAATTATAACAAAGACATTTGTGTTCTGATTTGACTCCTCCAGCTCAATGTATTATCTCATGAAGATAAAAAGATATTAATTCTATGTGTAAAGAGTGCCTGGTAAACTGCCAGGTTTTCTTTTTTTCTTTTAATTACTGAAAAGGAAGATGGGGAACTGGCTCCCTACCTAAGATCTGGAGCTAAAAAGCATTTCATGATGAGAAATAACTTGAGCAAACATCCTTCCCCTTATCTCTCACAGTTCCTCTAGGCTCATTTTGATTTATTTTTTCTTAAAAGCAAATCCTGTGGAATTAATAAGAAGGGTGATAAAAAGAAATCAATGTTCCATATCCAAACTGATGTACTTCTGCTCTGAGCACAATTTTGCCAGTACGCCTCTTAAGGTCTCAGTCCTCTTTCTCTCTGTTTTGTCTTTTCTTTGGTGGTTGCACATCAAATAAAAAGGGGCAAAATGAAAATCAGGCTGAAAGGTGCAATGTAAGATGCTGAGAGGCAGAGAAGGAATGGTAAGGGCCATGGTCCCTGAAGATGGGCTGAAGGAGAGGCAGCAATGGTCTGCAATTGACACTGGTTTGCAAGTATGAGAATTTCACAGTCGCCGCACTTACCCTCTATCCCAGCCCTGTCCCGGTGTTTAATTTCTCAACCTGCCACAACACTGCCCTTGGGGTGAATGTAAGAAGGACATGGACCTGCTGGAACAAGTCCAGAGGAGGCCATGAAGATGATCCGAGGGCTGGAGCGCCTCTGCTATGAGGACAGGCTGATAGAGTTGGAGTTGTTCAGCCTGAAGAAGGCTCTGGGGAGACCTTGGAGCCCCTTCCAGTACTTAAAGGGGCTACAGGAAAGCTGGGGAGGGACTCTGGATCAGGGACTGGAGTGATGAGTGGTAATGGTTTTAAACTGGAAGAGGGGACATTTAGATTAGATATTTGGAAGAAATTCTTGACTGTGAGGGTGGTGAGGCACTGGCACAGGTTACCCAGAGAAGTTCTGGATGCCCCATCCCTGGAGGTGTTCAAGGCCAGGCTGGATGGGGTTTTGAGCAACCTGGTCTAGTGGAAGGTGTCCCTGTCCATGGCAGGGGGGTTGGAATTAGATGATCTTTAAGGTTCCTTCCAACCCAAACCATTCTATGATTCTATGATGTCATTATTGATGATGTTGACTGAGCCCTGCACATTTCAGCTTTGAGTTCCTCTGTCTTTTCAGTGCTTGCATGAATTATACTTCCCCTAGGAACAGAAGGAGACTTTGAGGCATAAAGGGATGAGCTCCTACATGGTGTGGAGGAGTCAGCTCCAATTTGCTGCTGGCTTTGGGCTTGCTTCTGTCTTCCATGAAGGTTCCCCATCAAGTGGTTTCTGGGCTCAGAGCACATGGGCTAGGAGCCTCTACACAAGGCCTTAGACTCCTCCTTTGCTTTGGTTTTCAACCCCCAAATAAAAAAACAGCCACAGATGTCATGTTCCTAATGCCAAAGACACCAACACAAGGTCACATTACTCTGCCTTGAGATACTGCTTATCAGTTGCCTGCATGTGCCTTCCAGCCTGCAGATAAGGAGAGGTAGTCTAGTTTAGGCTCATCCTCTCTGCTCACGAGCTAAGCTCAGACCAATAACAGTGCCTTTGCCCGGCGAGGGTTTTACACCCAAGAAATTGCTGGGGCTCAGCTGATCTATTGTAATCTGCTCACGCAACAAGCACCAACCACTTCCAAAGCTGTCGTAACAGCTTGGTCCAAGGACAGCAGCTACAATTCGACAGTGAGACCATTTATGTTTAAAGCATCAGCTCCTCCAGGCTCCTCAAAGAGCACCGCTGTCTTTAAGGCTGGTAGTAATGGGCTCTTGACCTCCACTTGGTTCAACAGCTACCGCTGAGCAGAAATAGGACTCTAGTGCGGCGCAACGGCTTGGAGATGCTGCATTCAGACGGTCCCTTTGCAGCAGGGATGTTTACAGAGCAGGGGGCAATACATGGAAACGTCGTCCCTTGTTTAATTCAGACCGTGAAAAGAGAGCAGTTTCCTGCCTGCCTGCATTTTCATGAGCAGGCATTTCTGACTCAAGTGAATTAATGAGTTTCATCTTGTTCTCCTGCACATTTGATATCACATTGTCCTAGGGCATTTAAAGGAATTAGGTTGGGTGGCTGGTTTTTTTTTTTCTTTTCTCCGTAAGAAAGAGACGTGTCGCCTCTTTCTTTATCCTTGATTTCACCAAAGGTTTCCATTTGTTCAGCCTATTAAAATCCCGCAAAGGGAGGCATTTGAAAACTCTGTTGTGCTTTGCAGAGCTGGGTCGCAACGGATTTCACAGGCCACGCTGCCCCTATAAAAGAGGAACGGGGTTTAGTCTCGCAAGCCCTTGCTGAAATCCATCAGTTTAATTAGGGTCTATTTTGCAAGGGTGGAAAATAATTATTGTGCATACAAAGTGGAAATGACCAAAAATTGCCTCATTAACGTTGATTCATTGTAGCCGGCACATAATGAGTAGAGACCAGAGCCCCTTGATGAATGGTGCTCCCTCCACGCCAACACGCTCTGCATCCGTAATGGCTGAACACGGATCATTTTATGGGAGCAACGGTGCGGAGAGGAGGCAAGGAACCTGCACACGGACCTACACAGTGGTGCCACCCGGCTCCTGTGTAGGAGCCTAGAGGTTGGAGCTTGGGACATCCCTAAGGGTATGGCTCTTCCTACTCACAGCCCCCTACCCCAGCCTGGGGTCTGCCCTGGGGATGGGGCAAGGAAATTAAGGGAAAGACAAAATTAGGGATTAAAATTAGGAATTGTCTCCAGTGAGGTCTTGGCTGCCCTTTTATTACCACTGGCCCCAGACACAAATTTTCCCTGGGCCAGGAGTCTCCAATCACTGTATGAGTTTTGGCCCATGGTCCAGGGATGGCACCTTTCAGCATCAGGCATAGGTCACACAGGGGACACACCACCACCCTATACATGCCTCCCCAGATGGACAAATCAATGTGCCCTGGGTATACAGCTGCAATGACAGAAAAGAACCAACACCCCTGAGTCTGAATCATGACGGAGGACAGGGTTCGCCATCATCAACTGACTTTAATACAGATATCAGGACAGGCCAGAAGAGGACACGTCCTCTGACACTGATTTCAACCCTGACTGGACAAATTCCCCCATGGAGCTACAGACTCCTGTACAACACTGAAATGGCTAAGCCTGTTGTTTCTACTTTTCATCCGCCCTTTGGGGAGATCTCACGGACTCACAACCATCTGCAGACCAGAGGACTAAACCACGCTCCTGGTACACCACATGGGAGTGTGACCTTCAGAGAAAACCAAAGCACTGCCCAATACGTCTGAGGTTAATAGTTGTGTTAAATCAATCTTTGTCTACATTCTTAAATGCTTGGGGAAAAATCCTTTTGCTGATTCGGCACATGAGGCCCAGAGAAGGCTGTATCTCAATCCTTTACAATTGGCATAAGCAACCCAAGTCAGAGAGGAGTTGTCTCATTTTATTTTAAAGGCACGATACATCATCTGACTTATCCTAAGGCAGACACCTAAAATGGGCTGGAGAATTGCTTTAGCAGTGGCTATTTCTCTTCTGTGACTAAAAATGGGAGCTGAGGGTGACTCAATCAAATGGAGATGTTTGCATTTAGATGTGTGAAGGAAAATGAAGTTAATCCCACCCGGTGATGGACGTGGCTTGCGTACAGCAAACACAAGGATGCTGGGTAGGGTCAGGAAAAGGAGACCAGCCGCACGAAACACAGTCAGTGCTCAAACTGCAGGGCTGCTGCTTACCCCATCTGTCCAAGGGCTCAGAAATGCTCCCTAAAAGAGTAGAAGATAGGACTCAGACCTCTCCTTCCTGCCTGTTGGACCACAGTTGACCAAAGCTTCAAAACGTGATCAAATGCCTATACTTGGGTCCGCTGGTACTTGCTGGCTGGATTTTGCCCTGCTAATCAACACCCAGTGTGGTAATGACTACTGCAAACAGGAATAATAATAAAAGACTTTTGTATCGCACGTATAGATCACAGAAGAAGTTGTATCAAGAAAGTAGAAGGCGAAGAAGGAAAAGAGGGGAGCAAGGCAGCCTGCAGATGATGCTCGTGGTGACCCAATGAGGCAGCTGATTGCATTTGGAGCCCTTTGCCATTCAAATCATTGCAGCTGCAGTTTGGTCTTAATAACCACCAGAGCATCTTTATGACCTTTAATAGGTGGTTGCCCCTTTATGCTATGAAATAACATCACCTTCTGCTGCAGCACAGCAGGGGAAATGTCTCTACTGCAAGGGGGTTACTGAGTACCAGTTTTCCTCCCCTCTTTCTCCTGAAATTAATTCAGCGAAAGAAACATCCTGGATAAAGACCAGCACAAGCCTTGGGAACAGCTGAGATAAGCAGTGAGCTGCACTCTCCTCTCAGGACCAAAGTTCACCTGTAATCAGAAAAAGCAGAACTGGAGGGACATTTTTCCCAGGGACTGAGTGTGATCTGAAAGCCTAGATCCCTAAAAATCCCAAAGGTCAGTAAACGCCCGTCCAGTCTGACAAAGAGATTTCTAGCAGTAAAATAAAATCTTCCTGTCCATCCCCGAGCAAAATGTTTCCTTACTAATTTTCAGGCTACTGATACTTTTTTATTTTGGGGTTTGAGCAACGGCAAGGAAGAATAAAAATAAGGAGACCTTGCTGATCGCCCTTCTTAGTGAGCAGTTTCTGGTCAGCTCTCTGTCTGACGACCTCCGCAGATGGATATGCCCTTTTGGAAAAAGCTACCCTTACTCTTATCTCAAGGAATGAACCAAAACAGGAACTCCACTTTAAATTGGGTTCTTTCTAACTTTCTTCCTCTGGAGAGAAGGAAATTAATTTCCCTGTGTAGACAGGGATTTATACACACAAAGGCACTCAGAGCAGCAAACAATAACCCAACCCACTCTAGTTTTCGGGCTTCACGCATGATAGTCACGTGTCCAAAAATATCCATAAAAAAGAACAATTTTAGATCATGGTGCTTAGAAAAGAGCTCTCTTTCTGCCTTGTTGGGAGCTGGGTGGTGCTGGCAGGCCAGCAAGGCCTTTTCCATCTCAAACATCTATGTTTCCATCTCCTTGCACATGTAATTTTGCACCTCATTGCTCCTAATTGAGTGGTTTTGAAAACCCATCCCGTAGAGCTATCCATTACTCTGCCACGGCCACCCTGTCAAAGAAAATAAGTTCTCAGACACTTCTGTCTATAAATAATTCTGCTGTCGTGAGGTTATCCACAGGGAGTGTTGACAGATATCTCATTACTGGCATATTTCTCAGTTTTCTATCAAATTGCTTGTTTCTTCCTCCAGCCTCTTCCCAACAGCAAAGGTGCAGGAGGATGGCAGGGCTTCCTAAGCAGCATTTCCAGCATCTCCCTCCTCCCACAATGGATGCCACAGCTGCCGCGGGAGCTGCCATCTCCAGGATGGGACTCTGGAACGAGACTCATGTTCGTCTGAAATCCTTAACAGCAATTTTCTGGAGTGAAAGGATGTTAGCTCTAGTCACACGGCCAGACTCCAGCTCTGGTAATTACATCCTGCTAACCCAAATTCCCCCTTACAGTTTCAGCAGGACACATGAGTCGTCTTGCTAAGCACACGAGTCTTCTCACACAGCGTTAAACCCCTGCTGTGGTTTATCTCAGAGACAGTTGCATTTTGGTGGGGAAAAGCAATTTCTGTAGATTTGGCCGTGAAAACCAGTTGTGAGTTTTGGAGCAGAGCGTTGGCTTTTCTTGGGTGAGCAGCAGCGGCTTGGTTTCCAGCAAAGAAGAATTGTTACTGTAATGAGAGCTTGGGAGATCCCCCACAAAATAATAAATGTATTCACAGCAGCTATGGAACAGAAGGACTCAGAAACTGCAAGGGCACAAAAGTTACTTTCTGACCTCCCAGCCCAAATACCCAAGCAACTGTGCCCCAGGTAATGCAGGCAAACCTTCCCCACAAATCACCGCTGTAAAGCAAACAGTAGTGCAGCACAAATTCAAAGTTTCTACGCTGCTTTTGTGCCAAAGCATCAAGTACTTGCACTCTCTGGTCTCTACCACCGTTATATTTAGTCCATAATTAAACAAGCAAGGGACATAAATAGCTGACAGCTTAAAAGCACTTTCTTACACTCTTCTTCTTGCTTTGTAAACACAGACCTTACTTCTCCCATAAACTACAGAGCACAGCTATAACTCACTCTCCCCAGCACTGCCTTTTTTTGCCTGAGTCCAGGGTATACTGTCATCAGCCGAACTGCTTTTTTTTGCCTACAAACTTGTCTTTTTATCAGAAAATGGCTTTGTCTATCCCTGAGGGTTGCTGGGTACATCTCTGAGCTGGAACAGAGTCTCATCAACACACTGTCCTCCAGTCAATGTGGTACAAGGATATGCCCATAAGATGCGAGCCAGTTTTTTATGAGCGAGTTAGAGGAAAGAATTAGTTGAGCTTCTCCAGAAGACATCAACTCTGATGAAAGAAGTTAATACCATTTTTGTCTTAGCTTGGATATCCCACCTGCCAGGGAAAAACGCTACTGGTATGAAAGCCCATGGAGGATGGATGGAGCTAGAAGATATTATAACATGTGTAACTTTGAAACTTTGTCTTGAGCGTTTGACCCTACAGAAACTTCAAAGTGCAGTGCCCAGGGTGGGAAAGATCTGAGCAGAGAGGGTGCTGGGGGGGGTGCTTGTGCCAAGGTGTCCCTGCCCTGGGATGTGGGGCAGAAGAGCTAAATTTGGGGTCTTAGAGCACCATCTGCTGGCATCTTCCCCCAGAACGATCTGGGGTGGGCTCGGAGCCAGCCTTCACCATGGCCAGGACTGCTGAGGAGGCATTGCTGAGAGCAGAGAAGGGCTGCTGGAGAAACCCCAAGGTCTCCTTTGAGCCTCCATGGGGAAATGGAGCAAGGGAAAACAGGCAGAACCTGATCCTTTTGCTGCAGTTGGAACAAGCACTGAGATGGGGTGGGTGTCATCTACCCAGCAGAGAGGGCAAGGGATGGAAAAGTGGATGATGCCTCCTGCCATACCCAGGGAGGGCCAGAACAGGCTTGTTTGGGTAAGCCCACTATCCCAGCAAGAATTTGGGATTGTTTCAATACAGTGCCTTTGCTGCTGAATTGCTGGGCGTCACTGGGAGGACAGTAGACCACTTCCACCCCATCCCCAGGACCAGCAGCCTGTTGGTAGGCAGATTTCCCAGGTCTGGGTAGAAATCTTTGCTGGAAGGGGGAAGGAGTTGAACCTCTGTCTTTCCGATGTGTTTCTGACCTCCAGTGCAGTAGATATGTCAGGCAAAAACACCAGGAGGCCTGCGTGGATGAACAAGGAGCTCCTGAACAATCTCAAACAGAAAAAGGAAGCCTACAGAGGGTGGAAGCAAGGATGGGTAGTCTGGGAGGAGAAATTGTCCGGACAGCCAGGGATCAGGTTAGGAAAGTTAAAGCCCAGATAGAGTTAAATCTGGCCAGGGGCATCAGGGGCAACATGAAAGCATTCTATAGGTATATCAGGGACAAAAGGAAGACTAAGGAAGATGTAGGCCCATTCAGGAAGGAAACGGGAGACCTCGTCACCCAGGACATGGAGAAGGCTGAGGTACTCAACAACTTTTTTGCCTTAGTCTTCACTGGTAAAGGCTCTAACCACACCGCCCAAGTTG
>VYXH01007627.1:375788-393991 GCA_013397275.1 Burhinus bistriatus
GAAATTCTTGACTGTGAAGGTGGTGAGACACTGGAACAGGTTGCCCCGGGAAGCTGTGGTGGCCTCGTCCCTGGAAGTGTTCAAGGCCAGGCTGGATGAGGCTTTGAGCAATCTGGTCTAGTAAGTGGTGTCCCTGCCCATGGCAAAAGGGTTGGAACTAGCTGATCTTTAAGGTCCCTTCCAACCTAAACCATTCCATGATTCTATGATAAAAGGTAGAAAGAAAGCAACAACCTCCCTGTCTGCTCTGCTTTAGAAGAGGACCCAGGCTCTATGGTGCTATGTGAGGAAGACCTCAGTGTGGTACATCCATCCCAGAGAGCAGAGGTTTTTGCCCACTACCTAGCTTGGTGGCTTCCATTTTCTACTGCCTGCCTGCCCTCTCACTGCACAGGTATCTCAGTTTCCCCACTCTGCCAAGGGGACCTGGCATCTGAGCCCTCTTGTGTGTCCCTTCGCATCTGTGTTGGCTTTTGTCTTCCAAGATATTCCTTTCCAAGACTTAGATACCTAAATTAGGTGTCTACATGTGATGTTTTGGCTATTAGGTGCTTCAAAGCAGCTCATTCTCCATAGGACATTCTCAATGATTTCTCCAACCACCTTTTCTCTCCTTTACTCCCTTTCCATGCATCTCTCCCCTCTATCCTATTTTTAAGACCACAGTCCCACAGGCCATAGTGGCTTTCAACAACAGCTTGGCTCTTCAGCCCCAAAATAGCCTGCTGTGTTGCAGATCAGACAGGACAGGTCTATATGAGGGATTTCTGGATCTCATCTTGTCCTCACCTATGCCACCACATAGCCAAGACAGAGATCTACAAACACCTTACAGCTGAGGTGTATGGTCAAAATTTGGTTCTCAGTAAAAGCTTATGGCTGTGGAAACAGAAAGGACATTCTTGTTCATGGGGACCAGTACTCTGTTTTCACAAGCCACTCATCCTGTAATATTCTTCACAAATACCTTTCTTGCACCTATAATTTAGATGGGGCCATAATGTTGGAGCATTTCTTGCGTTCATGCAGAAAATAGTGTTCTGCTTCAAGGAGGTAAACTTTCTGCACGTAATAGCAGAGCAGAAGTGTCTGGGATGACAGTCAGAGAGGATACGTAAGTGGCATATTGATTTTTCTGTGCTACAAATAGCAAAAGGCAGTTGTCTCTTGATACACTTGGATTAACAAAGCACAACACTTGGCGCTGGAAGCGTTGCTGCCACAAAGCAGAAGGGACCGTAGTCTCTCTACCTTAGATGCAAAGTGGGCTGAAGCAGTTAAACTACTGCAGTCCTATGTAAAGCTGGTTGTGAGGTACTCATCAAATATGAGTCACCAAATCATCATCTATTGAGCCTTTCACTGTTTTCATCTTCCTCTGTGCTACTGTGCATCCTACACGGTGGGAAGGTGAGGAGGCAGGGCTGGAAGCAGGGTGAGTCTTAGCTCTCGGGATTGTGTGAATACGGAGGACTCTCAGTCTCAGTTTTTAGGTATATTTCTAACTGTCTTGGCTGTGTAAAAAAAAAAAAAAAAAAAGAAACCACAACTGGAAAATGAGAACCTGCTGCACCTCTTATGGCGGGGTGGGGAGGGGAAGAAGAAAAGTCCTACAGAATTTACTGGTGTTTTAATCTCATAACTGGCAAGGGGAAGCATGGCTTGAGTTGAGAACCAGTAACCTGCTTCAACCACTCCTGTTCAGCTCAGATATGGTAGGAAGCAAAACCCCAGTTCACCAGTTCACTCAGCTCTTCTGCAACGTGGGACATTGGTGCCAGATCCCCTAAGATTAAGGTGGCAAGTGAGAAGAACTGTCCCAGGACCTGGGGCTCAAGTGGTGGCCACTAACAGACCATCCTGAAAGCACATCTGAAGCAGAAGAATAGGAAACATGGAGAACAACATGTGCCACCAGTTGGATGAGACTGAGCACAAAAGCTCTGGTCATTTGGTCACTTGACTTGCCATGTAGCACAGAGGTGGACAACCCTATCTCCACGGATGTCCCATCCCCCTCACCTCTGTCTTTTCTGTGAAATCATACATTTTTGGCAGGAGGGACTACCTGTACACAGGCTGCCCACCGAAGTGGTTGAGTCACCATCCCTGGAGGTATTTAAAAGACATGTACATGTGGTGCTGAGGGACATGGTTTAGTGATGGACTTGGCAGTGTTAGGTTTATGGTTGGACTCGACGATCTTGAAGGTCTTTTCCAACCTAAACAATTCTATGATTCTATGATTCTACATTGACCAGCTCAGTAAGACTCTGAGCTTAGATGCAAATGCTGGTCTTCAGTGCAAACAAAAAACAGTTCAAAGAAATACTATGCAATTTTAGATGTATAAGTTCAGGAATCCATACCAGCCTTCGGGATTCACAGAGCGACGTCTGATAATCAGTAAACACTCCAGCATTATCGCATTGTTAATATGACCACCTTCACAAGTGGCCCTGTCCCAACGCAGGGTATTTATTGTTGAAACACTCCTATTGGCAACTCTTACATACTTACCGCTAACCAATTTTAGACCTGACGTGGGCAAAAATACATTCCCAGTTAACACAAAGGAACTGTTGTTTGAAGCATAGATGGACTAAATAAACAGCTCTGAATCAGTAGGGTAGAGATCAATTAATCCTTAGTGGATTTAAACCACGAACCAATCTGATTCAGTGTCCTTTATCCTCACCATCCTACGGCAGAGCTTTTAGGTAACTACCTTCTGTCTACCTGCGCACAGAATATTTCTAACAGCTGCAGTGTTACAGCATTTTTGCAGTATCTCTTTGTAGCACGGGGGCAATCACAAGTCGCAATTCAGTCCGTAGAGGAAGGTACCACGTAAAGTTACCGGCAGGGCCCGCCTTGAAGACCTATATACATTGTGTAGGTGAGGGATATGGAAAGATTCAAGGCTACGAATGTGCCCAAAGTCAAACAGAAGGTTTTGTGGCTGAGATGGTGACAGACTCGAGAGCTCCTGACTGCCACCATTCACTGCATCACCCCACAATCATCTGCAATCCAAATTTCCCTGTTCCTCTGTCCCTGCCCTAACCCACTCCAATTGCCTGTTTAATTAAAAAGCGCTATGTGGGGCAATTGATTAACACAGCCTGCACTGCGAAATGGCTGCTCTCCACTGCAAATTTCAATTTCAAACTACAAAGCTAAGGAAAAGTTGTAGGTTTTCCTGTTTCAGTGAACAGTTGCCTTTTCATGCAAAGAAACTCTCTTGGAGGAAAGGCCTTTTGGTCCCCCCTGCCCTGGCTGCGTTGGTAGAACATGTTCAGCAGGGTTGTTTTCAGTCACTAGCCTTGCTATTAGTTGCAGTGCACTGGGACCCGTTCTCCGTTCATAGGGTAATGCCCATGGAAGATGTAAGCCATCCTGAGAGCTCCTGCTTGATGCTAGCCCTAAACCAGGAAGGAATGATGGTAGAACGCAGGATGGAAACCAGAGTCTCATGGAGAAATGAAGGCTCCAGAGATGTGGAAGATGTCTTGGGATGTGGAAGATGTCCTAATATGCAGAAGACGCCCAGATTCAAAGCCTGATCTCTGAGCTGAACTATCTCTATTCCATCTATGCATCTGCAGGGGCCTCCCGCAATATGGTGCTTTCTTCTGATAAGGCACTTGGATACCCAGCATGAAAGATAAGCCCCTCATAACAGGAACTCATTTTCCCAGGTAACAAGTGATAGGGCAAGAGGAAACAGTCCCAAGTTGCGCCAGGGGAGGTTTAGGTTGGGTATCAGGAAAATTTTCTTCACCAAAAGGGTTGCCAAGTATTGGAACAGGCTGCCTAAGGAAGTACCTACGGAATACCCTGGAGGTATTTAAAAGACATGGTGCTGAGGGACACGGTTTAGTGGTGGACTTGGCAGTGTTAGGGTAATGGTTGGACTCGATGATCTTAAGGGTTTTTTCCAATCTAGGTGATTCTATAATTCTATGATTCTATGATAAGTCAGGGTCTACCAAGGGCCCTGGAGAAGGTCTGTAAGGTCTGAATCAGACCAGGGCCAGGTCACCAGGTCTTACCAGCCAGCAGGAGGAGTAAAGTAAATACACCCAATAAATGAACAGTGAGGGACTGATATGTTCAGTGAGAGACGTTTCAGACAGGTAGGAAATGATCTTCAAAGCCTGAGCTCCAGCCAAACACACTTGTGTGCATGTCCTTCCCTGGAATTGCATCCGTTAGCATAGACAACCTGGTTTGTTGATGTGGCAGCTCTCCGTAACATCAGTGTCCCAATGGTCTTGGAAAGCAAAAGTGTTTTTCGAGTATCGGGTCTTTTTAGGTGCCTCAGATTAGATAATGAACTGAAAAGTCATGCTAACAAATTCAGCCTGATATTAGGAAACTGAATGCAAGCGTAGCTGTCGCTGTCGTTCACCAGCACAGCTATGCCTATGCTGCTGGGAGTGTCAGCTGCAGCCTACATTCGCATCCAAATTCAGTTATTTAAATGTAAGACGATGCTCTGGTGTTGGCTTGAGGAAACCTTGAGGAAATCCTAGCTTCTCAAATGGGACCTGACCTCACTTGTCAGCTGCCTGGTCAGCTGCTTCTGCATGCCCCCTAAACCCTTGCGGCAACACTACATGATCAATGGATCCTTCTAGGAAGGGATTCCAGGATCATCTGCCTCAAGGACATCTCAGGTCTGCAGACAAAATTGTGTGAAGTCAGAAAAGTGTGTACTTCTGGGCTGGATTCACATCATTTCAAGACATCTGAAGCCTTAAACCAATTCCATCATCTAAGTTAGTCAGCCTGGGTTCTGTGTATAATTAACACAAAAAAAGAAGACAGTCTTACAGCATGATTAATCTGACCCCTTTTTAGACTTCTACTTTAGGATTAAATTATAGTGTCCGCTGACAATAATGGGCATCTGTGGTAAGCAGCTTGGATGGAAACACCTACTCTGTAGATATTTGTATTTCATCCAAAAAATGCAACCTCTGAAGTATTATAAACCAAACGTTGTGCAAGGGCAAAGAGGAAGCACACCATATAGTTAGGTAAAGCCAAGAACTTATTGTTAGTATAATTGAAAACTCTTTAATTCAAGAATTCTTATTAATCTTATTAGAGAAAAAAGAAAGAATAATAATTCCATACAGCATAATTCTATACACAAAAAGCTTCAATAATAGTAATAATACAATTAAAATCGCATTAGTTTAGTTTCTAGCTCTTTTTTCTGGTGTTAGGCTCCATTGCTCCATTGGATCTTAAAATCAGTAACTTTGGACTGCTGGAGAGGGTAACGCTGTAAGTCATCAGTCTCCAGTGCCCTTCATTGGGAAGAATACACTGTTTATGTTACTGGTTTATCCTTCCTCACTCTAAAATCCACTTTAGGTCATTTTTATATGCTCATTAATATGATTTTACACCTTTGTCTTTTTTTCATGAGTCTACAGATCCAGGTTGCATCCAAATTTATGTATGTTTTGTATCTTAGATACTATTTCCATGTTTTCTTTGTTACCCCTAAAACTAGTTTTGTCCAGACCCAGGTCTGCATTTCTGTAACTACCCATGGGTGAGTTGTCTACAGCCGTGAGGTCTCCAGTGCCAGCGCATGCCCCATCTTCTCTCATACCGTGCCTGCACTCCTCAGCGCTGCATCCTGTATCTCCATGTCAGAGTCCAGGAGCACACAGGGCTCCGATCTACTTCATCCTACAGCATCCCATTATCAGAGAACAGAAAACCAAGGTGCACCAAGGTCCCCCGATGATGTCAGATCATCTCCCTGGACCACCAGTAAATGCTCCAGAGACTATTTCACAAATGTCCAGTTAAAAACACCCTCGAGGTCAGTCCGACCATTTCGGAAGACAGCCCATGTGAAAGTCTCTGTACAAAATAAAGTGAAATCCCCTGTGGCACCCCTTGTTAGCAGGAGCATAGTGCAGCAATGGGAGGAAATTGCAGGATGTTTTTCGTAATGTGAGACACCCAAGCGGTACAGAGCAGAAGCTTGTCCTAACTATGTTCCTGAGAACAATGATGGGGGCTCCAGGAAGCCACTTGTTTCAGCTCGCCCACCTGGCTAAACAGGTAGTTGCACTGATTTCCTTGCCTTCAAAAGAAGCTGTTTCTCCTGGAGTTACCCCAAACGCTTCCAAAAAGCACATTCTTGCCTTTGAGAGAGCTCAGGCTATAGCACCTTGCAGGTTTCTCTCAGAAACCCCTGGAAAAGAGGTCCTGCAGTACATGAAAGTGCTCCCAGGGCTGACCTAGACTCAGATGGGACCTAAAGCTGTTCTCCTTTCCTCCCTCACCTGCACAAGCCAGTAGGAACTAGTGCTCCTACTAAGCAGCAGAAAGACGAAGAGAAATCACAGCCGAGCCCAGAACAGCTCATTCAACGCAGGAGCCTCATGTCCCTCTCCCTTACAGTGGTTGCACGCCCAAGTTCTTCTGCTAACACCTAAACCAGCTATTTCTGACATATCTTTGTGAGCCAAAGGAGTTTTGTGCTCCAGTTGCGGATCTCCTTTTCAACAAGATTTAGGAATACCGAAGGTCTTGTCTCCACCTGTGTTGCTCTTGTTTGGTGTTTAAATAGTCCCAAAGACTGTCGTGTTTAAGCTCATTTTCAGGACCAGGCTGATGCCCATGTTCTTCACATACATGTTCACAGCCTGGGGCACAGCTGTGAAAGGAAGGCTAGAGCCCATCTTGGGTGTAGTCATGCAGGTCTGTGCTGGTTTTGGCTGGGGTAGAGTTAATTTTCTTCAGAGTAACTAGTATGGGGCTATGTTTTGGACTTGTGCTGGAAACAGTGTTGATAACACAGGGGTGTTTTCGTTACTGCTGAGCAGCGCTTACACAGCGTCAAGGCCTTTTTTTGTTCCTCACCCCACCCCACCAGCGAGTAGGCTGGGGGGACACGAGAAGTTGGGAGGAGACACAGCCAGGACAGCTGACCCCAAGTGACCAAAGGGATATTCCATACCATATGATGTCATGCTCAGTATATAAACCTGGGGGAAGAAGAAGGAAAGGGGGGACATTCGGAGTGATGGTATTTGTCTTCCCAAGTAACCGTTATGTGTGATGGAGCCCTGCTTTCCCAGAGATGGCTGAACACACCTGCCCATGGGAAGCAGTGAATGAATTCCTTGTTTTGCTTTGCTTACGTGCATGGCTTTTGCTTTACTTATTAAACTGTCTTTACCTCAACCCACGACTTTTCTCACTTTTACTCTTCCAATTCTCTCCCCCATCCCACCAGGAGGGAGATGAGCAAGAGGCTGCGTGGTGCTTAGTTGTCAGCTGGGGTTAAACCACGTCAAGGTCCCAGCTCTTGTTCACATTACCCAGAGGAGGACACGGGAACTGGCAAGGGAGCGGTCTTCTCAGCTCAGCTATTCCTAAACACGGCATGGAAGTTTTGAACCTCAGCTGCAGGCAGGCTCAGAGCCAGCAAAGTGCCCACACTGCAAGACTTATGAGTCCGAGTCCTCTTTTCAGAGAGCAAGGACAGCTCAGGAACTGCTTCAGCCTTGGAGCCAGAGCCGTTGAGCACCACTGACCACCGCTAAACAAATGCAATCGTAAAACAGGTATCACAGAATATGGGGGCATGGCCGGGGTGGGGTGTTGTTATGCACACCCGTACCTGTTTGGTTTGTACAGCGCTGTCCCACCTTTGAAAAAGAAGTTGGACTCTTCGTTTAGTGATGCAGGTTCATTTTGAGGGGGGTATTGCAAACAGCAAGGTAATCTATTTTCCCATCTTACCAGAACCCCTAGAGAATTAGACATTAATCTTTCATCCCAGATTGCTGAAACAGGAGCTTTACCGCACGCTGGCAGCAATCCCCTCCCTCCTACGACCAGTTTCTCTGGGATAATAAGTAAGCCCCATTAAGAAAATCCCCAGACTCCACTTCCTACACTCCTGCTCCGACACGCAGCTGAGCTATAAGCCCCAGCCACCTCCTCCTGCTCAGCTGAGGGCAAACCATACTTTCCACGAGCCAAGGCAAAAATAAAAATCAGCTTTTACACCATGGCTCCCCTTTTCCCCTGCCTCCCTGTACCCGAGGTTCCTCTCCATGCTTTGAATTAGGAAGTATGTCAGGCTTGTGGAACCAAGCCCAAACTTTCCTGAGAAAACATAAGAGTCAAAGGCATGTTTTGAAAATAAATATCAAAGCTGGCAAGCGCGGACGATAGAAGATGGAACTGGCATTGTCAGAAGCTGGTAGGAGCCAAATAAGAGGGGCTCCGCACGGCAGTTTCACACAGGACTCAGCCTCCTGCCAACAATATCTGGGGAATATTGCTCAAAGACCAAAAGAAAGAGCATTGAGCCTCGAGCAGGGAAGAAATTAGAAATGTCTGTCTCTGCCACTCCGATAACATGAGGAATAATGATAGAGTGGGAGAAATAACTGGGGGGGAGTGTGGTGTAAAAAAAAAAAGGAACGAGGAGAAACCGGGCAACAGAAAAGCATGTCAGAGTTATAAAAAGAGACAGAGAAGGGAATTTTATTCATGAGCTTTCCAAACGCATTTGCCGTTGTTGCAGGCATGAGAATATTATTCTGCTGCTGTCAGGGGGCATGTGACTGGGGCTCCAGCCGTCAGAAAATCACTGCCAGCTGTCAGAGGGCCAAGCCATTAAGGGCGATGGGCCAACACCAATCACACTGTCAAGAAACACACTTGCTTGTCAAGAGATTAGCAGTTTGGCCTCCAAAGTGTTCAGAGAGCGTTGGCTTCTAAAACGGAGATGGTCATGTGAATAGTGCAGAGTCTCTGGCAATGGTAGCAGTGGGTAGAAATGCCCCTTTTAAAAGGGGAATACAAGAAGGACGGTGTTAAGCTCTTTCTGGTTGGATCTAGTACATCAAGAGCACTGAACAGCATATAGCATCTTTGCTCTGATGGCATTTAAAAAAAATTAATTCATCCAGAAACAGTGCTTAGCCTTTGATCAAATGGGCTGATGTACAGCACTGACCTCTGAGCGCATCACAGCTTTCTTTGGGAAGACTGCCACAAGAGAGCAGACGATCCGAGCCAGAATCTTGCTGAATTTTATTCCCCTTTCCTTCGAGCATCAGCAGTCCCCTAACCTGTATGGGTCATACCTGATGGTGGATGGGGCACATGGTTTGGATAGCAGAAGTGATGCAGACATTTCAGTCCTAGAATAGTAGACTCACAGCCTTGTTCAGCAATGGTCCTAAAGAAAAGGCCAGCCCCAGGACCAGCAGTGGCTATTCCCTTTATTTTACGGGTGACAAAGCTAGACTTGGTTTTTGAAGTACAGCCTACAAGGGGAGTCACCATATCCCTTTCCTGAGACAGTCACTCTCCAGCTTCTACCAGAAAGCTACAAACCCATTAATATGGACCACGGAAATTACGCAGCATTCACAGAGGGTGCTTTATGGCTTGCGCTAAGCATACTGCATCAAGTTTAAACCATGTATTAGCGCTGCCTAACTTTTAGGTCACACCTTCCATGGCATTTAAACTCAAAAAACCATCGAGTGATTCAGACTGTCCACAGCTGCCTCGATCAGCACTCGCTACAGAGAGAAGTTGCCTGAGACAGTAATTCAGAATTGTACCACAGGCTGGGCAGAGAATGGACGGAGAGCAGCCCTGAGGAGAAGGACTTGAGGGTGTTGGTGGATGAGAAGCTCAACACGAGCCAGCAATGTGTGCTCGCAGTCCAGAAAGCCAACCACATCCCGGGCTGCGCCAACAGCAGTGCGACCAGCAGGGCGAGGGAGGGGATTCTGCCCCTCTGCTCTGCTCTCATGAGACCCCACCTGGAATATTGTGTCCAGCTCTGGAGCTCCCAAAATAAGAAGGACAGGGACCTGTTGGAGTAAGTCCAGAGGAGGCCACAAAGATGATCAGAGGATTAGAGCACCTCTGCTATGAGGACAGGCTGAGAGAGTTGGGGCTATCCAGCCTGGAGAAGAGAAGGCTCTGGGGAGACCTTAGAGCCCCTTTCAGTCCCTAAAGGGGGCCTACAAGAAAGCTGGGGAGAGACTCTTGATCGGGGAGTGGAGCGATAGGACAAGGTGGAATGGTTTTAAACTGAAAGAAGGGAGATTTAGATGAGATATTAGGAAGAAATTCTTGACTGTGAGGGTGGCGAGACACTAGCACAGGTTGCTCAGAGAAGTTGTGGAGACCCCATACCTGGAGGTGTTCAAGGCCAAGCTGGATGGGGCTTAGAAGTAACCTGGTCTAGTGGAAGGTGTCCTTGCCCATGGTAGGGGGGTTGGAACTAGATGATCTTTAAGGTCCCTTCCAACCTAAACCATTCTATGATTCTATGATCACATTGACTTACCATTGCAGCCGTAATGCCTTAACACAGGCAGAATTCAGAATGTGATTCATGTGCATGATGTAGCGTCATATGTTGTAATTAGGTAATTCACATTGTAATTAAAGAATTATGGCATACTTCTGGATGAAACTTTTCAGAAAAGTGTGTCATGATGGACCCATTCTCATCTACAGTTTTGGTATGATAGATGTATGAAGCTTGGTGTGTCAAGCACCTGGCCAACTACCATGCCCAGAAGCCAACTCTCATTCATATGAATTCATGAAGTGGGAGGGCATCACTGAGGTAGCTAAAGCAATGGCTTTCTGCAATACAAGCTGAAGTGACTCACTTCTCGGGATTTGATGCCACCAAGAAAGTAGGGTTAGCAGTACAAAAGCTCCCGAAAACTTCTTTCTTTCTCTGTCTAGTAATGAGCTCTCCTACTGAGGCTGATCATCAAACATTTACGGCGGGAATGATCATGGGACACAAGTCAGGGACACAAGTCACCCCAGAAGAAAGCTGCAAGTGGAAATATCCTTGTGTTTCCTTTTATCCCCATTTTAGTTCACAGGTCTGAAATATCCAATCTATGCTAATAAAGTCAATTTGAACTGCCTAAGCAGTCTCCTTTATTAATGACTTGTTAAAGGAAAGAGTTTGGCTGAGGTGTAAGTTGATTAGCTCACTGGTAATTAACCGATACCCAGAAAAGTAACAAAGGATTTTTGCCAAGTAAATAATGACTTGATCTCTTTCCTCTCCTCCTCCTTCCTGCAGTGAATGAGAGAAATATAACAATGGTTTCTTTACATGAGCAGAATGTGCTTAATTTCCAGGCTAGGTTGAAAAATTTGCATATGCTTGGGGTAAATATGCCATTTGCCCAGAGATCAAGGAAGAAAATAGCAGCTGTCTTCCCTACTGTAGGTGCAGTGCAACTGAAGATATCTGAAGTGTTCAATTTTTTAAAAATTCTTTTAACATTTGACATTTTAATCTCTCTGTACCTGCTTACCACTGAGACATTCTGCTCGCTCCTAGTGGTTTTCCCCTTTTGTCGCAGAGGTTTCCAAGAGCAGCAATGTGAGGAAATTGCTTTCCCTGCCCATGAGACCAAATGCCAAGCAGTGCACAATTTCCTGGGCAAGGGTTTTGTAGAGCACAGGGTGGGATATATCGCCCTCCCAGCTCAGACACTGAATGAATGGTTTGTGGGTGCTTTCTTCCCTAAACTGAAAGTTTTAAGAAAAAGGTGAGACACTGGCAATAGCTAGTTCCTCTAAATCCATTCCCATTGGGGTTTTGGGGTAAAAAAAGCTTCAGCCCCTATCCCTCACAGATTTCAGATTAGTCTGTCTTCCAGCCAGTTTCTTGTTTCTTGACAATATTTTGCCTTCAAAATTTGCCTTAAGTCACCTTTATATTGTTGGGACTTCCATTCCTGCAGGAGGTGGTCACTGCAGGACCCTTTTCCCAGTCTCCATCTGATCATATACACATCATACAATGGTTTGAGTGGGAAAGATGGAGTTGGCACTGGAAATCAGTGGTGCCAGAAACCTTAGCAGCATGAATGTAGGTGGGAGGAGGCCCCAGCTTGAGGAGCTTTAGCTGGACAGGTTAGCAAACCGATGCTGACACCCAAAAGCTTGCTATTTATGGCCACCTGTCCGCACAAGGTAGCTGCTATTACCAGGAGAGTCCTGCCTAATTCACCCAATGGCTTCAGACACTGTCAAGTCACAGAAAATGTGGAGACTTCAAAATATTTCCTGTAAGGCTGAAAATATGAGTTTGTTGTACAACAACTGGCTTTCCTCTGTGCCACAGCAATATCCTGATACTACGTACAGATTCTTATTTTAACTGCAAGCTGCCAATACCTTCCCTTCTCTTCCCCAAAAGGAGCTGGTTGTAGGAAAGAACCAGTGATGTATTCTCCTCCAAACCCTTTCTCAGCTCCATTCATGGGGAGAGAGCTAGGACTGGAACAAAAAGAGAGGAGTGCTGCTCCTGTTCTCAGCATGTGAAAAGTTCTGTTGCCCTTTTTTGAGTCCCAAATGGACTCAGTGCTGCCTTTTCAAGCGTTGGGGAGAACCAATGTTTTGTGGCTCCCAGCATACCTCTCCTCCCAGGTTTCATATAGGGAGCTTATAATTTGTCCTAAGGACAGGTGACTCCAGTGAGTGGTAGAATATCCACGATTAAGGTTGCTTCTCATAAACACCTCAATTCCAGCCAACAGAGGTCAAAGCAAGTCCAAGAGTTGACTAGGTATGTACCTTCCATGGACCCTGTGAGTACAGAAAACGTAAAAGGAGCTTCATTGACCTCAAACCGGAGTGGAATGCTTTGCAGAAGAGAGTAAGGAGTTGGGCTTCATGACCTCACCCAACTTCATCCAGCCAAAAAAGCCAGACATCTAAGCAGAATTCAGTTACCAAAATGTAGACTTTTAGTGCTCTTAGACACAAGGCAGCTGAGAGCCATACGGGGTATGACACTGGATCTAGGGAAGACCCAGTGACCTCAGGGCATCCTGCCTGGCCTTCAGCTGCTGCTCTGAAAGAATCTCAAACGACACAAGATTCCAACATTTAAGGAAGTGCACTGAGCCTTTAAGGCAGGATCCAAATTGAGATTAACACACTTAAATATTTGCTACAAAGTTCATGCAAGCCTCTTCACATTGAGCACTGTGTATGTAAATTAGCAGGCAGAAAAAGACAGCTTGCTATATTTTTCCGAAGGAGAAAGCTGTTTACAAGTGTAAACAATGAATTGTTACGGCATTTGCTTTTGCTTTTTTAAAGCAGGAGAAGACTTCCAAAACACAAAAGCAGACCGATTCCCAGATCCCTTTGAAAGTCAATGAGACTGAGGCAGATGCCATTTGTGCTTTTGCAAAGTCTCCCTCCCGTGACAGATTTTAATTTGATATTTCAGCTTAAGCTGGTGTACATTTACCATAGACATTCTGCAGCTGATAAGGGCTCTGATTCCCATATAAGGGTGAATTAAGCTCAAGTGACTGGAAAAGTTACTAAGCTGAGCTCTCCTTCCACGCTTTTCCTAGCGTCAACTGCTTCTCCCTTGGGAATGGCTGAACAGCAGGTTTATCTCCTCCCGCACCAATTTCAGCCCTGCAAATTAGTGCAAACTGCCATCAATTTTATTTCATGCTAATACAATGGGTTGAAAGCTGCAGGTGCTTGGAGACACCTACGCGTGCTGCCTGCTTTCAGGGTAGTAACCACTGGGTGCAGATAAGCTTCAGCTTAATCCACTGCTATAAGAAAGAAAACATCCTGATTTTGGTAAAATGGGGCCTTGCTGTGGATGGTATCACCTGCCTCAGCTTTTGATTTGAAAGGTTTTGGGATAATCTCGATAAACTTGATCATATAGGTTTCTGCCAGGAAAAGGATAGAAAAGAAAAATGCCTCCCTAAAATCTGCTTTGAGGACTGAATGAGCAGCCCCAAGGAGATGGACTTGGGGTGTTGGTGGGTGACAACCTCAACATGAGCTGGCAAGGTGTGCTGGCAGCCCAGAAAGCCAACTGTATCCTGGGCTGCATCCCCAGCAGCGTGGCCAGCAGGGCGAGGGAAGGGATTCTCCCCCCCCTCTACTCCGCTCTTGTAAGACCCCGTCTGGAATACTGTGTCCAGCTCTGGAGCCTCCAACATAAGAAGGACAGGGATCTGTCGGAGCAGGTCCAGAGGAGGCCACAGAGACGATGGGAGGGTTGGAGCACCTCTCCTATGAGGACAGGCTGAGAGAGTTAGGGGTGTTCAGCCTGGAGAAGAGAAGGCTCTGGGGAGACCTTAGAGCAGCCTTCCAGTCCCTAAAGGGGGCCTACAAGAAAGCTGGGGAGAGACTCTTGATCAGCGAGTGGAGCCCCAGGATGAGGGGGAACGGTTTTAAACTGAAAGAAGGGAGATTTAGATGAGATATTAGGAAGAAATTCTTGACTGTGAGGGTGGTGAGACACTAGCACAGGTTGCCCAGAGAAGCTGTGGCTGCCCCATCCCTGGAGGTGTTCAAAGCCAGGTTGGACGGGGCTTGGAGCAACCTGGTCTAGTGGGAGGTGTCCCTGCCCATGGCAGGGGGGTTGGAACTAGATGATCTTTAAGGTCTCTTCCAACCTAAACCATTCTATGACTCTATGTAGGACTGAGCTATCCTTTGCAT
The DNA here is from genome assembly GCA_013397275.1 of Burhinus bistriatus. Classification (NCBI taxonomy): domain Eukaryota; kingdom Metazoa; phylum Chordata; class Aves; order Charadriiformes; family Burhinidae; genus Burhinus; species Burhinus bistriatus. The sequence goes on from VYXH01007627.1 coordinate 390,330, forward strand.
AAGGGAATGTCCTCTCCTTGGCAGGTCTCACCTTCTTCCCTAAATACCTGTGCTCAGCAGCCCCTGTTTTCATCAAGCCTTTATAACACTATTCGGGTGGTTGTATTCATATCTGAGCCCTTCAGTGCTGGATGCTCACAGCACCCACAGCACTGAAATCTGTGATGCTGTCATTCACTACCACAGCCATTTGCCAAAATGCATACAATAGCCTTGAAAATATGACTAAGAACAGTCACATTACACTGGTGAGTTTATGAATATTTATATGGCACTAGGACCTGAGTCCCTTTGATGATGCTTTACAAACGCATGACTCCACTTAACTTCAGCGCAGACATTTCTGCTTTACCTAGCTATGAATAGGAAACCAGTTCTGCTAAAGTCTGCTGAAGTTTCTTGCATCAGATCCTTCTTCACGTTAGGAAACAACTTCTCTTTTTCACTCATTCAGGTGCTAATAAATTTCTGTGATATTACTTCAGGCATAATTACCATCATCCCAACAACAGTGCTCACAAAGAGCCCTTAAACTTCAAGGCGCTTTACAAAGAGTCTGATTCAGCCTCTTACGATCCTGCTTTTAGCATCTTACTCATGCTATCTGCATATAAATCAATGGGATAAATTACACGTTACACAGGATCAGGCTTGCAGGATCTCGAGGTGTTAATGACCTTTTTCTGTAACCAGTACGGACTAGACAATTCAGAAAGCTGCCAATAATGACATGTGGACTGCAGTATTTGGGAGCCGACATTATCATGGGCTGTGAGACTTTTGAGCCAAGAACCCTGACTCAGGATTCCATTCCTAAGATGCTAGATATGCTATGACCCAATAAAATAAGATCCTAGAAGAGGCACACGTTCATAATTAACATAAAATTTGAACAGCTTTATTTATGTGGCTGATACCTTCATTTTAACATTATTAGAACCTAGTAGTGAAAACATCTTCAAGATTTTGTGTCAACTTTATCTCCCCCTTTGCATGCATATACCGATGAAAGGGAATATGTACAATCTTCTCCAACACATGTAGCCGTAATGAGTTCTAATCAACCTGTTTGCTAGGTCTTATTTTATGCAGAAATTAAACAACCAGCAGCACAAGCCATGATAAAGTGCTTGCATAGAGCAGGGATAGAGAAAAATGTTCTTCTTCAGGTGTCATTCCCTGAATTTCATGGATCACAAGGAGAAACAGCTGGACATGTGCCATTTTTGAACAGCAGGCCTTTCCTGTACCCCAAGTAAAAAACTATTGGATCCAGATACTAAAGGACAAATCCCTCTAGTGGTGTAAACTGACATGACTCAGTTAACCTAACCGATCAGTTAAGCCATGAGGTTTCAGGGCAACATAAAACTCTATGGAAAGAGGATCCTTTGCCACAGGCAACCTGAGGCCACAATAAGTTACTCCATTGGCATGTCAAGTACATTTTTAGTAATACTGAAAATAAGCATTTCAGCAGCTCCAATGTTTGTTTCTCTGCATGTTATTTCAGAAACAAGACATTCCCTCCACAGGTCGTACAGATCAGGCAAAGAAAATCCAACACCTGGACATAGGTAGGTTTGACCATCTAGTCACATTTAGATGCAAATAACATCAGGCTGTCACATTATATTCAGTGCAGTAATGTACACTACAAAGCGTAGCTCAAGGTTACAGTGGAGAAGTATTGCTTTTAATATGTACTATTGTAACAGCTGAAACGGGCAAAGTTGTTTTTGTGCAAGATGAATTTACCTTTACAGAACAGTTTCTGGGGAAAAAAGCGTGTACTATAATGGTTTGTGGCTGCCTCTTCAATACTGTCCTTCTGAGTGCAATGACTGGAAGGATTGCCAGAGTTCAAAAGCAGAGAACCAAACCACAGTGTAAGTCTGGCATATTGTGGAGAAAGCTACAGAAACATGTCAAATAAATAAAAATTCCCCAATGATTCAAACTAAGGGCTAGCTATACATTTTTGCTTGCCTTTCTATCTAGAAAAAATGGAACAGATAACAACCCACATTCTTGTTGTTATCTACCCCATACAATCTTTCATTAATTTATCTTGCCCAGTTTTAAAGACAGTTTCATGTCTGACTTCCGTTTCTATTGCAGTTACAAATCTTCTCATGTCCAGCATGCATGTGATGAGAAAAGAAACAAGTATCAGTATTTTTAATTATTTATTTAAAGCCAACTGTAATTGAATATTACACAAATTGCTTGGTTTTTCGTATTGTTCCCATTTTGTGCTCCTGGTGTGCGCGTGGGATATTTAATAGTTTTTCTTTAGTTTCTGAACTACTGCAATTTCAAACCTTGAATTATTTTTCTGTTAAGAACTTTTAATCTTAAAATGGTTAACCACGATAACAAAAGATAGATCAGAGCCCTATAAACTTCCTTACTATACAAGCTGAACATTCAAAAGACCAAAAAGCTGAAGTGCATCAAGCAGGCTAGAACCTTCCTCATTTTTTACACCCAGTTGTCTGCTTCTGAATCAGTTTGGTATCTTCCACACCTCAACCTTGAAGGTCTAAATCTGGGGGGGTTAATGTAGCTCAAAAAAATAATGCCAGATCTGCATAAAAAAATCCACAGTGATTTTGACGATGTTTTGACAATCTAAGTATTTTATCATTGCCATCACTAAGATCAATTTTGCTTTGAAGGCTTTATATCACTATGAAAAAACGTTAAAGACCTCTCTACCTGACGCTGAAAGCAATTATATACAAGCTGAACTGCAGAGGGACGGTTATTTTTCACGACAGATATGTGTACACTATGAAACATCAGCATTTACACCAGGAAAGGTCTGTGTTTAGATTGGAATTTTTTTAGCCTACAGAAGGGGAGGTGAGTTAAAATAAGATGTGGAAAAAGAAGTTCGTGTGTTCATATCCAGGTATAATAAATTCTGCTGACCAGCAGGGTATAAGCACTGCGTACAGCCCTCAAGGTCTGCCCGAAGCTTTTCATTGAGTCTTTGGACCTTATTCTGCAACATAAAACCCACGTGATTATTATTAGGCCTCTACTTGTGTGTTTTCTTCCTTTCCATTGTTTCAAGTCTTTCCCTTTTTAGACTCTACTTGCCTTTGATACCAACTCCACTTGAAAAGCACTTTGCGTATTCCGGGTGTAAGTATAGTATGCGTAGTAAGCACTGAGGAAACTAAATAAGGCATCAGATGAGAGAAAACCCCCGTGTAGTAGGCAGCGCTATAAAAAAACCTCCTTCCTCCTCCCAGCCCACGAGTAGGAGAAACACTTGCCTCTTCGTTTCAAAACACGAAGCCGGCGCGCTGCCTCGCTCACGTTACAAACCCTCTACAAGGAAAACCAGCGAGAGCAAACCACCTCAGTGCCACCAAAGCCACCCGAGGGAGCCGATTTTTGCCCCAAAAGACGGGCGAGGAGAGAAGGGCCGCAGCCAGGCCGCCATGCTGCCCGCCCTGCCTCCTGGCCACAGCGGCGTCACGCCGGCTCTCTGAGCCAAACGTGCCCCCAGCCGCTCTTTCCCCCCTCCCGGATTTTCCCGAAATCCGTCTTTTTCACCTCAACATTTTTCTCCTCTCCAAGTTTCCTCCCCCCCCGCCTCAGACGAGCCCGCCCGGCCTCCCCGCGCCTGCAGGCCGCAGCCCGTCGCC
>VYXH01007627.1:397120-412924 GCA_013397275.1 Burhinus bistriatus
TAAAAATGTTTTTTTTTTTTTTTTTTTAACTAATCTTTTCCAGCTTCATGCTGAATTACCCAAGTTTTTGTCCACCAACATAAGCAAAATAATAACAATAAAGGAAAAAACCAGCATCCTCCCACCCAAGCAAACAGAACGAGGTCAAATGTAAGTGCTGTTATTTAATAGTAAGTGCTTAAATGTTACAGTTTACTCCTTATTTTAGCAGGGTTGATGTTTCAGGCAAGTTTAGTCCATGTAGTGTTCAGTTTTGGGAGTCTGTTTTTGATGTGAATGTCTGTATGACAAATGCCTTACCCTTCTTGCATTCACTGTTATCCCTGTAAGAAGGGTTTGTTTTGTAGAGTATGAGGAGTGGATATAACTAATCTTCATAGATTTTCTTTTGTTGAAAACATGGAGAGTAGTATCAATTTAAACAAATATTTTGAATTCAAAGAAGCCCTCTGTGGTACCCAAAGGTTTATAATTCTCAGTCAGGAGGATCGTAGGGGTGATTTTGTTGTTGTTATCAACTCAGTGTTGTGTTTCGGTTTTGATCAAACTTGAGTGATATTTCCAGGTATGTGAAATATTGCCTTGAGCTATCATTGTCCGTGAGTAATATGGATCATCTACAACATGACTGCTTTTGAGCTAGTATATCCTTATGTTGGCATTTACAGCAGCAAGCATCTGGAATATAGCTTCGGGCTTCTCAAGAAATTGGTGAAATCATTTCTTTCTTGGCTTCTGGTACTGTCTCAGTATGTTCTGCTACCTTCATATAAGAAAATATTTTTTTTTTTACCAAACTTAAATCCATTGCTTTTTGTTTTCATTAGAGATCTGGTAAATAAGTACTTGTAACTGTGCTTTCCTTATGAGAACCTGATTTAGAAAAATAACTAGATAATGAGAATCTGCACATTTCAAGCCACTTTGCCGCTTTTCCTTAAATCCTTCCAATTTTTGCTTCAGACAAGAGATTGAGATGACTGTTACCTGTGTTGTTAGATGTGAGATATCTCATTAATGTATAGACTGTGATACAAGCATTGTGAACAGTGACAGAAAAATACTACTGTTGGTGTTTTGGGTTTTTTTTTAAGCTTTGCTCAAAAAAGACAGCTGTCAAAGATGCACAGATGTCTGTGTTGCACGGGGATCGTTACTCTGGAACTTAACAACTTGCAAATTTACTTAGAGTTAGAATAATGTCATTAATATTGAATTTTGACTGCCACATATGTACTGTCACCTGTTCCTCTTGGGCATCCTGCTGTATTTTGCCTCTTTTGCCAGAGGCTTTGGAAAGCAGCCAGAGACTGTTGGGCTAGGTACTATCCACGTGAGTTAAAAAATAATATAAAGCCAACTCTGGCTTCAAGAGCTCTGTCCTTTCAATAATAAAGTGGCAGGTGAATGAAGAATCATCAGGATTAATTGGGTGTGATCAGCCCAACTGCCTGGCTGCAGCAGAATTATTTAAAGACATCATGACACAGATGAGTTCTAAAACGCGATTTAAGAGAAGACGATGTCACAGCCTCACAGACTTTAAGACTGAAAGGGATTTGAGTGTGTAACTTTAATGACCTAATGGCAGGAAGCCACATCACAGGTTTCCTCTTTAAATTTATCAGGCTCCTTGAGGGAGCTCCCTCAACTTAGGGGGCAGTACAGACCAAAAGGTAAAGGGAACATTAAACTAATTGATGGTGGCTATAAAGTCAAGTGGAGTTTACAGAACTGTGCTCAGCTGTGCGATACTTTTTAAGATGAAGACTTCTAGCTTGCCTTTTGTGCTGCGGACAAAAAGAAGTTGATAGAGGGGTTCCTTCCTTCAAAGAATAATACAGCGGAAATAAACTCAGAAGGCAGACAGATGGTCACTGCTGTCATGCTTTCTTATTTTTTTAATGGTTTCAAGTGATTTTGAATCAGTGGCAAATACTGTTGCATTAATTTAGTTCCCTTCCCACGTTGTAAATGTATATACTTGACTTAAGCCTGAAGATAATATTGTGGCACTGTTTTGATGCATTTTGCCACAATTAATGATTTATATACTTTTTTAAATTCTTCCTTTTTTTTTTTTTTTTTCCCTCTTTGCCACTTTCTAATCCATGATGCAACTCTACCTTTCATCTCACGACAGCTTTCTTTTCACCAGAAAATTACTTCTGTTTTCCCAAGAGCTTTCATTGAAAGACAAGGTCAAAGGCTTTTAGGAAGTCTGCATTTGTGCAATCAACAGTTCTCATTTATCCTCCATCGCATTATGGATATGCCTAAAACTTGATGGACACTGTGGTAATGGACCACATGTGTGTTTATCTACTAATACTTGTGTAGTTATTAAGTGACAATAAAATTCTTAAATATGGTTTAACAAAGCATTTGATTACGCTGTAATTAGTGCTTCGTATTCAGTACTTGTGCAGCTGGCAATTGGACATCTGCCACTCCAAATGGTAACAGAGCAGTGGCACTTGTACAGTTTAATTTTGCTTATGTGCAAACTAAGGCAGACAGGTTTATGAACTGCATGATATGAATTTGCAGAACGTATATTTGTAGCTAGAAATAGCAAGATTAATGTAAAATAAATTATGGTAAAGGAGCACTGCTGACTTCTAAATGCCTTTAACTGAGCCTTTAGTCACAGATAAAAATGACTGTTGTCATAATTGAAAGACAAAAAGCTCTTTAGTCTGGGGTTTGTTGTGTCTTTTTGTGTGTGTACATGAAAGTGCTATTTTTGCAATCCATTTTCCATATTTGCTGGAGTCTTTCACAGATCAGTGGGGAAGACGTTTTTTAAACAAAAGAAAGATTTAATAATTGCTGCAAAAATGTTCAAAGGAACTCGGGGAGTTGTCTGCAGCCCCAACAGCTCAGCAGTGTGTGTTTTATCTTGCAACGCATGCAAGTGCTAACAGACTTGAGTGTTTCTCCGACTATCTCAAAAGCCTAAAGAAAGGTTCATGGGTCATGAAAGGTTAAGAAAATATAAGGAGTTCTTTTAATTCCAAATGCATATAAAAAAATTTATAATGCTAGAAGGGAACCCACTTACAAGTGGTTATCAGGGAAAAGCTACCTGCCTTTGATTGCTTTGAGTTTTCTAGGTGTGGGGCTCATTACACCTACCTCATTAATTACAGCCATTTTTCAGTCTGTTAGCAGAGAAGCTGAGCTGCTGCATGACTTAAAGGTGCTTGGTTATTCTGTAGTTGTGGAAGTACTACAAAGAAGGAAGGAAGGTGTCAGGAAGAGAGAAGTTTCCGGAGAATGTTACAACTGAAAAAAAAACCCAGAGCAGCACTGCTTTAGTGTTAATCTTTTACTATTAATTGATCTGAATATCCACATATAGGCAAGCTTTGCGTAGGGTCCCAGTGATTTTGCTGGGCACTGTTTAAATTTAAGGTTTCGGACACAGACCCTTTTGTGCACTTGAAAATGCAACTGTAAAATATTTGGGGTTTTGGTGTTAGCTCAAAACTCTGAAGTGTCTGACCAGGATATTTTTTTCTATCTGATTTTAAAAATTAAATTCCTTGAAGAAATACGCTGCATATGCACTCTGACCAGTAACTGAAAAACTGACATTTTCTAAGTGATCAGTGCAGTCAGCATCTGCAGGATCATTATCTCCTTTACAGCAAGGTCCATCGACCTCTGGCAGAGTACGTCCTTCAGTGTGTCCGGAGCTTGGGAGGCAGAAGTAGCCCTCTCTTGTCAGTCCCAGTGGGGAGATGCACCCTTTTCCCCCCCTCCCAGCCTTAGAGGTTCCTCTCCAGTTCTTTGCCTTTCCAGCAACTGGTGACTCAACCTGCCCTCCAGGTTGCAGAGCTTTCCGGAGGGAAATTCCAAACTTTATTTCAAAATTGAAATTAGTGTCCGGCAGCGTATCTGTTTCCCAGCTGTGTCCTGAAGCTTTATTTTATTTGATTTTGCATTATTCCTTGGTTCCTTTGGGCTTGTTTTCCGAATCCAGTGTCCTTGGGGTGACCTGGAATGATGTGTGTGTAGTGTGTGTCTCTTAAAGGATCTCCAGTTGGCCTGGAAGCCAGTGAGGAAGAGGGCATTTTCCCTTGAAGCCTGGTCCAGGCAATGCTGCCCTGATTCTCCTCTCTAACCAGAGGAGCTGGAGAAGGGGACAAGAGTGTGGGCTGGTTCAGCTGCACAAGATTCAGGATGTTAGTTTGAGACTTGACTTCTAGGCTTGAGGAGAAGGCAAGGCTCGGTCTTCTTTAGGCAGGAAAGCAGACAAGCAGAATTAGAAAAAGACGTGGTGAGCTGAACATCTGCCTCTACCTAACAGCACGAGGTGAATGAAGCCAGGACTGTGCATGTAACTCATTCTAGCCGTCTCTCTCCCTCAGCTTCTTCCTTCACATCTGCTTTTCTGTGAGTCATGGGTGTATGGCACAGGACACCAGACTATGTTTTGTATGAATTCCAACTAGTAGTATTTCAAGGTATGAACTTTATGGTCATAAAACATGACCCTGGAAGCTCTCTGATTTATACAGTGCTTTAATGAGCTCATTATTTGCAGTGGAAGCTCAAGATGCTACTACCCCGTAGGCTGGATTTTTAGTAATTGCTAATTCCAGTTGGATCAGGATTTTCATTTGAACGAGATCCAGCATCTAGGAATCAGAGGCAGTATTAGATCAAAGAAGTCGTCCTGTGGAGCTGCGTAGCATAGTTGAGCATTAAAAATAGTCTGGGTACCAACGATCTTGGGACAGAGTATTTCTGTATTAGAGCTGTCATTTGTTCATCAGGTTTTCTTCATCTCCCCTGGTCAACACCATTTGTTTGTTCAGGTAGAGACTGGCTTCTCAACTGGAAAGCATGCTACTGTGATCTGTTCTAGTGGGTGTTTTGACCTTACAATGAGGAAATGCAGGGATACCTGAAAAATTACTTACATGCCTTTGAGAAATAGGATCTGCAGATCTGGCTGTCTCTGAAATCAAATGGGTTACCAACAGCAGGGAGCTAAAATGACCCAAAGAACTGATTTTATTGTCACAGAGTGGAATTCACATTTCTTCTTGGTAAAATGGGAGTGTTTTTCCTTTAACAAGTACTTAACAAGGGTTGCTGTGTAGGAAAGGGTCAGTTTGTGTGATTCTTATTATAGACTTGATTGCTCTTGGAGGGAGTTTCCAGTGCTCTCCTCCTGCTGCAGACTGCCAGGTCTAGTGCTAGCCCCTGACTGCACCAGGCAAGCTGCGAAGCCCGCTCTGTGGGTTATTACACTCAGGAGGAGAGCTGCAGGGTGTATTTCTACAGATATTCCCTGCATTTCTCCCGCAGGATACAGATTTTTCAGGTTTTAAATCTTGTAGACTTAAGAAAAAAAGAATACAAAATACATAAACTCCAGGTGATATTTTGCTCATGAATGAAAACTGATGCCTTTATCTTTCTTTTTTTCCTTTGGGTTTTTCTCTTTTTTTTTTTTTCCAGGTCCTTTTCACAATTATGGAAATGACTCATATAAGCACAGAGAACTAACTATGCAACGTGCTGATCAGTGCATGAGTAAACAGCCTGGAAAACTGGAGAAGCAAAACATTTTTCTTTATTTTTGTGATTGAGTAACAGAAATTTAGAAAGAAGGCTGGCAATCCGTTTATGTTCATAGTGCCCTGTACCTGCAGATCTGGCTTCTGCAAATGGGCACTGTTTAATGCCATCTCCATAAAGCTGCAGCTAGCAGCAGCAGCGTGGAAGTCCATGGCTTTCTTTACACGTAGCAGAGTGGAAACCAGATGAGCATTGCCGGTTTGTATCACTTGTGCCTCTTTTGAGCTGGTGAGTGCAGTCTTTAATAAGAATCGGCTCAATTGAATTGTGTAGATGCCTTGGAAAGCAACAGAGAAGTGCATCGTGGTAGTGAAATCATGCAGCAGATGTTGTTTTCCTTCACTTAAACAAACTGCTATGGCTTTGTGATCTGTGATATCACAGTTGCTTTTCACTTGGAGCTTTGGGGTTTGATGGCTGTTAAATCTTTCAAGGCCCAAGTTTTGTCTTCCTGCGAGGCCCCTCAGAATATGGTCTTCAGCACAGTGTCGAACATCAGCACAATATTAGAATGTTAAAAATCTTGAGTCCCTCCCAGTTTAATTTTTCTTGTTCTTTTCTTCTTTCTCTGTTCTATAGGCTGCAGAGAATAGTTTAAAGTTATTTCATTTTCTTAAATGCATTCCCTTCCAAGCTCTTTAATTCTTTTTCCTGCTTTTAAACTCTTACATGCTGATTTCCACACGGTTTTTGTATTAACTTTTATTTTTCCCTGCTTTATGATACTTTGTCCACATTTGTCTCAGATCTGTCCTCTGAAAGTTTCCTCTGCCAGTCCTTGGGCCACCATTTGTGCTGGGCACTTGGCTGATTTTGTATTCAGTTTTTGACTGTTTATTATTCAGTAAAATTGACTTCTGCCCAAACGTTTGCCACCCACCATATGAACTGTTGTTGTGTACGTACTATATTAAGTTATATTTATAACAAAAAGTGTTTAAAGCTTGAACTTTCAATGTGTTGTATATCTCTTCCTGTATTTGGTTTAGATTGTGAGATACTTAAGATTTGGACTTTGATCTTACAGTCTTTGTGGAGAAGCAGCTTCATTTTCCCTCTAGATAAATAGCTTTTGCCAAGGTTTGTGGGCGGATAGGCAACTGCTGATTTCTTTCTTTTCGTTTTTCAAGCAAGAACAAGAAACTTGTCTTGAAATAACAATTGGACAGTGACTAAAGAATAGAGTTGGAGGTAGAAGTTGCGGACCAGGAGCAACAACCTTCGAGCCTTGGGTCAGTGAATTAATTGGGTACTGTTGAAAGTTCTTGCCAGAGGTTCTCATATTAACTGGAAAAGGTTATAAAGACTTTAGAGAGAAGAAATGCGTACAAAAAAGAGGTATTCAGGAGTGAAGAAGAAGAGCCTAAGTCATTTCTGAGATCAGGTGCCTTTCTTTTATCACGTTTGAGGTAGCCTTAGGATTTTTCATTTAAGGCAGTCCTGCAAAAAAAGAAGATAGATAGTTCCAGACAGGATTTTCTGTTAGTACTGCTGATAAGAGAGGGAATGTCACCAGTCAGTGTTTGAATGGTCACTGTATATCTGAATCAGCCTGTGGTTGCTTACTGGTTTCATTATCTCTACAGGCTCTGTTTTGCATTTGTCATGTAGCATCTCACCTTTAATTTCCTACCATCCAAGTAGGGCAAAATGCAAAAGAATGGAATGAGTCATTAGTAGGAGAGAGGGGACACTCAGGAGAAATCCACACTAATAGCAAGAAGGGGAGGAAAGCAAGTGGATTTGGATTTGGAAGAAAGGCTACTCAAACAAAATCTACACATACCTGGAAAAGAGCTCTGATGCACGTTATTCTCTGACGTCCACCATCCAGTGAGCATATTGGGCTCCCCTGTGTCACTGCATAGTGCCTGGAAGAGTCCTACAGAGCCTCTGAGATGATACCCACAGCTTACTGTGCCTCAAGTTGATATCTCTATTTGTGGTGAGGACTGACAGATGCCAGGCTGGATGTACTCTGGTAGCTCAAAACTGTCAGCTGCCAAAAGCTGTGGTTTCTGCTCTGGACAGACCCTTAGGTTTAGAGGAGTTGGTGTAGACACTGGACATGAAGCCAGGGTGCTGACACCAGCATAGAAGAAAGGTGAACTAGAAGGAGTTAAGTATGACAAAAATTAAATGGACGATTGCTATAATATGATATTGGTCACTCCTTAGTTTTTAGCAGTGGCTGAAGAGTAAGCTTCCCCATCTTAGTTGTTTCCTTCTAGCCTGACATCACCAGCCTGTCTTAAAATAACATTTAAAATACGTTTTATTTTGTTTTCCAGTAAAGGCTCTAATAGCAGCAGATCTGCCCTTCAGCAACGAGCTTATTGCATGTAATATTCTAACTTTACATCATCTCAGCCTAATCTCTTTAGACTTTGATTGCATTTTCCAGCTGTAAGCACTTGCTTTCGGTAAGCTTTCTAGATTGATATTTCAAATTATCTGCCTATGTCAACTGTTTTTACTTCAAATTTACTTGCAAAATCCTTCCAGGTGTACTTCAAAGTAATTGGTCTACTTGCTATCATCTTAGGTGCACATTTATCAGGGAAATGCTTTTTTCCCCCATGAGGCTTCCCATATTCTAGGAAAGCAACATTAAAATACGACAGGATGGCATATCAGCTAATTGTAATGCAAGTTTATTCCTTGTAGTCCAGTTAATTGTGAATATCTTGAGTTGGGAATAAAATGTCCTGTAAAGGAGCTGTGTACTACTGTATTTGTCCAGACTGATTCCTGCAATCTCAAAAAATGGCCAAGGATAGACTCTAGCGCTTTTGTTACATCCTTAAATACTGTTATTTTTCATGAAAGGGCCCCTTCAAAACCCAAAAACCATTTATTAATGCTTCAGAATGCCCTGCACTTGTGACAGGCCTAGGTGTGACAGACGTAATTAGAGCCACAGTAAGATAATTGGCTTCAAAAGTGTGGAACATGGCTTTTTGAGTTAGCTGTTGTAGCTATCTTTATTCTGGCCTGTCATCTCAGAATATTTCCCTTGCAATTGCTTTCATAATTATCTGTTAAACTTCACAGTCGGTCCTCCACATTTTGTAATCTGCCCTATTAACCCTTTTCTGAGGAACAGCATCTCGTGCAGACCTTGGATTTCACTCATGAAAGACTTCAAGACAGATCCCTCTGGGAAAAAAAAAAAAAAAATCCTTCCTCAATAAAAACATCGATCCAAGTTCTGGGTCTTTAGACACTTTTTCTTCATTTGTGATAGTTTTTAAGAATTCCAGGAGGAGGAAGAGGAAGACTCCATTATGCTAAACATTATAAGAATTGGTAACAAAATTTTTGTTTCTGGGAAGTGCTGAGTTCTTACTCTGATGTACTTTTTCTACTTTGAAGCTTTATTTACGAGAGGTGGTGTGGCGAACTCATTGAGTTTTACTGTGGCCAGTAAGGATGGTCTAGTGGCTGGAGGAACACTTTGGTGTTTGAAAGTCCTGGCTTCAGTTTTAGGCAGGTTTCGTTGTGACTCAGGCACCCTCTTCTAGCCTGTCCTCATCTTGCAAGGATACTGAGGGTTAAGTACACAGAAGGGCTGCTCACGCACTGCAGTGATGGAGACTAAATAGGTAACCAATATGTTTTAGATTTGAAGGGGGAAGAGCAAAAACTTCTTAGCCCAGCAATGAGTGTTTAACTAGGTTTAAATCCACGTTATGAATGCAAATGGTGGATTTCCGGGATTGCAAGGGTATCAGTTTCTTATGAAGAAACACGTGGACCTTTAAAATCTGGTTTTGTGTAGTATTAGCTTTCACTCATTTATTTTTAGTATAAGATACATAAGAAGCAAGGTCAGTGTTAGTACAGTCTCCTGTTAGGTTCTAATTTTTTAGTGTCTTTACTACACAGTAGCAAAGCCCTTTGCAGAGAGGTGAGGGTAAAGAAAAGGATGGCTTAATTGTAACCTAGGGCAGTTCAGAAAGGGTTTAATAGTAAGTGCTTTTGTAAGACGTGCATACCAAAGAGAGGCTTGTGCGTTAGAAAATACACCCACGCTTTACAGGTTTGAACTGAGCTGTCTTGTGAGTGTTTTGTTAGTCAGGAGTGTCAAGAGCTTTTTCTTCTAATTACCTTTTGATTGTTTTGAAGAACACAAATGTAACGTGAAATACTGTAATCAGAGTAAAAAAACATCTACAAAAATATTAGCTGAACTAGTATGATGAATGCCAGGGGAATGAATTCTGCAGCTGGAATATAAAGTGTGTAAGGCTATAAGTCGGAACGTATCACTTGACACAGCATGTTGGAACCGCTCATAAATGAGCACTGGGAATCAAAAAATCAAATTGTGTTGTTAATAATTAATCTTTTTTTTCCTCCTAAAATTACCTCATTACTCCTCCCCAATCCAGTAAATCACTGAAATGGTTTACCTGTGCAATTCTTGTTCAGAAGGATATCAGTGTGCATTTACATATCCTGGAGAAATGGAGGCACAGCAAGGGAGAAGCCACCTAGAAGATCTAGAACCAGTGCCCTGCACGCTGGCTTTAAATACTAAAACCTCCCAGCTGGCCACCAGCTCTGCAGCAGCAATGCTGCCTTTGGGTTTTTTGGCCTTATCCCAGCACTTTGACTTACTGGAGGCAGCGCTGTGTTGCGACTGGGGCTGAGACGCGTGCGACTGGAACACAGTGTGCTCACACCAGTGGTATGCATCTGTGTTGGTGCTAGCATGGAGGAGGAGGCTGTGTTCCTGCCTCATTTGCTTCCTCTCTTCACCCACGGTGGATTGTTTTCTTCGTATATCTTGCAGCATATTGTCCTGCCTTGTTTGAAACTGTTCCAGGATTCATGGCTTCTTTTAGGAGATATTGCTGCTGCTGGATAAACTTGATTTCTAGACATTCTATCTAAACTTCCCTTTTCCTTGTTTCAGTGTGTTAGTGCTGATCAGAATGCTGTTCTCCAGTAAAACTTTTTTTTTTTTTTTCAGTCCTTCCCCCATGTAAATCTGTTGGCTTCCACGTTGCTTTCTTGTAGCTGTTGCCTGACCAACATTTAGGTAGATGTTCTTTTTGTTTTGTTTTTTTTTTTTAAAAACATCTTTCTTTTCCTCTGTAGTACTCCTAGTTGCTGTATCTGATGCCCCCTCTCCTTTGTCTCTTACAGTTTTTCTCGTAATAGTATGCCAGCATCTATACAGAGCTAGATTAATGCAGCGTTCCTTTGTAATGTACTCATTTTATCACATTTTTCTATAGTGTTTTATCTACCTTTTAATTTTGTGATTCCTATGGTCTATATTAACCTGCTCTTTAGATTTCTGATTTTATTTTAAATACCTAGGGAGATCTAACAGTCCCTCTAATAACCCATTTGTTTGAATTGCTATTTATCTCTGTACCCATTTTTATAGTTCTTCAGGAAGCTTTCATACATAGCATATACAGTACAGTAATTTGCTTCACTATTTGTTTCCTTGAGTATTTTTCCCATTTTGTTATTAGAAATGTGGTGGCTAATCCAAGTTGCAGCTGAATTGCTGAATTTGCAACTTCAGTTAATATCCAGGTAAAGAAAATCAAGGCTTGCTTAGTATTTGTAAAGGAAAATTACAGGAGGTAAGAAATGGATCTTGTCACTTAAAAATAAACACTCTGAACACTCCCCACCCCCCTTTTTAATTTTTTTTCTTTTAGTCATCTCTTGTCCTGTGCTCTAGCCTGGAGTAACTGTGTTGTGTTTCTCTGAGTAACAGGAAGTTTATATTGATCCTTCATCCACATTAGCAAATAGGGAGTTTAGTAATTACACGCTGGCAAAATTCCCATCGCGATGACTTGGTTTCCTCCCCTTGAGGTCCTTCTGAAATATCAAATGGAGACAGGAGTTTTCATTTCCTGACACTCTGAAGTGCAGTTATTGTAGACTTTGAAGTGGAGGATATTAAAAATGGCTGGTGGAAGTGAAAATCTAATTGCTATACTGCCCTCCTGGTGATAAGCCATAAGCAAAAACAGCGCAAGATTGAAGTTAGTGGCCAAAACAGCTGATTCTGTGTAGTTGGGTCTTCTGAACAATCATGAAATGCCAGTATTTTGAAACGTCATGATACAAACCTCCTCCGGGCTCTGGCTTAGTTATTATTGACTGATAATATATAGCATATACTGTATGGAAACTTGTTGGATTTTATTCAAATTAATTCCTCTTTTGACACTTAAAATGCTGTGATAGGTGAGCTATGAATTACTTGTATCTTAGCAAAGACTCCCATATGAGATTTGAATGAATTCTTATTCTTGTAAGGAAATACTCTATATTCCTCCTCCCTCTTTAAGCTGTTGGCTACCTACTCCTCCAGTTCAAATCTTTTTTCCAAAGACCTTTTTCTCTTTCATCGTTTCACTTTATCTGGTATTGCTGGGCCACAGGACTACTACACTTTTTATGCGTTTCTTTTGCTGTTATTCTCTGTGTGTGTGTTCATCCTTGGTTTCATATCCCTAGAGATCCTTCTAAGAGAAACTCTCTTTTTAAAAGAAAGAATTATCCCCATGGTAGATGGTTACGCTCTCAAACATGCCTGAATTTGTGCATTGCTTCGCAATTACTTCAAATTTGGTAAATGAGCTGTATTTTGTACCAGAGCTGCTTGAGATTATTCCAGAAACAAAAGCTGTGAGATAGAATTTCTTATATCTGAAAGCACCTAGAAGGATGATTCAAGTTCTGCATGTGTCATGATGCCATCTGACAGTGTTTGGTTTCTGTAATTATTTTTATTTTCTTCGTGCAATGGTGGAAAAAGGAAAAGCTGCATGATCCAGGAAGTGCACTAAAATTGACTGTGCGGAGCACCACAATATCCAGACAATGAAATGGATGTTTTCAGCCTCAAAATCTGTTTGCTTGCTTGCTTGTTTGTTTTACTTGAAGGAACACTTTGACTTTATTGCAACTTAGGTACCTATTTTCGAAAATAGCAGCCACTTTACTGTCTCGTATTTCACAGTGAGGTGCAGTTGTTCTTAAGGGGAGGCTGAAAGCCTGTAACGAATGTCGTGTTTGCTAGTCTTGATTTTAAATGAGATTTTAAGTATAGTCCACTTTTTTAATTGCAAAAATTTTCTTCTTTGCTCTTTGAGGGTAACATTTCTATTGATTTTGATTGTATTGTAGAAACCATAGCAGAGTGAAAAGTCTTCATTTCTTGGACACAGAGAGAAAGAGCATTTTAACATTTGAAAAGGTCCTTGCAGTTGGTAAATATTGCAGTCGTTCTGCGTGCAAACATAGGAGAACTGATCCAGAGAAGACCACGAAGATGGTCAGAGGATTAGAACACCTCTGCTGTGAGGCCAGGCTGAGAGAGTTGGGGTCGTTCAGCCTGGAGAAGAGAAGGCTCCAGGGAGACCTTAGGGCAGCCTTCCAGTATCTGAAAGGGGCCTACAAGAAAGCTGGAGAGGGACTTTTTACAAGGACATGTAGTGATAGGACGAGGGGTAATGGCTTCAAGCTGGAAGAGGGGAGATTTCGAACAGATCTCAGGAAAAAATTCTTGACTGTGAGGGTGGTGAGACACTGGCCCAGGTTGCCCAGAGAAGCTGTGGCTGCCCCATCCCTGGAGGTGTTCAAGGCCAGGCTGGACGGGGCTTTGAGCAACCAGGTCTAGTGGGAGGTGTCTTTGTCCATGGCGGAGGGGAGTTGGAACTAGCTGATCTTTAAGGTCCCTTCGAACCTAAACCATTCTATGATTCTGTGATTTCTTAACACTGTGCAAATCACATTAGTCACCTTGTCAAAAGCTGAAGATGGTAATTTTTGCTTACTCTTCATAACAGCACTTTTACTTCCTCACTTGAAACATCTCTTGTGTTCTAACTCCTAGTGTTGTGTTCCTGATGTTTTTACATCCTGCACGTTATTTCTTTATGACCATGTTCTGCTACAACTTGACTTATTTACAACCTCACTGGTTTTATTCTTTTGACTCCTTATCCAAATTTATTGTAGAAATGACTTTCTAATGTAGAATTACCTATACGCAATGTGCCTTTGTGGCCAAGAAGGCCAATGACATCCTGGGCTGCATCAAGAGGAGTGTGGCAAGTAGGTCGAGGAAGGTCATCCTCCCCCTCTACTATTCCCTGGTGAGGCCGCACCTGGAGTACTGTGTCCAGTTCTGGGCTCCCCGGTTCAAGAAGGACAGGGAACTGCTGGAGAGGGTACAGCAGAGGGCTACAAAGATGATTAGGGGACTGGAACATCTTTCTTATGAGGAAGGCTGAGGGACTTGGGTCTCTTTAGTCTGGAGAAGAGAAGACTGAGGGGGGACCTCATCAATGCTTATAAATACTTCAAGGGAGGGTGCTGGGAGGATGGGACCAGTATTTTTTCAGTGGTGCCCAGTGACAGGACAAGAGGTAATGGGCACAAACTTGACTGTAGGAAGTTCCATCTAGACATGAGGAGGAACTTCTTTCCTTTGAGGCTGGCAGAGCGCTGGAAGAGGCTGCCCAGAGAGGTGGTGGAGTCCCCAACTCTGGAGACATTCCAAACCCGCCTGGACGCCACCCTGTGCAACCTGCTGTAGGTGACCCTGCTCTGGCAGGGGCGTTGGACTAGATGATCTCCAGAGGTCCCTGCCAGCCCTGATGAGTCTGTGAAACAGAAACTTTTTGAAAGTAAAGTCCTTCAAATTTGTGCGCTTTCTAACTGTACCATGCTGTCTATAACAGTAAGCAGTATATTGTGCCCGTGTTTGCCTGTAAATGCTATTTCCTCTTTAAGTTTATATTTTTTTGTCTTTGAGGTGGTCAGTCTTTGTACAGATGTTTGTGCATTTATGTTACTATTTTAGGACCTGAAGATGACTCTGAATGTACATGCATTGTAAAAAAGACTTGCCAGGTTTTGCTGCTGTATTTGTAGAACAGGGTGCAGATGTGGTTTAACTCTCGTACAGCTGTCCTTCCCATAGACAGAGGCCTGTTGAAACGGTTTTGCATAAATTTGATTTTATTCTGGTACCGTATGGCATTCTCTCAATGGTTAAAACAGTAGTTTAAAACAATGGTTTGCATTAAAACAGTCTTGAAAGACTTCTATGAAAATTTGTAAGGTCAGTCACGCAGTCTGCATTCACCATGATTAGACATTAATTAAGCACTTTACCTAGTACCGTGTATAATCTTTGTGGATGTAGTCTGTTTTACTACTGTGATAGGCCATGACATCATGTAAGCTGGCTTTTGAGCTTACTGAGCTTCACCCTGAAAGCAGGTAGGTTCATCATGCTGCCCATTTCTGTTGGGAAGCAGTTGTAGATGTCTCCTCTTCAGTGGGGGGCTTTCCTCTGACTCCTAGCCTGCATTTATTTGGGGTTAGTTTATATCTATTTATTCATTTTGTCAGTATTATCCTTTAGTTCAAATAGCTCCCTTACGTCCTTGGCGTTTCCCCATGGTGTATTTACAGAGCCCAGTTTTATTTCATCCAGCCGTTGTTCTGTTTAGCTAGGGGAGCTAGGCAATTTTTGTCCCTTCTGATGTTCTAAGGTCACATTCATCATCCGCATCTGAGTGATGCTTCTCTGCACCTGATCTGTTTTCTCTTTTCTTTATCAGTAACTAGAGAACAGTGTATTCTGGTACTGGCTTGCATGAAGACATTACTATGTTCCCTGCCACTACTGGAAGTAAATTTAGGGGGTTTGGTGCATGCCTTCCAGTGATGGCTTATGGGCAGTCACCTTGCAATCTTAATTCACTTTTCTGCCTCTTCAAATAGATTAATCCTGTGTTTGGAATAAGGATTCATAATCACATTGAAAAGCATGTTTCTTGGCCATCATATTTAATCCCGTTCCTGTCGCTGCAGTCTGTGAGTTAATTCATTTCTTCCTCGATAATCTAGCCATCCTTTCTGTTGACAGACATGCTGAAGATAAAATGCTGAGAAGCAGTCTTCGGTCACTAAAGAAAAATTAGATCCCTCCCTGGACCAGTATTCGAGGAATCCAGCACTGAAATATGAGAATGCTGTACACAGTTAAGCCCAGGTCCATCCACGTGCATTCATCTAACTTCTGATATACTAAATTTCTTACAGGCATCTCTTCTTTAATTATTTTGCATACTTTCTACCTTGTTCCTTAGTTGCATATTCTCCAATCTCTGGTTTTCCCAAGGAGGTCTGCCGCATTACTTCCCCCCCCCCCCC
>VYXH01007627.1:422115-476442 GCA_013397275.1 Burhinus bistriatus
AAAAAGGAAAAAAAATAAAACTCTGTGTTTGAGACTTGGTCTTCACTGTAACTTGCGGCTACCTTGGTCAGTGACACTTCATGATGGATGAAGTGTGCCACTGACTAGAATGTCAGGCTGTCACACCAAGGCTGCCCTGAGTGGGCATTTCTCATATACTGTTTAATGGTTGGGGTTTTTTTTTGGGGGGGGGGAATAGTGTCTGCCTTTGATCACGATGAATATCACGGACTTCAGTTTTATACTGTTCTTGGTCTTCAGGAAGGGGCGCTCAGCCTGCATATTTGACAGCAGTGCTGGAGGGCAGTCCTGAGTTCCAGCTGGGCTCTGCTGCTCTGTGACTGGGATGCCTTTGACTCCTGTCTGAAGTGATAAATGCTTGCATGGCTTGATTTTTATCTTGTGTGTCGGAACCTAACATTAAAGGTCACTCCCAGAAACGTTTCTCTTCTGTTTTGTCTCTGCTTTGGTATTTGTAATGCTGAACTGTTTTACAGCGGTAGAAAGATGTAAAGGAATACAGAAGGCTTCATAGTTTCTCAGTGAAAACCAGGAACAGGATGGTTTGGAATCACAAATCTCTTAACATTTGTTCTACTACAGAATAAAAGCAGGAAACGAGAAGATAAACAGAATTTTAAATATAGTTGAAATGTGCCAGGAACATTGGCATTCTTCTGTGCACGTGACTGAACGAGATGCATACTGAACTATGATAGAGTGAGTGTACAGAAATTTATTTTTTGTAAGAAAGTACCAGAGAGACTTCTTTCCCTTACGGTAATTTTATTTGTTAACAGATTTCACTCTACTTGTTTAATTTGTAACGAACAAGTATAAACTTAGTCTGTAAAGGGATAGTGAATTTAACACAAACTTCTGATTTCTCTTCAGACACCGTGCTTCATTAGAGACCATACAGCAGAGCTTCTAACTAACTAGTAGTGCCTAAGTGTTCTTTTGTTAAAGTAGAAATTCTTCAACAACTCTGCTATGAAGATGGGGGTGGAAGGGAGGGCACTTTAGTTAGGTTTTAACAACTTGGAATCATTACTGAGATTTTACAAGATGTTAAAAGACAGCTGTCAAAGCGGACATTAAAATTAAATCTGTTAGCATTTGAGAACATAAGAAGTGTTGCTTCTAGACATTATTTTGATCTAAATCAGCTGTTTCTTTTGGATGCTTCCAGACATTTAGCTGATTGTTAGTTCCCTTGTGTTTTACCATGCCATGTTCAGTGCTTCACTTTATACCCCATAATTTCTTTTGTTGGCATGTTTTTCCTCTTTGAACTAAATGCATTTTGAATTAGGGAAGGACTGTTTATTTCACGTACATGCTAGATCCAAATTTAGCAGGGCAAGAAGGGGGATTTCTAAATAACTGTTCAAATAAATTTCTTGTTCCTACTGGTGCTGACACTGAGTTGCGCTTTTCAGCAAGTTCTTTGAGATACAGCACACTGTTCTCAGCCCTTATTTCTGCTGCCTTTCAGCTCAAAGGCCATGTTGTCAATGAACTCAGTAGGAACTGGATACAATTTTTAATCTTCAGAGAACTATTTAATCAACTGTAAATTATGAAGAATAATCTTAAGCAATTACTTTAGCATGTTGTGTCGCATGAAGTAGGTGGACAAATCATCAGGCTCTCTCTACTTCGAAGAATAAGTAGTTGTTTTTGGATGGTTCCTTATGATGCTGAGGTATTGTATGAGGTTCTACCATAGGTCATTTCCTCATGCATCCTGGGAAACTGTGATTCCCAAATGGGTCATGTTCTAGAAGGGTCCCGATTTAAAACAAATTATATGTGTGTGTGTATATATATATATATATATTAAAAAAAGAGTGTAACTGTTTTGAACCTAAGAAGATAAGAAAAAGCAGTCAGTGGAGTTACATACTTTATTAGATGCTTTACTTGCAATTTGGAAGGATTGTTCTGTCTTGTATCTCTTTGGCCTGTTTAATAGGGCTCAGTCATTCAAGCTGTGCCAAAGTGGAGGGAAAAAAAGGGTGCAAAAAGTTTTCTACATTAGACATAGCCAGAGGAACTTGTAAACAACTTATTAAACTTTATTTCCAGTGAAACGCTGTATCTGTGAAAATAGTTGTTAGAAGCCCTTCAGTCAAAGTTAATTGCCATATTCTTATCTAACAGCCGTAGAGGAGGTGCTTAGGCCATGTCGACGTTAGTAAATCAAATGTGCTCATGAACATTCCTGAGTGCTGAAGCCAAGTAGCATGGAACAGCCCGTGTCTGTTCGTCTTAGCCTCCCAAGCAAGGTGACCGCATACAAATTCCCTGCTGGGCACGGGCACTGGACTCTTCTGGCTGCTGGGCTGTGCCTGGGTGCTGCTCAGGGAAAGGGCTAGTTGGAACAGGCTGGATACATGCCGCAGACTGTTCCAACAATTCCCTAGCGCAGACGGTTACGTTAAAGTGTCTGGGAACAGTCCCAGCCGTGCGCGATTTCACTTGTAGAGCTGTACCCTTGGAGTAACCAAGGTCTCTCCTGTCTCTTACGCTGTGGAGGAAAACCATTACAAAACAAAATAATGCGATAAAAAACTCTCATTTAATTCTACTTTTTCATCTTGTTTCATTCTTTGACTGTTTATGATGACGTATGTTGTTGTTTATTGTTAGTTCAGTTCTGTCATTGTAAGAAACCATAGGTTTCAAACACCTAAACCTGTGTCTATCTGTGCAGAGCGGTCTGTCTCCCACTGCAGTCAGTAAAGCCTAGAGAATCATTTGGCTCATCCTAAAATATCCCCTTGTATTTAGCCAGCTAAATTACTCTTTATAATGCCACTCTCTTTAGTGGAAGCTTTGACACCTAGTTCATGTGTAGATACAGTCTGGAGAAAAGGAGGCTGAGGGCTCTCTACAACTACCTGAGAGGAGGTTGTAGAGAGGTGGGGGTCGGTCTCTTCTGCCAAGTAACAAGTGATAGGATGAGAGGAAACAGCCTCGAGTTGCACCAGGGTAGGTTTAGATTGGATATTAGGAAAAATTTCTTCACAGAAAGGATTATCAAGCACTGGCACAGGCTGCCCAGGGAAGTGGTGGAATCACCGTCCCTGGAGGTATTTCAAAGCCGGGCAGACGTGGTGCTGAGGGACATGGTTTAGTGGTGGATTTGGCAGTGTTAGGTTGATAGTTGGACTCGATGATCTTAAAGATCTCTTCCAAACTAGGTGATTCTATGATTCTATAATTCTATACTTACATAAAGGTGTTTGCATCTGGAGCATCCTTCATTCAGAATCTTTTCGTACAGTGCCTGGATGGCTTAGATTCAAACCATATCTATGAAATCCTAATAAACTGCTTTTTCTATAAAGGCTTTAGGCTTGCGATAAGGATTTTGAATGCTGATGGATAGTCTTATATCGATATGAATTATGACTGATTATGTGATACTTCAGATTCTTCTAAAACTATTGAAAAATTCATAGAGGATATTTGTGTCTCTGTAGGGTTCAAATCCTGAGAGTTTATTGTGGTTCATATATGGAGCTGGATCTCATGTGTAATGTCAGATTATTTCTAGCATATTGCCTTGAAGTCTTTGATGGTGTTGAAGCACATTGAAATAACTGTGTATGAAGTAAAGTTTGCAGATGCATTACATTTAGAGCGTCACTAACACAACTACTTTATCAACTGGCAGTAACCACACATCGTGTTTGCTGCAGGACAAAAAAGACCATGTTAGTCTACATATAGCAGCTAACCTGACTTTGCTTTTTCGGTCTTTTTAAGTGCTATTCTGATCTCCTAATATTGTGACTTAATGTGTATTCTGTGCTTAATACATAATTTATGTGTATCCCCTGGATTGTGAGGTTCGTTGATGTAAAAATGCAGAGTGACTTGTAGTTTCTATGAAAAGTGAGTTACAGTAGTTAGAGAGGAAATGGTATTGCTGCCGATGATGTTAAAATTTCCCAACCGATATATAGCTTTTAGTGAGTTAAGCTGCTTTGCAAAAGGAAACACCTAAAAAGAAAACTGTACCTCTGCTTACAAGGTAAGGAGTGCATCTATTGCTCAGTTGGTCAATGGTTTTATGGGAAAGTTGCTTCTATTGAAAACTCATCTAATTGCCTTGATCGTGTTCACTCGTGTTTTGAAAAGCGCAAAGCTGGTAGAATGTCTCATTGCAGTGATGACGTTTGTGAAGTGAATATTCCTTAGAAACGTCTTGATCCTGAAGTTATGTGATGAGATGAGAAGGATATCTAGAGATAGCTGCATTCCAGTAGAGCTGCAGGTAGAAGCTACATGTGAAGACATTTGAGCTTAAGTGTTAAACTGCTGTTTATCGGGGACAAATGCATGTCAAGCCCCTTGTAAGTTTGCAAGTTGTACTTTAAGTGTGACAGAAAGAGGTGCTGTGGTCTGGCCATAGTAGAGGAAAAGATTTCCTTGCCATCCTTGGCATGTGATAGGTGTTTCTTCTTTTTACTCTGCAATGTTTTTGGCACTGAACACTAACCCTGCTTTGAGCTACGAGACAGCCGCTCCGACTAGCACAGCTCTTGGCCCCGTGAGTGCACTATTAGATATTAGTTCCTTTCTGCCGAAGTTTACCAGTTATGGAGCGATGCTAGTGGAGCGGAGTATGACTATGCTTCAGCGGCAACAGTTCAGTTCATCCTCTCTTACTTGCAGTTTCCTTCTGCCTCCTTTTTGAACAGGTTCATGAAGCTTTTTGCACAGTTCTGTGTTAAGCTATAACATATGCCAAAGGTAGCAAACCAGAAACTTGGTTCTTAGCTCATTCGAGGTCTAGATGCAAAACATTTTTAAGTTATCCCTCTGCAGTGTAAAACGTACCTTTTTAAGTTATGCCTCTGCGATAAGCCCATGTACTCAGCGCTGGTGAGGCCGCAGCTTGAGTACTGTGTTCAGTTTTGGGCGCCACAGTCTAGGAGGGACATTGAGGTGCTGGAGCGTGCCCAGAGAAGGGCAACAAAGCTGGCGAGGGGTCTGGAGAACATGTCTTATGAGGAGAGGCTGAAGGAATTAGGATTGTTTAGTCTGGAGAAGAGAAGGTTGAGGGCAGACTTTATTGCTCTCTACAACTCCCTGAAAGGAGGTTGTAGTGAGATGGGTGCTGGTCTCTTCTCCCAAGTAACAGGCCATAGGACAAGAGGAAATGGGCTCAAGTTGCGCCAGGGGAGGTTTAGGCTGGACATTAGGAAAAAAATTTTCACTGAAAGAGTTATCAAGCATTGGAGCAGGCTGCCCAGGGAGGTGGTTGAGTCACCATCCCTAGATGTGTTTAAAAGTCATGTAGATGTGGTGCTTAGAGACATGGTTTAGTGGCAGCCCTGGTAGAGCAGGGTCAATGGTTGGACTAGATGATCTTAAAGGTTTTTTCCAACCTAAACTATTCTATGATTCTAAATGGGATATGTAAAGAATTGTTTCATTCTTTAGTCTTCCTCTAAACCACCTCTTCAAAAAGATGCTCTTATGCACAGTTACCACAATAGTGTTTGAGGAAGCATCGTTTGTGCAGTCTTGAGAGGGAGAGTGCCGTGTGATGAATAATCTAGTCATATAATTTCTAGCCGTGTAACATCCTGGGTTATCTGCTGAATGCATTTAAATACCAAACAGACTTGACCGTGTTCACAAGCTCCATCAAGACTGCAGCAAGCAGCGTTGCAGCCATTTGCAGTAGAGGTTTTTATTTTACAGGAAAACGTCATATGGTCCTTATTAAACTTTCCTTGTTTCAGATAACTATTTTATTGCTGCGCAGTATAGCTAAAGCATCGTTCTCCAATGCACAGTAAACTTTAATAATCAAAGAAACTCCAGTGTGATCATTACACAGAATCAAGACCTTTATTTTTTTTTTTTTTTAGAAATCAATTGTTGTAATGGGATTAATGACCTGAAACACTAATATCTGCTGCATTCTTCATTTTTGCAAAGGCTGGAAAGGAAAAATAATCTAGAAATAACCACTCCTAATCATATAGGAGAAAGGGGAGGAGTTCAGTAGCTGATTTGAGATTTGTTAATCCCAATAACATTAACAAAAAAACCCAACCAAACAAAAAAAACTCCACCCCTAGCAACATATTTTGTTAACTTAAAATCAGTTGAAATTTCTTATGCAGTGATTTTGCCCATATTTGAAAATTACACTTGTTACGAACTGGAAGTATCATGAAGATACTGAAATCACCGTGACAGCCAGGATAAGGGATGGTCTAGTTTTACTGATGATCTTACATTTTTTTTCTTCAGAGTGAGCAGTAGTTGTAATATATTCTGTATATGTAGAAAATTGGCTATGAGAATTTCTCATTAAAATCTCAATGAAGGTGAAAAACAGTTGTTGCTTATTGTTTGGAAAGATTTTTCAGAAGCGAAACAATTTAATCAGAGCTTACAGAAGTGCATGTGGTTGTTCATGTTCTGATAGACAGCCATGCTTAATTTTCCCAGAAAATTAATGACATTAAGGTATTTGGCAATATGTTTTTAAATGTAGCTGTATTACAGTTTTATGTTTCAGTAAAGTTACATGCTTAGGTATTTCATTTCATTGAGTACGTGTGATAATCACAATTCTAGTCTACTAACATTGAAAGAAACCTCTCCAGACATGTCTATCAGCTGTCTTGGGAATCCTTTGTCCTGGTTTGAGGTAAAACAGGACCATTTTTTAGATAGAGGGCTGTTCATGCATCAGTGACATCTGGCTGTTGTGTGTGGAAAAGGTGATGCTCTTGCAGCAAAGCACAGCAGCACTACCCAGTGATCAAGGCTCGAGTGCAAATTACTTGGCTTTCTCTGAAACTAGAGTCTGTGGTAAAATATAATTTCTTTAAGGAAGACAAGACATTGCATTACTGTACTTGTTCTTGCGAAATAAAAATGAGCTGGTGCTTAATGAGAGTGTTTAACTGGTAACATTTCAAAGCAATGAATGATACATTAAATACTCTGCCAGCTTTGCTCTAAAGCAGTGAAATCTAACTTCCAAGACACATTGTCCGTGTCTAACTGAAAAAGCTGTGTATAGGCAAAGTATATACCTCATAAATTAATTTCAGAAGTAAATGCAGAGTTTAAAAAGAAAGTATTTCAAATAAATAAAAAACATTACATAGAAGGATGGACTTCCAAGAAGAAGGCTCAGAAATGGTGTTCTCATTTCATAAAACAAATCCATACTGCATGGGTTTTGTTTGCTTACCCTCAATTTCTAGTTCTGAGTTCCAGTAGCTATTCATTTCTGCTTCTAGAGCTGGCAAAAAGCTCCTTGTAAAATTTACCTTTTAAAACTGGCCAAAAGCAGAAATATCACAGGCTTTCAGGAATAATAGCAGTTGAATGATGCTTTGCATTATAGAAGGATTGAGACAAATAAATCTTGATGTACTTAAAAGAAAAAAAAAAAAAGAAAAAAAGAAAACAAGAATGTCGAAGTTCGATTCATTCTGGGTTCTCTCCACTCCTTTTCTCATTGAGATTATACCAGTTCATAGGAGTCAGTGTTGAGAGGAGGGAAAGAGGACACCCAGCCCCCCAAAAAAAACATAAATTCAAGGACATCACTGGTGACTACAGTGTAAAGTAGGAAGCTGTGGAAAATTGGGATTTTGTCCCTGACATGGGATGCTGATGTTCTAATTTTTTTTCCCGGTAAAGTTCATGCACTTAAGTTAATGTACCTGAAAGTTTTACATGTAGACTTTTATGTTAACCATAGTTTTGATTTGTTTTCAGCTGTGGGATTGGGATCTTGGTGCTTCCACATGACCCTGAAGTATGAAATGCAGGTGAGTATTGATAAGTAGCCGTGACTCATTTTATGTATGTATCTCACTATATAGTGATATTGCCATTTCTTGACTAGATGAAACTCATAAAACATGAGTTAATCTACCTTAAGTATGTATCATTGCCCAACAAGAGAGTAGTGCAGGTCTTGTTTCACTAGATATTTTCCACCACTAGATATACAGGAATATATACTCACATCTAAAATAAGAGCTATAATCAATTGCTTACGTTGGTAGAAGACACTGTATCCCTTGGGAAATCATACTGTCTTTTTACTTGAGTTGTCCTTTTAAAACTCCTACAGCTTTGGCTTAATAGCAAGCAGTATAGACTAGAATTATTTATTGTATCCCTTTTTTCATCGAAATGTTTTCTGTTATGTTTTCTATTTATCTAGATCTACCTGTAGCATTATTACTGAAGTCAGTATCTTCTGAGCAGCAACAGTTGAGTCTTCCCCTCTCTCTCTTATTCTCAAGTAGAAGGCATTCTGTAATAAATCACTGGGCATAAGGATTTGGTCCTGGTATTTCCCGTTTTCTAAAGGGACACAAGGAGTCTTGTCCTGTTGTCCTGTTTTAGATCTGAGAAGATTAAGGAAATTCATCTATGAATCAAAGTCAGGGTGAAGTGGGATTCCGTTCAAAATTAAGAAGCCTACACTTAAAAGTGTGTGCTGGAAGTCTGTGCTCCCGCCATAGTCAATGGAAATACAGTCAAGTCATGGGAGTTTAGAGAGCCAGTCAGCTGGGCTGAATTGTTCTCCAGACTCCGCTGGCAGTCTTAACTTGAACAATATTCATTTGTCTGAATGTAGGTGTTTAGTGTCATTTTATAGAATCAATCATAAAATCATGGAATAGTTTATTTTGGAAGGGACCTTAAAGATCATCTAGTTCCAACCCCCTGCCATGGGCAAGGACACTTCCTACTCGACCAGATTGCTCAAAGGCTCATCCAACCTGGCCTTGAACACCCCCAGGGATGGGGCAGCCACAGCTTCCCTGGGCAACCTGTTCCAGTGCCTCACCACCTTCAGAGTGAAAGATTTCTTCCTAATATCTCACCTAAATCTGCCCTCTTCCAGCTTGAAGCCATTACCCCTCGTCCTATCACTACATGTCCTTGTAAAAAGTCCTTCTCCAGCTTTCTTGTAGGCCTCCTTCAGATACTGGAAGGCTGCTCTAAGGTCTCCCTGGAGCCTTCTCTTCTCCAGGCTGAACAACCCCAGCTCTCATAGCAGAGGTGTTCTAATCCTCTGACCATCTTTGTGGCCCTCCTCTGGACCCGCTCCAACAGGTCCATGTCCTTCTTATGTTGGGGGCTCCAGAGCTGAACACAGTATTCCAGGTGGGGTCTCACCAGAGCAGAGCAGAGGGGCAGGATCCCCTCCCTCGACCTGCTGGCCATGCTTCTTTTGATGCAGCCCAGGATGCAGTTGGCCTTCTGGGCTGCTAGCGCACGTTGCCAGCTCATGTTGTGAGTGTGGACCCTGTGTCTGGCCTCCAGCTGCCATCCCACAAAGGTGCAGGTCTCTTAGATCTCCTGTCAGGTCTGCCATTCTTGGGTGGGTGTATTGGAGGTGACCGAGCATCTCAGATGTCATTAGGTGCCTATCCCGTGGCAACTGAATTGAGTCCTGGATTTCTACTGATCATAACAGGACCTGAGACGCTGCATATGTGGACTCCGAAAGTGACGTGTCTTAAACTTGAGCTGAATTACAATCTGTAGGGATGTTTGCCTTCATAATACTCTGTTTTATCTCTCTGGCACGTGCTGGAGCCTGTCAGCCTCCATGGAGGCTGTTACCACCACGTAAGAATATTTGAGGCTTTTCTTGGCATGAAAAAGGTGGTTTCTAGATCCATTTCACCACTCCACCCCCAAATTGAGGTGTTATTTACGTGTATTCTCTTCCATGGTGAAACTGCATGGAATTTCCACCTTTTCATCTCTCTTCCTTCAGCTGCTTATTCCTAACCCTGCCAGTGTTTCAAATCTTCTTTCTTGTGCTGATTGCGGAGGTGAGCAAGGCCATCCTGAAACCCAGATCATTAAAATGATCCAGACTCAAAACATTCTTATGTGTTGGGGTTTTGGGGGTGGTTTCCTTTGTGTGTGTAGAGGCTATTTTAATCCAAGTCACTTTGATGCTACTTACCGCGTAGTTCTGGGGTTGCATCAGAACAACTAAGGGGCTTGTGAACTGTGGTAAGTAAAGGGTGGGCAGAAGCAGATGTGAGAGGGGAGCAGGAATGTCTTGCATCATCTTTCCAACTGATGTGAAAGGCTTTGTGTGAGGCAGAGAAAGTACACTTATTTCACTTGGCTGCCAAAATAATTCGCAAGTGGCCCATAATTCCTCTGATTGCTGGCTCACGAATCACCATAGAGGAACCATTTCAACCAGTAAATAATCTTTTCTTGTTCACTTCATCTCTTGTTACGAGTAAAAGTCAGCCATCAAAGAGATTCCATTCAAAGAGATTTTTTTACATTTGTTTCTTAATACTGTAAATGGTCAATTCATATTGCTTAATATTAAGAGAAATGTGAAAGCTTCTGTTCTTGAAAGCAGTTATTTAGAATACTTCTGAAGCGATCACTTCTCTTTTTCTCTTATTTTTATGGGAATCTGCTTGATTGTGCATTCCTCAAGAATCCAAAATGCTTATTTAACCAGCGAAATCAGCTCACTGAGTTTCCTTCTATCCATGTTTCGGTATTGTTCAGACATCTTCAGACATGCTGTTGACAGTATTTCTGGAAGCATTAATTCCTCTGGATACAGAAGCCATTGTCTTCTGCAAGCAAATTCTAACTAGGATCTTTTGAGAGGCTCTTTGATGTTACCGTTATGTCCCTGAAATTCAGCCAGCAAACGAACTTGAGTGTAATCAGCTGTCCAAATTTGCAAAATTTTGCTATATTGTATTTCCTATTCTTTTCCCTCCATTTTTCTTTTATGAGGCTTTAAACGACTCATGCTCTTAAAGAGCTGCATCGATTATTCCTGCAGCAAATTCCTCTCAGACTTGGTAAAGCATATCACCGAATTTATAAATCGTAACTATGAGTATAAAGCTGATTTCAGCTATTGCTTCTGTTTTTTCCTCTCTAAGGCATCACAGCAAAGATAAACTAATGTGATGGCAAGGTGCCACCTAACACGCCTGTTAGCTTCAGCTGCCACCTGTGTTCCTGATACTTTCCTTGTGCTACCTATTGCAGTCCCTGACCCTATAATACACAGATTCAGGGATTTAAACCTTTTTATGCAAGGTTCGTTGTGTGCTGGATCAGCTCTTGGAACTGGCTCGCCGTGGGTCCGACGAGCATGACTGCCTCACTGGAGAGAAGCAGTGGGAGCGTGGGTGAAGAACCAAGTCTTGCCCTTTCGGTGGCAGCTGGTCAGCAGATCTGCTTAGTGGTATTGTGAAACGTTTCCTGAAGCTTCTGTGACCAAAACCATGAAAAGCTAATAGTTCCCACTCAGGATAATACATCTCTGTCCTTCTGTAAAGAACTAGATCACTCTTTTTTTTCCAATATGAAATTTCAAAACTAAAAGAAAGTTTTTTGCCTGTGCAGTTAGAAAAATTCTCCCAAACCAAGCAGAACCAGGCTGGCTTTATAAAAGGGTTTGTGCAAGCTGGTGTTGCTCTTAATGTGTCTCATTATTCAGAAAAGCGTGATGGTGAACTTGTTAAGTACCCTGTACCAGTAGTAGGAGGGTAATTTCTGTACAGGCATGGCCATGAACAACTTTCAGAGAGACAATGGAAAAAGATCAAAATCTTGTTTGCATCCAGTTCTTGTTCTTCTCAGGAAAGAGTCAAACCTGGTGTAACAGTTCTAACACACCTAACTACTAACATTTGCTTAACGTATTAGAAATCAGAGGCAGTGGATCTTCATTGATCCATTTGTATGCTTTTGCATTTTTATGATTTTTCAGTCCTTTATAAAAGGAGGTAAGTTTATTTATGAGCAGAAATTTGTTAATGTTCTTTGAGAAAAGTTTTAGAAGAAAATGACGCCCTGATTATTTTTCCCTCCCCTCTAATGATGAATAAATGGCAATTTTGAATGTACCTGTTCTTGAGAAATCACCTCTGTTGTGAATACTATTTTCATTCCATCTCTATTAAGGTGGCAAGTTCCTGGAGAAATTACTGTTTCAGCTGTAACAGGCCAGTCTTCTCTCAAAGTATAAAAAAAAAATTAAGACAATAAAACGTTATATGGATTATATGGCCGTTATAATTGGAGGGGCAAGAACCCCACAACAAACAAACCAACCAAAAAAACCTGTCTCTGAATTAAAACAATGTAAGAAATTTCCAAAATTAGGAAGTAAACATGCAAGCACATCTCAAGGTACTTCCTAATGGGCTATAGTTCTATTTTATGTTATGGAAAAAATTTATTTCAGTTTCTCTGAGGTTTGAAGTTTGTACAGAAATAAGAAAATGCTACTGGCTGTATTGAGCAGGCTGTAAATGGGGTGGTATTATTCAATATGGCTTTACAAAACTAATTCTTATAAATGTTTCAAGAGGTTTGAACAGCAAAAATGGTGTGATTCTTTGAAGGTGTGGGCTTTTTTTGAAATGTATTCAAAAGTAATAAGCTTATTAGTGCAGCAAGCTTTCAGTAGTTGAATAGGATTTGACACTGCTGTGTACTGAAGTACAGTCAAGAAGGTGGATATCCAAATGACTTAAAAACTCCTGTTTTCTTAAGACTTATGTCTACTTAATTAATTTGCACAAGTGTGTGAGTTAAAGTAGTTTTCATGTTTTAATGTCCCTGCTTTTTGTAGCTGTTGGATGAACTGCCAATGATATACAGTTGTTGTGTGTTTGTCTACTGCCTGTAAGTATTTGTTAAATTTTTTTTTCTGAATATTTATGAAATATTAACTTTTGAAATGTAGAATCTGTGAAGCCCAATCTACTGTCTAGTGAGGATTTCAGTGAGATCTCAGTTTTGCTAGCAGTACAGCATTCTGACCTGGCCATTAGAGCACGAAGCTAGCTTTAATCCTAGTTTGTGCTAATTCAGAGATGTTTCACCAGTGTTTTTTAAGCAGGAAAAAAAAATAACTCTTGTTGAAGACTTTGTGTCAGTACACAACCAGAGCTCAGTGTTGCTTAGTATGTAAACAGCAGACATAATAAAATCGACTTCAGTAACACCTACAAAATTATCAACATTGTAATTTATTTGAGCTATGTTTCTATGACACAAATGCAAATTTCAGATTTCTGGTTAAACTTGCTTTCCATTCATCTGGAAAATTAAAAAAAAAAAAATATGAAAAGTTGAGTGCATGTTTTGTGGAGAGTGTCTTGAAACATGCGTGAGAGCTTAATGCCATGCCAGGATGTTTTCTCCCATTTAATTTTGGGAGAAATGTAGCATTTGGCGACTGTAAAGATACCATAAGTTGGCTTTTTCTTGCCTGTTGCTGCAAGACCTGGATTTAACATGATTTCTTCTGTCACTTGGAAAATCCAAATGGTAAATCAACTTGTTGCAGACCAAAAGACAAAAAAAATTGTCTTTTTGCTTTTGAACATATCAAATATTCAGCCATTGAAAACTGGAATATCTTTGCTGAAGATGACCGGTAGCTTGCAATGGAGATGGGATGCTATAGGACTAAACCCACATCTGTGGAAATCACCATCAATTTGTCATGCATACATTAGTATGATTTGTGCAAACTCAGGACCAGAATCATAATGCCTCTGTTAGTGGAAATATTTCCATTGTAGCTCCCTATCTCCTTGAAATTGCCTTTGCATTTATTTTGTCTGATTTGAATGCGATTGGGGAAAAGGATGAGAAGTGGCTATAAAAATCTGTTTGAAAAAATAATCATACATAATTTGTGCAATGGTTAGTCTATTATCTCTAAAAGCGCTGAAGTCTGTTACTGCATTTATAGCTCTAATACGATTCTGTGTATGTATGTTTGGTAGTAATTAAAATGTTCTGAAGAATGAGCTAATGATTAGTTTAGGAGGCCTTTAACAATCGTTTTGGTTTTCTTGAAGGTAGGTGGCGGGGTGGGTTCTGCACAGGACATTCCCTTATACATCATTCAGCCCTCCTCACTCCCAAGCTGTGTAATTACTGTGGCAAGCCATTTTGCAGTGTAGCACATTGTGCTGTCTTGTAGATTATTTTTTTTTCCCCTGGATATTCCTACATGTTTTTTCTTTGTTTCCTTTTATTCATCCATGATGGTGTCTGTTTCCAAAAGTTTATAAACAAAAAAACCAGGCAGATGTAACTTGGAGTTATGCAGACAACTTCTGCTAGCCCTAATGATCTTGTGCTTCTCAAAGTTCTTTTTTGTTGGGTTTTTGGAACCTTTTTTCTGATGGAGATATGGTCTGGGATGTATGTGTGTGTAATTCCATCACCACTGTGACTGAAGTGTAGTGTAGAGACTGTGAAGCTAATTTTAATTAGTTATTTTACATACTGGAAGCAATTAGCTGGTTTTACCTTCCAGTACCCAATCTAGCAAATTTACTGCACTGTGACTGCAGTAAAGCCATAAACAATCTGCATTTTAACACATCTCTAGAGTTCACTGTTTTGTAAGGCAGTCCCTTTCCCACGCTGCCTTTAGCTCACAGATGTAATTTTTTTTGGCAGCTATATTGCATTTTAAAGTCATTTCTAATTTGCCATCCATTATCACCCTTTAAGCACCTTCTGAAAATGCTTCTGCTTCCCAAACTCTTTCCACTGACTGGGTTATTTTTTGTATATGCATGAGCTTATTGGGGATTTTTGCACTAGATTTTTTAAAGAACATTTGTTGGTAGCAGTGTGGATTTTTATATTGAAATGACACATCTTTATTGGAGGAGCTACAGTTTCTTGAAGGGCCTAAGACTCATTTGGATCAATTTTCTCACAAATTTTATGATAATACACCTTGAAAAAATGCATGCTCTATATGGTAAGTGATGAATGTTACCGCTCTCTTTTATGTTCTGTTCCAGATATGAATGTTTCAAGTACAAGAACACAGTCAATTATCCACTGCTTTTCGTGTTAATAACATACAGCTTCGTAGTCAGCATAGTAAGTAACTTTTTCTAATACGGCATTTTCACCTGTAGATTGACAGTTTTCCTGCCACTGAAGGCGTGTTATACAGGCAGCACTGAATCTCTCTCACTTCCAGTCAAGAAGGAAAAATTATTCTGTTATTGGGAAAATTATGTGCTGGCCAGAGAAACCTGAAACCTTTCTATCTAAACTACCGCATAGAATAAATGAAGAAGAAAAGCAGTATTCCAGTTGCTAGAATAGGAATGTGAGAAAAACAGTCACTGTTGACTTGTTATGAGACCCCGGACAAGCTGCATTCCTCATCTTCCCTTACTTTAATTCATCTGCAGAAATGAGAATAGTCCTGTTCAACAGACTGCAAAAGGTGAACTGTGATACCCAGTCCAGGATATTGACTGGTGTTTTAAAACAACAGCCAAAATAAGAAAGGAACCAAGCTGTTAAAAAAAAAAATGAGAAGAATTTTAACTGTGTCGTGATTAACTTGATTCACTTCCTTTAGTGCAGTGTGCTCCCTTTATGAATCAAATGAGTTTTGTGCTGGCTGTCAACCACAGATGAAAGCTCTTTCATTACTTTTATTGATAGCCATTTCTTTAAAAAAAAAATAAAAAATAGTAGTGGTATAGGTAATCTTCTGCCTTCAAAATACTTGCCTGTTCTCTTCTGTGCCTCCTAACGTTTTTTACACTTGTGGCATGTTATGCCTAAGGCCTAGCGCCCTTCTCTCTTCAAAAGCAGAAATTAAATGAACTGCATTAACAGTAGGAAGAACTACTAGGTTTTCGTAAAATGAATTGAAATGTTAAAGCATTGTCAAAAACATAACTAACAGCAAATCAAAGTAGAGTACATTTTCTTCTTCCAATGTGTCTGGGAATTTCTGCATCTTAATTGTTTTTGTATGTGTTGCAACTCTATTAAGGAGATTTTAGATGTTAATGTCTCTATTTGTGCTTCTTAATTTAAAATAAGTCCACAGTTAAAAGCTCAGGTTTTGCCAGAGGAAACTTCAAATGTTTAATCAACTTTAATGGTGCATGGATAGGCACTCGTGTCTTGATTCTAACATAACAAGTCTGGGCAATATTTAGATGAATAACGTTATGATCGTTCTCTGTTGCAAATTATCTCCTTTTTTTTTTATCTTTCCAGGTTTACTTAAATTTGAAAGAGCCTGTTTTCCATCAGGTAAATCTTGCTCTGTTGAGAAGCTAATCTTGTTTTTGAACTATGCTGTTCTAGTGGAATGTTTTACAGGATTTTATACCTGGAAGGAAGATGGAAGGCAAGGACAATTTGCCGTTTGCTTTTTCTTTAAGCAGTATTGCTGCCTGTCATGTTGCCATCCTCTTACTTGGTGACCTGACGAACTAGAATGTTTTAATGCGTGTTGTGTTTTAGCATTTGACCTAATATTTCACGTGGTTTTCATCAGTGACAAGTCTTAATGAGGTGACCCTCGCTGTGGGCTAAGGTGTGTGTGTGAGAGGGAGGACTTAATGAGTCCTTGTCCACTTCTTTCCATTAGCAGCCGCTGTGAAACTATGACCTGACATCGTAACGTGACTGGGATGACTTAGCACCAGGTTCTTCTCTCCACTTTTATGTATGAGTTTATTGGGGTTTGGTTTTTTTTTTTTTTTCACTACTCAGTTTTACTTTGTGTAAATTCAAACTGAATTTAAACGCAGAATGACTTCTAGGGTTCTGTAGCAGACTGGTTGTTATGGTCTTACAGGCTTCGTGGCATATTTGGTTCAGGTTCCTTTTGTAGGAGCCCAAGAGTATTAATATGCATCCACAGCCTGCAGGGATAGGATTTGGATCACTTACCTCTTCACAGGATGTTAGAAATCATGCTCCTTTATGTATGCCATGAGTAGTTTTCCCTCATTTTTTATTTTTTGATTAGGGATAACAGCTGAAAAATTGCCAAGCAAAAACACTGAGCTCTTTGCAGAACAGAGCTTTACAGCCTTGATTTCTGAAATTAGTAGTGCCGTCACTTGTCAAAATGTGCCTGCTGCATCAGCAGTTGTAAAAATGATACGTGATTCCTGTTGGTGGATTAGTGAAGCACTGATGAATAAAATAAATTCCCAGCTGTTCCAAATAATCTGTCCTAGAAACATGAATTGTTACTTTATCTATAGATAAAAAGACAACCTTGCAGGGTTTTTTTTGATAATGTTAATTAAATCCTTTCTTTTTTTCCCCTACTTACATATCCAGCAGGAAGATACTGGCTGGTGTGAAAGCAGCAATTTCTGATGCTGGTTATAACTGGTTTTGAATGAAATGACTTAAAGTAATTTTGTTAACAACAGTGGCAGAATTTACTACCGATATTGGACTTTTGTTCCTTTAATCAGTTATCTACTCAACCTACGCTTACTGCAATAAATACATCACAGCTTCACTATATTCCAGTTTGATGCATTGGCATAGGTATTGTCCCCTGTCATGAATACTAAGACGATAGATATTATGACTTGTTGGGAAAGAGGGAAATAGGGAAACTTTAAACTGTTGCCCCAGACCTTTAATTTTTTGCATCTGGTTTCTCTTAGGTTCAGAATATGGCTTCCCTGTTATAATTTATACATGAGGAATCAATGTAGAAAAGGCTTGGGTCCATAAAAGTTCTGGACTTTTTACAACAACTCTTTCCAAATTGATTTTTATGGAGAACATACAGTTATGGCCCAATGCCAAATGTTCAAGTACGGCACTCATTTTTTCAGTCTTTGCCAAATATGTTGTAAATCGAGAGGAAACATTTCTTCGACTGCACAGCTAAGCAAGGCTATTTTCTTAATACTTGTGCTTTGTTTTAGAGTGCACCAAAAAAAAAAAAAATCTCAATATAATTTCAGTAAGTGTTTTCCACCTGAATGGGTCACATAGACTTGAAGTAAAGTTAAATGTGCTTGTGCAATCGTAGTTTAAATCACAGTCTCAGTCCCTAACTGTACTGGAAATCATCATCAGGACATAAAGCAGCGTTTGATTCCTCTAGGTATTTGTCTGCGATCATCATCATTTGTCAGCCTTGCAAAAAGGGGAATAACTACCTGGACGGCTTTATATTGTTCATTGTTTCAGTGTGTTTTTTTTTCCCTGAAAGGAGAGCAATAAGAATGGAAAAGGATCCTATTATATTTAGTAGCCAGCATCCAAGCCTCATTTTTCAGTGAATTACTTTGTATTTCCCAACTTAGGCTTATAAATTGCTTACTGCCAGCAGGGCATGAAGGGGATTTCAGTTTGTTATTCATGGCGCAGTGGCAACAGAGACCAACTTCCTTTTCTCCGTGCACATATTGCACATCTTTGAGGGTCTTAGTGCTTTAACCATAGGAGGGATGAGATGCACGTTTTGGTCAGTTGATGGCTACGCATCATGAGAAGGCAAAAACCCCACTTCCCT
Source organism: Burhinus bistriatus (assembly GCA_013397275.1). Lineage (NCBI taxonomy): Eukaryota > Metazoa > Chordata > Aves > Charadriiformes > Burhinidae > Burhinus > Burhinus bistriatus. The sequence goes on from VYXH01007627.1 coordinate 440,480, forward strand.
GCCTGACAACTGATCTGGTATTTTTTTGCCGCATCGTCAATTAAATGAAAGATAGCAGTGGCCTTTACAAGCACGTATTGGCTTGTTTATGTCAAAATCTCTCAGGCTAGAGTACTGTTATTACCTCATTTCCATGGTGCTAAACAGCCCTACCTCCTAGTTTCCTAGTTGTTTTTAAGCCAGCATCGTTGTCAAAGAAGACGGCTATGTGTCTCCCCTCTTTCCCATCTGGCACACAAATTTACTCTCTGATTTGAATTTGGTTGGGGAGCTCAACAGGATAAAACTCTCCTCAGAATTAGTTTTAAATCAGATTAGTTGTTTATCCCTCTTTACTGCATATATATTTGTGCTTATACAAGGAAACGGGTGGGGGAAGACTGGCCGCTGGTGTGGAGCGATCCATAGGCACGCAAATAGAAGACGGCCCTGGAAGCAGAAGAAATTACCCTGGCAGTTAAACTTTAAGACTAAATCTTATAAGTAGCCGTCTTTCTAATATGATATGGCCTAGAAAGCTGTCACCTACCACACATTGTTTTCCATCCTGATTTGTTTACTTGCTATGTACCATATGCTGGCTCTACACTTGTAGCGATCAAAAACCTCATTCGGCTAGTGGGCCAAGTTATGTGAATAATGAAATAGATCTAAAAACCTGTTTTATTTGCATAGTCATCTGCTGCAAGAGTTTGAAACAAACTTTGAGCAAACAAATAATTAAAGGGTAAATAGAAAATTAGATTAAATAGCTGTTTCTTCTACATTAGAAAATGGGATTTTTTAAATGTCTTTTGTATAGACATTCCAGAAGTGGTGTTATGGTGTCCCATGAGAAACTAAGCAAGCTGGAGAAGAAGATCATTATGAGAATTGCAAATAGGGTAAGGGAGGGACTAGTGGAAAATGACTGAAGGAGGCGATGAAAGGCAGTCTCAGTCTGGACTTTCTCAGGATCAGTAGTAGGACTGTTTTTATTTAACGACCTGTAGCAGGAAAGAGAGTTGTGTACGGATGATGTTTGTGATGATACAAAGTTCAGAGGCCTCACTGAGTACAGAGGAGGAGATGAACAGATAACTGGGAGACCTTGAGGACTAGGGTGACAGATGATTCAAAATGGAAGAGCATGCACTGATGGGCAAATACCAACTATTCTTGTTCTAAACTGCACGCATATCGCGGAGGGAGGGAGTGCCTGGATGTGTTTGCTGAGCACAGCGTAATAATACGATCAGTGAATTTTCTGCAACAGTGATAGAAAGAAAATACAAGTATTTGATTTACCAATTAAGGTGACTTTGAGTAAGAGGGAGAGAGTGAGCGTGGGAGAATAAGGTATTTCATTTGCCTCAATGAACAAATTAAAGAAATTGTTCTCCATAGGTGTTTTAAATATACAAATGCAAAGAAGGAAGTGAAATCATGGTGAAATGTGTATGTAGAAGTACAAGAATATGTTATGTCAGGGCACAACCTGTTCAAACTTACAGGACTCCCTAATTTGGAGAATCTGTGTGGACCCACTCAATGTCCTACAGCTCTCCAGTCCCTCCTACTGCTAAGGCAACACTTAGCTGTAAGCTTGTGGCTTCATATATTGTGCCTTTTAGTGGAACGTGTTCTTACGTTCTACGTGTTCAGGTTGCCAAGCAGTCTGTTAAAAATGACTTTTTCAGGGCATGTCTTCACCACAGAGCTTTTTCTACTTGGGCATTGTCCTGCTGAAGACCACGTATAGAACTAAGTTGAGTGACATTTCACTCTGTTACACAGCTTGTTTGGGGATGTCTTCCAGAAAGCCAGTACAGTTTTCATTCTGGCTAGTACTTCTACCTGCACAATAGCTTAGGGAACGTGGAATAATGTTCAGACTCTCCAGAGGATCAGCTCTACAAGTCACTGAAGGGGAACCTCAGTTTACTGCTGCAGACAGTGTCCCAGAACCTCTGGAGAGCTGCTCCATGCCATGCAGCAGCAGTGACTTGTGTGTCGCTTCGCCATCATGTACATGCATCTAAAGAGGAGCAAACCAAGTGAATCTGAGGTGGTTCGTTCAGGAGCTGTCAGGGCAGCATGTAGGACTGACCAGCCATAGCCATGCCCCATGCCGAGTTACTCGGTCTTCTGCTGTCATCGTGGGGATTGTCCTGCCTTTTTCTCTCTGCTCAGATTTCTTTTCCAGAAATCCCGGAACACGTAGAAGTCTGATTTCTTTGTTGTAAATTGCAAATACAGTTCCCAACTTCAAGTACTTAGGCTAACTATTTTTTTGATAGCTGGTTAGCATATTAATAGATAAGCAGTGGTTGCCAAGAACCCAAAAACTCTCAGTGCGGTTCCCAGTGTGTACACTAATATTTGAGGCCGATAAATTGACTTTATTAACCAAGGATGGGCAGAAGGCCAGGAGCAGGGGAAACGGAGAAGTGGAAATAACAGGCTATTGCTGCTTTCTGTACTAGAGGGTAGATGAAGAACCAGTTTTGTATGCTCCCCCCAGTGTGGAGTACCAGCCTTGCCTCCGACTTGCATAAGAAGTGAATCTATATGATTTGTTTAACTGCCTCCACATCAAAAATGCTGCTGAACGCTGAGCCCTGAAATACTTACTTCCCACTTGTGAATTAGAAGGATGTTCTTCATATTTGGCCTTCATATCAGGTAATCCACTGTGTATTAGTGAGACTTTGGGTTTTTCCCCCTTGCAAAGATACAGGCTTCAAAGCTGAAATACATGCAGCTTTATTTGCATCTTAAACAGCAAAGAGGGAACTGTCTACTGATAACAAAAGATGATGAGATTCTGCTGCTTCCTTTTGTTTCAATTATAGTGCAAGGGTGTTCTTTGGCTTACAATTTAAAAGCACTGTGAGACAAAATAGCACAGGACTTGCTTGGGTTTTCATCTGTCGCTTAAATGATGTGTTAGTTAAAAAGAAGACAAAGGGAGCTAAAGGAATTGAAAAAATTGAGTCAACTTGACTAAGGTAGTTTCTTTTTTTTTTTTTTTTAATTTTTATTATTCTGTACTTTAGCCTTCTTTGGGTGGATGGATAATACCTACCAAATTTTTGGCATGATGAAAATAGTAAATCCATGGGTGGTAAAGGAGTAAAAGTAAGCACTGCTGCCTGAAGTATAAACTAAGTTGTGTGGCTCGGTTTAGAGGTCTTTAGTAAGAAACAGCTGTAGCGAGACGTGCAGCTCCAGTTTCTGCAGCTCACAGCAACACCGCCTCGATGTTTGCCTTCACCGTGAAGAGGAGGATTGGAGCATGCAGAGCAGAACAGTTCGTTGTTCCAGCCTTTCACAGGCTTTTAAACAGGGATGTGTTTTACTGCTAACAACCTTCTTGTGTGAGGGAGTGGAAAAGGCAAGAAATTGAAGTGTCAACTGTAGGCATATATTTTTTCGGTCACTGCAAGGCTCTTTTTATTTTTTCCTTCCTCCCTCCATTAAGACTGTCCACTTCTGCAAGCTATTAAGCAACTCATTAGGAGATACCAAGCCAGAGGCTCTACAAAGAAAGCTTTTCTTAGTTTTTGCTTTTTTCTGCTTTTAGCAGCTGCTGCAGAAAATAGCATTTTTAGCCTATGTTTTACCTGGGCTTTGGGCTGGCTATAATCCGTGTTTCTCTAGGCATAGTCTGACACTATTTGACCCCTTGTACAAAGAACCCAAGAGCAAATGGGATAAAAGCATGAAGGTGGGCACACCCCTGACGAGTATGATAGAAATTTCTCTTCATGGGTAGGTTTTTCCCCTGTCTCTGCTGCAGAAGAGCATTTTAGCAATAGAAATTGTAGGAAGGAGGAGATCAGCAAAGAAAGGGCATCAAACTGTGAGTTGGATTCCAGAGGAGCCTTTCTATGGATTTCTTCCTCTGTGCCATCCCTCTCTCAGAGTAAATTACTGGATTTGATTTGGAAAACGAAACAGGCTGTTTTAAATGAGGCTGATGAAGTAAAATGGCATTTAACTTTTAAATGTAGTCTGCATTTGTTATACGGTGGGGTCTTTTTAGACAAAATGTCAATGATGAAGAACTGTACCTGGCACACCTGAGCAGTCCCCTCTCTACCTTTAGCTTGGGACTGATAAGCACTTATACTTAGGTTGTGTCCAGCAGGTTTTGTTGTTGGTTTTTTTTTTCCGCTGTTTACGTGCTGTACCTCAGCAAGGGAACTGGAATTAGCTAAGTTTTTTTATAAAGTACAAACCAGAACAGATAAGCCTTTCAAGTATTTTCACTTTGTTTAGCTCTACAGAGCAGATCACACAGTAGTAGTAGTTTAGTTACTGAAGTTATTTGATCTGACTCTGAAGGCAAATAAAGAGCCGCTGTGCCGAATGACTTTGCATAGTCAATATTGGAGCTTACTTTTCCCTGTTGTCAAACATAAGGGCTCTGTTGTCCGTCTTGTTCTGTATACATGCACTGATAATATGGTGCGTGCTACTAACCTCATCCTTAAAGCTAAAAGGAGTTTGAAAATTTGCCTTTGTGGACTTTTGAAAGGTAGGTTTCACTTTACGTTATTATGGTAATCTAGACACGTGCGTATGCTTGCAGGATAATAATAGCTGAATGCCCCGGTTCCAGCAGAGTAAGAGGTAGTCCTTGCCTTGAAGACAGCGTAGTCTAAAAGAAGGAAAGGTGTGAGGAGGTCAGTAGACCGTGGTAAGGACACTGGTTTGTAAACACACCTCTGTGAGGTTTAGTGGCTTTTAAAAATAGGCAGCAAAGGTTTATCATTTTTCTGTTTCCTGTAAAACAAGGCAGCATTAGGTAGGAGTTAACTAAAAGTAAGAAAGAAATGTCAGTGAACAAGGAAGCGAAAAAGAGCGAGGGGCTTGTGGGGCAGTGGAGAGCGGCAAAGAGCAAGGCACGACTGCTTGGAACAAGCTGCCTTTTGGCAGGAGGAAAACAGTGTTCAGAAGAAAAAGCATGGAGAGTAACTTCATGTCACCAGTGTTGGAAAATCCTGCCTGCTGCAGTGACCTCTGCACCACTTTTCAGGCATGATCGACCACATTTCTTCTGTTCTTTAGTCTTTATGTCCTGGAGATGGTGTTATGTGGACTCTAAACTTGTGAATGAAATAAAAAAAGATCACGAGGGAGAAAATAAACCATTACTTTGACTTTTTATGTAAGTCAGGTGATTACATTCAGATTCATCAAGTCTACGATGAGCCAGATTTTGCTCGTGGATCTTTTCAGAGCGTGCAGCCTTCCCACTGTATAATTAGATTGAATCCCAACAATCTGTAATGGTTGGTTTTAAATGCTGCCTGGAAAGTCTCTTCCGTAATGGTGCTCAGTGTGGGCAAAGTGCATAGTCTATTCAGCTGTTTGCGTTCAGGAAAAAATACTAATCAAATATCAGGGAAGGAAGTATAGCTTTCAAAAATGGTTTTAGCTGATTCTTACACAATCCTGGGCTGAAATGCACAGATACCCAAGAGATGATAGGAGTTCGTTACCATTTTGATTTCAGGATGTTTATTGAGTGCCATCTAGTGTTTACTTTCTAATTCAAAAAACTGAAACAGCGCTTTTACGCAACTGACTTTTCCTGTAATTGCATAAAGGGCATGGTTTATAATCATATTTTTATTTGAAACTTTTATGGGAGACTTTCTGGAGAGGAAATCTGAAGGGATACTATTTTCCTGTCACTAAGAAATAAAAATCAACAGAAGCTTCCAAAATTTTTTTACTCCTGTAGTGTTTTATTAAGTCTCTTGAATCCAACTGCTGAATTCTGTCTGTGTTTTTATTTCCAGATCATGTACGGAACACTAGTTTCCATTATAGTTCTACGATCTGTGTATATAGTATTATGGTAAGTAACCATTTAGTTCAGTATTATAAGATATAACTTAGCATTTGCATCTTTTTTTGGTGGGCTTAACATGAGAAATTGGCAAGGGCAAAATTTCTTTAACTAAGTACGTAATGCTAGCTCATGTGCTCTGCTGGGTTGAAAGGGAATGGCTCATCTCCTTGCCTTTTTTTGAAGCCACCGGGATAACATTAAACAAAACTGAGATCTCTTCACTTAGGATCCATGTTGACGGCCAGGCGTTCTGCTAGTGGTGTCCGCTGTTAGTCTGGGACTTCAAGGGGAATGGAGTTTGTTTCTTCATATTGCAGGGTAACGTGTGAAATCTGGTGCCAGTCTCCAAACTCTAATGATGATACTTGGAGGGAGGTGAGACAAAGACCGCAGAGCTGAACCATTGGTTAATATTTTCCTTTCCTCTTCCCTACTCAAGTATCTAAAATTCAAATGTAAAAGACAGTAACACAGAAGGTTCAGTAATAGTTTTCCTTAGAGTTTTGACTAGGTCAAGTTAGGTATACATTGTGGAAATTGAAATAAAAACTATTTATAACAAACAAAAGGGTATTAGAAATGTTAGGAGACGTTGAGAAGCATTAGGATGATCAGAGCACAGGCTCGGTGGGTACAAGAAAAGAAAAAGGAATCAGTATTGGAGTAAACATAATTTTAGCTCTCAGGGCCTCACTTGATTGCCCCTTCCTGTCTCTCCCCTGGGAATACTTGGTGTTCTCGTGTGTTTGGGGATTGCCCCTGAAAATTACTGGTTTCTCTCTGCTGTCTTCATTCTAAATGCTGGTTTTGTTAAACTTTGTTTCGAGTTACACCCAAATCTGTTCAGGAACACAAGGAAGAATTTAACAAAAGTTGTGAATTTAAAGTAGGTTCATTGAATCACCTTGCAATGGCAATTTTGGTTAATTTGGTTTGACTTTCCTCAAGAAATCCTCACCGACCAAGTGTAAATGTTCACAGACTTTTATTAAGCAAGAAGAACTTAAAACTAGTAGCATGTTGCTTGCAGCTTTCGAAACAATCATCAGTTTTAAAGGCACTTTTCAAACCCGTGAACATGGAAATTTTAATCCTAACCTAGAGACCTTAAGTGGTATTACCTTAATTCACTTCCAAGGGAAGCTAAGTTGAATCAAGTTCAGGTCACTTTAATTTTGTTCTTATACAAGGATTTAGCACAGTGCTAGTCACTTAGATTAAATTTCTTTCCATGTGTATAGACAAACCCTTGGGCCTGCTCTCTTTCCAGTTCTGCAAATTCTTCACATTCATTATTTCTGAAGCATTTAATTGTCTTCGGTCACTATCTAGAACACCACCATCCTCCCTCCCAGGGTATCATTCATTGTTTTCCTCCAGCAAAGTCTGTCTCTGAAGTTCCACCTATTTTTTTGCTTCAATTTTAGGGGTTTGGAGTGTATTTTCTTAATTAGCTAGATCACTTCATTGCACCATGGCCCCTCAAAGACTTGCTTTCCCCTTTGGTTATATTATGCAAACTGGTTAGAAAGTTGGGATGGGAAGAGAAGTAGGTTTAAACTACTTCTAAATTTTAACTAAACTACTAATTTTAAATTAGTTCTGCTAGAGAAGCTGTGCCAACCTGAAGGTACCCTTTCTTTTCTCTAAAAGTCATCCCCAAGTACACTTCTGGATTTACTTCCTCTGCGTTGCTAAAACATATGCCTGTCTGTCCATTGATAGTGCTAGCGCTTGTCCAAGCCTTTTTCAACTTACGTATCGAGCCCGATTTCTGCTTATTTTGTTTCTTACTTCCTTAATATATATTAGCTTCCCATCACTCATATTTCTTAGTGCGGGGCTTGAAGGGACTCTGAGCTTGGAGTAAAAATCTCAAAGAACAGCACGTTATTCCTTCCAGGCTGCTCCCTCCTCATATCCTCATCATTTGTTGCTGTTCCTGCCTGTTTCCCCTACACTTTTCATCTCTTTCTTGGGTCTGCTTCCGTCCCAAGATTACAACTTGGCAAATGTTGGTCTCTGTTTGCAGAGCATGTTCCCCATTAATAAATGATGCCAGGCTCTCTCTCATTCCTTCACAAAACACCACCATTTATTCCCTGAACAATTCTAGCTATAATTACCTAATTACCAGCATGTATAATATACCATTTAGTGCTCTTTCATTTTCTGGGCTTGCTTATGTCTCTGGAGCACTGAGTCGGGAATATTACAGTGTAGGCTCCATGGTGCTCCATGCATTTGTTAGACTAAACAAATAATAATTTTGCTAGTTGATGTTGGCAGTATGCTTGTTGTGAACATATACAACTTGTGTCTGGTTAGCTTGCCCTGTGGAAGAAGCTCTACCCGTCGTGTTTTGCCCATTTTGGTTGCCAGTGCTCGCAGCTCGGAAACATGCACTGCGTACAACACAGTGGAGAAAAAGCAGCTCAGGAATGTGTTTTAACCCAGAATCTAAACTGTGTATTCATAATGCTTAAAAAGAACTTGAACAGTATTTCATGGCAGCCTTTTAGGGTTGGAATTGGGTTTGCTTTTGGACTTGTCTTATTAGTGGGAAAGGAGCAAACACTACCAACTTCCATGTAGGAAGTTTACAATTCCATGGTCCAACCTGGATGCAGATAGTGAGGGTAAATTTATTAATGATGCACTCTATTGCATCTGATTCTCCAGTGTGTTTCCCGTATCCTAAAGAGGACTTTTTTTTTTTTCCCTCCCAAAATNCAATATTTAGAGGGTAGGTGTCAAGAGGATGAGGCCAGTCTTTTTTTGGTGGTGCCCAGTGACAGGCAAGGGGCAATGGGCACAAATCGGAACACAGGCAATTCCATCTGATCATGAGAAGAAACTTCTCTGAAGGTTCCAGAGCACTGGAAGAGGCTGCCCAGAGAGGGTGTGGAGTCTCCTTCTCTGGAGGTATTGAAAACCCACCTGGATGCGTTCCTGTCCAGCCTGCTCTAGGTGACCTTGCTCTGCCAGGGGGTAGAGGGGGCTTCCAGCCCCTACCATTCTGTGATTCTTTGATTCGGTGACATTTTTCCATCCTGAATAGAACTCGATGATAAAATACAACATGAAATTACTGTTTTCTAAAACCATTCATTTGGTTAGTTGTTGGACCTGGTGGTCTATGTTCACAAAAGACTACAGTCATTTTGAAAGACCTTATTTAAACATGTCCCCTAGTATAGGGATAGCGTGTATTGGAAAAGAGCCTCTTCTTTTGGAAGAGTCTTTATTTGTAATGTGGCTATTTTTTAACTGAAAGATTATACATGGGACTGAAGAATTAGTACCTTGTAGCCAACTTCAGTTTTCCCGCTTGTTTGTTGCATTAGGAGAGAGCAGTATTTAGGGGAACAATTAGAAATATAGAAGTAAAACATTTAAAAGCCCAGTCTTGGAGAATGTGAATTCAGGAGAGAGGGGAGGAGGTAAAAATACAATCCTTAAGTAGATGAGATTTGAAGTTGATGTTTTTCCTTTGGAAAAAAAAAAAAATAAAGCAGTTTATTTGGATGTAATAGTATTTATATATTTTACATAAAAGCTGCCTTTAAAGAATCTTGAACTAAACTTTGCATTATTTCTTTGTGTCTCCCTAGGGTATACCCATGGCTTAGAGGTCTAGGTTATACATCTCTAACTGTATTTTTAATGGGATTTTTTCTCTGGAATGTGGACAACATTTTCTGTGATAAATTGAGGTGAGTTCTTGCACGTTGCCCAGATAGCTTTTAATAGTCTTTTAGCATAAAGCTTTGTTTTTTCTGTGGTGTATATTCAAGTCTATCTCATGGTATGAATGGTATACTGCCTGCAAAACATTCACAAGGGTTTTATCCAGTGTGCTCGTGACTAGACTCAGTGCTCAATTTTTAACTTTTTTTAATCCATGAATAGATCTGTTTTTTCAAATAAGTGATATTTCTCCTTAACGTCAATTTAAATTGAGAGAAACTAATGTCACTGAAGTAATTTTGAGGATCTGTGGCTTACTAAAGCCTGCCATTCACACTTGATTTCATCTGAATGAGGCTTTTTAATCCAGCTTTTTTTGGTTTTTGCTCTTTCAATTTCCCAGGAAAATATCAAAAGCAGTAGTTCTGCAGGTTAAAGAAATATCTGTTGTGATATATGTGCCACCAATAAACAACAGCTGTTTGAGCATCTGAGAAAGAACATTAACTCTGTGAGCCAATACACCGTGCTTGGCTGTCATTATTAGCCTGAAGTCTTCTGGCTTAGCACTCGTAGAGGAAGCCAGGCAAGACTTCCTCTCGGTTTAATATAATGCCAAATAGGGTAAAAAAGGCTTCCAGACAAAGCTTGTAGGAAGCCACCATCTCATCATATGGCTAGATATCCTGTCCGTGCAAGGAAGAACATCAGTCCAACAGGTTGTTCTCTTAATTGCGTGTTCCTCTGGAGCTGCACCTTTCTTTCACTTAGTTGTGATGCTTGTGTTCCACCCCAAGCTGGAGGAGATGGACAGATTGATGCCATCATCCCAAAAATCCATTCTTGGCTCTCTCCTATACTGTTATGCTGCCCAATATGTGGTGCACAGAATTGTCCTAGTAGGTTGCTTTGACGGGGTCAGATCGTAGTGTGCTGTAAAGAAGTCGAGCGTTCTCCATCTGCCCCTTTTGGCTCTGTAGTCCTTGCACTAGGGTAGGCCAATTGGAATTAACTCCAACAGAGTTTTCTTGAAACTTTTTAAAAAAATATAGGTGTACTGAATCTAATACATGGTGCCTCATCCCTAGAAACGCTTGATCCAGATGGCATAGAAAAGCTATTTTGCCAACCCAAGTGGGTGGGTGTACAGTGACTTTGCAAATATTGCCATCAGGGTTGATTCTTGCAGCTGCATCACATCGCTGGTGAGATCATAACCCCCGATACACTAAGCCTGCTGAGCTGCTGCAGGTCCATGGGGCTTTTGAACTTGTTCCTAGACTCAAAGATTACACCAGCTGCTGAAGTACTTTCTTCCATTGTCATTTTGCAAAGGGAAAAAAAAAGTTAGCATATTTCCTGTAACACTTGTTTGGTTGTGTTCCTAGAAAAAAAAGCAAATACGCTTGTTTACTAGCTTTAATCAGATGTCTGCAGAGCCTTGAATTTCTCCAGATGGTATTATATCTCGAACCTTTGGAGAAAATATATTCCAGTTCCCTCTAATTTTTTTATTTTCTAAAGATCTAACTTGTGAATCATCCACCTACCTGCTCTTTTTGGTTTTAATATTCAAAATTGTATTCTGGTTCGTTTTTGTTTTTCCATATTTCAATAAATTTGGAGCTTATTTAAAAAAAAATAAAATAAAAATCTATGGCACTCAGCTTCCCCGGTTCCAGGCACTTTTGAATTTCAGCTTTGAGATTTCCTGCCATCCAAAGGCTCAGAGGCTGTGCCGAGGTGACGGTCTGTGTGCTCCACTATGTCATTCCCGGGCTGACTGACTCACAGCTCTGTGTTCATATTTGTTACTGACTCACAGCTCTGTGTTCATATTTGTGACTTAGCAGCTCTGGAGACTAAGCAGTAGTTCAGGGACTAGCGTTTAGTCAGGGGGACTGAACGCTATAACATCAGGCAGTAAATAAGTATTACAGAAGCTGCAGATTTTTCTTTCTTAACACCTGCGACCATTGTTTTCCCTTTTTTGTTTTGACTGAATGGGAAATGAAAGTCAAAAAAGAAGACGGGCAGATGCAAACATTTGCTCCATCGTCAACCAAAATAGGCATTACCTGCAGAAGCCTAGTGAGCAGGAGAAATCAGGGCAATGTGGTTCCTTCCCTTTCTTTTCTCTATCTCCATCCCTTAGCTTCTTCCCAAGTAGCTCACACACCATAACTGTGCAAAATATAGACCATGTTGGTGGAGTATTTCAGGCCCTCTGCTTTCATTGCTTCCTCACTGAACACCCATTTTGCCCCTGGTTTAGCGTATAACAGAGGAAGGCAAGCTAAGCTTCCATGGAGCTGGAGAATAGGTGGTGTGATTGCCAAATGTAAAGCAGTGATGTCTGATGGGTCCCATTTCCTCTTGCAGACCTTAAACTCAGCATTTCATCCTACAGACAGTAGTTCACTGGGTTTTGGGGAGGAGAATGGTAGAACTCATTTGGGACTGTGGGATGCCATAGATACATTACCTGAAATCTCAGTCCAGAAGTAACTGATCACCCATTGTATGAAGAAGTGTGTGCTTTCTTCAACTGTGTAAGAAAGCCAGTTTGCAAATATCTTTCTATACAGGCAGTATAAAGTGTTAACTACTGTTCCTCACCTGCTGAAAGCCTGACTACGTGAAGCCTCACTCGTGAAGCACATGCCTGAGATACGGAAACAGTAATGTGCAATCTGACGGGCGAGCACTGCGATTTGAGATTACTTAGCTTGGAAAAAAAAAAAAAACAACATTGCACGGTGTTTCTTTCTTACAGAGCACTACGAGAGAAGATGCCTCCTGTTGTGGGAGCTGTGACACAGTTTCATGCATGGTGGCATATTCTCACAGGCCTGGGCTCTTACCTTCATATCCTCCTAAGGTAGGAAATGTTTTCTAAACTGAACGTGCATAAAGCAGTCTTAGGAGTTTTCCCAGGTTCAGATTTACTTCAACATGTTGTATCGGCCAGAAGAGCAGGAAAATGACTTCTTACTAAACTGGTGAGAGTTTTTCTTTCCTCTTTGCAACTGGTCTAAAAACTCTGTACAAGTAATTTATATTCTTCAAAATGTAATCATTAATCTTTAAATAGTTATGGTTCTTCAGGACAATGCAATTCAGAAATGGGAACCCGGTAGCGGTTAAACTGAAAAACTATTTGACAGTATATTAATTTCAATGTTATTAATACCTTTCTGTTCTTGAGCAGCAATCCTGAAGTACTTCAACATGTTTAATTTTAGAAGCATATCTAATCTTTTTGATAGGCACTATAGCTCCTGCAAGCTAGCAGGCATCATGCTATAGAGCAGGAGGGTGACGGCTGAAGTGGTTGGAGCAGAGCTGTTCCCAAAAGTGCAGGATATTTAGTTTTAGAAGGAGACTTAAATGAGAGCCTCTGTTCACAGCTCTGCAGCCAGCAGGTTTTTGTCTCTGGTTTTGCGCTATACCACCATCTAGTGGAACTAGGAACAAAGATGGAATTTAAGCTGGAATCTGAAGAATTTCTGTAGTTTGTTCATTATGTAATGAAATAATGTTCTACCACTTCACCGTAAGAGAATTTCTGTTTAACAGATACGTTCAATGTAGTTGAGAAAACTGGATTACGTATCAGTTTTTCTACATCTAACATCGTATTCTCTTTTTTTGTCAGATCTTGAAGTAGCTAGTAAAAGGAAAATGCAAGGAAAAGTAGTACATTTCTAGCAGCTATTTGGATAGCTTTTTTATGTATACATATAAGTATATATGTACATATATACATGTATATATGGATGTGTATCTATATATACCTGTATATCTATAAAATATGTCATGGTATGTGGAAAACAGCTGCTCCATTTTGGCTAACAGGTTGTCTGCTGCCCTGAACAGCCTGAGATAATCATCTGAAAAAAATTATTTACAGAAAGCAAGCTGATGCAGACAGTTTGGGTAGCATAGGGAAGGTTTTTCCAGGATGCCGCACAGAGGAAATAATTTGGGTTTGCATCCTCTAGCCCTTGGGGAAAGTGCAGATGCCTGATTTGTCTGACCTACCCCAATGAACTACATGCTTTCCCTGCAGTAGTTTCCCTAGTATTTTCTCAGGCACACAGTGGCATCTCATATGTCTGCTTAAAAAAGGGAGGAGGTCATACACAGGAAAACATCTACTGAGGGGAGAGGGTGTATAAGAACAAAAATGAGACACAGAATCAAGCTATGCTGCTTCCTCATTCTCCCCCCCTCCCCTTAACATCTGCTGTATTTTGTGGTACGCTGATTTAATTTCATCCTTCCAAAATGACAGGCTCTAGTCCCGGTTTAGTCGTTTCCATAGTGGAGAGAGACTTTCCTTCTCTGCATTTCTCCCTTTCTCCCCACATAGGTGATAGGGTAGATTAGCAAACTAATCGTGGTCTAGCACAGAGGGATTGACTGCAGGCTAATGTCTCCTACTTTGTGTAGATCTGTAGCTCTGCAATCACAGAAGCAATTTTTTTTTCTAGTTGGAAAATAAAACTGGGATTAGTACATCATTGTTATTTTATATGCTGTCTTATACGTGAAATTTTAAGCACACTTTTCTCCTTTTCCTCAGTTTATACACAAGGACACTTTTCCTGAAACACAGGCCAAAGGTGAAGGTAAGCAAGCAATATTTTGTGTCCGTTAATGCACTGCAGCATTCGGATATCTTGTGCTTTGAACTTGCGTTGGGGCTCACCGATTATGCCTGTTGGGGTACCATCTTTGATTTCTCCTTACATCCCAAGAAATGCGGTTGAAATGATGGTTAATGGTGTTTGGTTTCTGTTCCAAGAGACGTAATATTCCAGGAAATCTTTCCCTTCCTATTTTTCTTTTAACAGTTTGTTTTTGGAATATGGCCTGTTCTTCTTGTGGAGTCGCCCAAGAAGCTTTGACCGAGACCTAGGCAGTAACGTGCGATCACCTAGCCTGGCTGAATAAAGCGATTCAACTGTTACTAGGGCTGAAGTGTCAAAATTATGGATCAATTCAAGTACCATTGCTATAAAAGGACTTCTCTGTGTTATTAGGCCAGCTGGCCGGAACAGAGCAAAGAGTTGGCACACTAGGGAAATAATGTTTAGTACAACTTTATTCTAAGTTGTTAAAACAAAGATTAAGACACAATATTTTTATGTATATATTGTATAGCTGATGATACTGAGCTAATATTTCGTGCTGGTCACAGAAAACTAACCATTTTTGAAGTGGATTGCATACGTTTTTCATTCAGTTGTTGTTCTTTCTGTGGTTTAAACTAATGTTAGTAATTGAATGACAAAACCAGGCCAGTGATGGCCCAGCTAAGCATTTGTGTGGCCTATAGTGAACTGAATGCTTAACCTGAACTACTTTAATCTTGCACTTTTATACAATTAATGAAGTATGTAATGGTTGATTTAGGGCTTTATCCTATCTTGCTTTTCCACAGCCTCCTTTGCAATTTATATTTTAAGCAAAACGGTTGGGAAGCCTGTGCCATTGAGTTTATTTTTGTACCAAGCTTCCGTTTTCTCTCTAGTCCAACTGAGGTACATCGTGGAGGATGTTCCAGGGTGTGACAGGCAGAAGACACTTAAGATGGCAAAGCATTGTAGGGGTTCTTGTTTGTGTGTGGAAACTGAATTCCTAATTTGTTTGACCAGTGATCCATCAGGAGGCTGCAGGGTGACTGTATAAACACAAGAAACACTTTTTTTTATCTTTTATAGTTATTAATTACATGCCTCCTTTTTTCTATCCCTGCTTTTTACTCCCCACGTCCCATTCATACTACAGATCGACAAACACCTTAAATGTGTGCTAGTTCAGATCTGAATTCATCTCTTTCCTTTATTTCACTAGTCTTAAATATCGGTATGACTTTCAGAAGCATCTTCTTCTTCAGAAATATTGAAGGAAGAGTAAAGAACAAGACTGATGTTGAGGGTGCCCCAAAATATAATTGGCAGCGCTTTGATTGTTTGCTCTTAATTTGTCCATCACACAGTTACTCTGCGGAAAGTTGACCACCTTTTTGAGACCAAACTTTGAGGATTAATGGGGAGGGATGACAAACCCTCTGGTTTCTGCAATTTTTATCTACCCAGCTGATGAAAGTTAGTAAGTAAGCATAAAGAAAACATTGAACTAACACAGTTTTTCAAAATACACCTCATATTGGAGGCTGTGGTTTTGACACTTCAGATCTTGGGGCAACTAATGGAGTCTGTCTCTGGGCCTCCTAGCTGCCATGCTATGCAATTTTTGTCTGTTTTCAATGCTTTGAGGGGTTTATCCTTATTGCTGTGAAGGAAAAAAGGGAAATGCTCAGACTGATTGGAAATCCCAGTCTGTATTGATTTAAAACGTGGCTGCAGCAGCAAGGCACGGCAATGTTGCTATAAAGCTGTCTCCCAGATCACGAAGTCCTGGCTAGTGTCAGCTTCCTCGCTCCAACTGCTGAAAAAGTCAGACTGAAATGTGTATTGTACAATCAATGCTGATGAAAATGGTCTCCTCCCTTTAATATCTTTTCAGTTTTTTCCTGTTTGCAGCTTAGCTGCATCCTCCATGTCCATCAGTAGCATTCCAAATAAAATTGTGGCTTTTGTTATGTGACCGACCTTGGGCTCTTGGGATCAAATAGACCCAAACTCAGGGCTAGAAAAAGATACTTAACCTTGAGTGATGTCAGTGAGGTTTAAGCACGTGCTGATAGCAGTGCATTTCAACCTGTAATCAGCAAACCACTATAAAGATTCTTGAATGAGAATTTTAAAACAGATTTGTTGTCAGTAGGCTCCAGTTCCATAGACAAGGTCAGCATCTGTGTTGGGAAATTTGGGTGATCTTCAAACTGACAGACGTTGTTATAACTAGCATAGAGGTAGGAAAATGCTGTCTTGGATCAAGTGTCTTTAATTATCCAGAAGGCATATTTTTTGTAAAGGGATTTGAGCACTGCTTTAAAGATGTAGCTTAAAAATAAGTGCCTGCCTGTTCACCTCCAGGCTCTCTCAAGCATGCTTCTGTACACCGTATCAGATTTTCTTATTAGTATGTTTACATGTTTTCCTAAGTTAGGGAAAGAGTCCCATAACAGGAGCAGTGCAGTAACGAGACCTATCAACAGTCACTTGTGACATCTGATAGGCGTGGTATTATTTTTAAGAAAACGAACAAAACCTTTATTTTAGTGGCCTTAGTTTTGTTACTGGAGGATCTGGGGGCTCTGTTTGCTTTCCCTGTAATTGCAGGAACCAGAGTGTTCTGATAAGCCAATTTCTTATTGATAAGGCATCTCTACAATGTTATATTTTAAAGAAATTTGTTGATTCTCCTACACATTTGCAACTAGAAAATGTATGATTGGGGTTTGGTATTTTTTAGATCTTGTTGAATTAAATTGTCAGGATTTAAAAAAGGAATTTGGAAAAGCTCATTTTAATTTTATGCCGCTGTTAGCGTTTCATTCACATATCATTTGTCACTGATGTTTTTATCTTTAAAAAAATGGGGCAGATTGGCTTCTTTCTTCATTCCAAATGATCAAAACCATGCACACCTCTACCACTCTTCCATCAGCCTTTCTCGCAGGTTATATTAGGCCCTGAAGAATGTAATTTACCTGTATATCCTTCTAAGCATAAATAATGTAAAATGATGGGTGCTTTGGTTCCACTGCCTTACTGATCTTGAGTGATACGGAAAAAGGCAAACCAGTTTGAACTGCATGTCACTGAAATTCAGACTGCCTTTTCTAGTGCCTGGAAAGACATATGTCCTTACTTCTGTAACCTGTTAAATGTCTGTTAAATTGCTTTTTATTTATATCATTTGTATGACATGCTGGGTTTTTTCTACAAAACTTAGAGCAGCATATCCCAGACTTTTCTTGCACTACATCTTATAAGGTGGGTCATCTTTAATCCTATTTTTTGAGTAGGGTTCAGACAGCAGCTACTCTAAAGGGAATTAGGGAAGCAGCAGGTGGTGTTTCATATGAATCCTAAAGGATGCGTTGGACAGACTCGATCACAATGAACTCTTGTTCTTTAACATCCATGAAGAACCAGGAAATCTGCCACCTTACGACCGTCGGCTTAGCACAGATCAGCACCGAGTGAGCTGAAAAATTCTTCCTTGGAAATAAAAGAAAAACTTCAAAATTACTCTCCCAGCACAGATCCACACCATACTTTATGCCGGGAATATGGATTCTCTGGATACAGCTCAAGACACGCATTATCCAGAACTGAAGATAAAGACATGATAAACAGAAATCTGCCGTCAGGACGACTCTCCCCCGTGTTTCGAAGGCAGTGTTGTTAGCTAGCAGTATTAGTCATCTCCGGACTTCAGTTTAATGCTTTTTCTTTTAGCACAAGGAAGACGTGCTACCCGCGAGTGTTCAGAAGGCTACCCCATGGTCCGAATTGGAATATGCAGTCTGTCACTTGCCGATCTACCTCTGTCATGTATTGTACAATACCCGTGCCCTTAATTATATCCGCCTGAATGTGCAGACGCTGCAGCAGCCTGACTTAGACCACGCAGCCCCTGAGGCTGGCAACAGTATTGTATGGATCCGTGGCTGACTGTTCGCTCTCCGTAAACACCCTGACTTGTTCGGTGTCTGTCACTCTTCGGCTGTGCTCAGTCTGCTCTTCATCTGCGTGCAGAAGGCTGGCTGCTTTAGAAAGAGTAGGAGGACTTTAATTCAGACAGGTGAAGTGAAACCTTTTTGACAATTAAGTCACATTTAAAGCTAAGATGCAAGCAGTGTAACTTGTTTTACATGATTTTGGAAAAGACGTGACAGAAAATACTGTTTTATAATTAGTTTTAATTTTCTTTTAATCTAATATTGTGCTGTCTTGTTTGGCTGAAGGGAAATTGTATGATCTGAAATGCAGTTGATTCTTTTGGCTGTAGTGCATTTGCTTCCAACGCCTGGTTTCGAACAGCTGAATGAGTTTTTTCAGCTAATTCCTCCATGTGAAACTCTCAGCAACAGAAAATCCTCCCAGTACCACGAGTGTTTCTCACAGTCATTACCACCTTGGTTAGTCTGCATTCAAGAATTTCTGTCTAACCTTTTTTTTTTAAAAAAAAAAAACAAACCACCAAAAACTATTTCTCTCTGGATATATTTTTGACATTTGATAGCAGGGGGTGAAACAATTCAAGACAACACTTCTCAGTGGAAGATGAGCTCTAACAAAGTGGCACTGCTGTTTTCTTCAGTCGGCCTCAGAATCCAGGAACACACCTTAATTTTGGTGGAATATTTGCCCCACAATTTAAATTTAATGTATTCAGGTAAAACAGTTGGTTTACTTTAAAGAAACCCCATCTGCACTTTATAAGTAGGCGGTGGGAAGCTTTAACTGCAAAATATTGTGAGACTTTAGTATGAAGAGGGATAAATGATGGAGTCTTTATTACCCACGAGAAGCGAAAAGCCAGAAGGAGATTAAAAAATCTTACATGGAAAGAGAATAACAAAAGTTTAAGCACAGAATCCCATAGTATTACGTCAGCCACCCTCCTGATAACGGCACTTTAGATACTTACCTAACAAGCTTGAATGTTTTGCTATTTATACATTTAACTTTCCATGCTGACTCTGCACTCTTTACCGTAGAAGCAATGTAGTCGCTGTTACATTCAGTTCATTGTATATTACTTAGCTGCTGTTTTCTGAGGCTGGAACATGACACGGATTGTTATGTACATGAATGAATGCATTTCTTATCCATCTGGAACGTCCTCTGCCAGCTGTGTTCGAGCGTCCGTAACGTAACTACAGAGAATATACTGTATAACTATTAAGATTGGGTTTGGGTTTCTCTGTTCAGTTTCTCGCTCACGACTGCCTACGGCTGCCAAGTGCCTGATCTTTGTCACAAGTCTTTTCTGAGAGCTGAGGCTGTGTTTTCTACTGGGGTCTGTCGGAAGACAAGGTCCTTGGTAGGTGGGAAGTCAGTTTGGTTTTTGTTAAAACTTGTCCTACTGCAGGAGTCGCAGCACTCTTTTCATTTGCTCGCCAGAAACGTAGTTATCCAGTATGTGGCTGCCTCTGCTTGGCTCAAACTTGAGCCTGGCTACCCCCCACCCCTGATGCTGTTGCATCTGTTCACATTTTGAAAGCTGGTTGAGGGATTTAGCCCCACGGCTAGTGTTTATTTCAGTGTGTGTAGTTCAGTGACGGGCAGTGTGAGGGCGCAGCAGTCAAGCAAGCACTTTATGCAGAGCCCCATAACCGGAGCTCCCAGACAGATGCTCCAAACAGAACTGGGAACATGGGGCTTCACATGTACAGTTTTGGGGGCAGGCTTGATGCCTGAACCTCTTACTTTACTTCAGAATTCTCCCTTTTTACTTGTCAGTCTCCCTCTTTACCTGTTGAAAGTGTTTAGATTTGACTAAGCTTGTAATTGCAGATTTAATAAGAACCAAGTTCGGAATCCAGCTAATGCAAGACTAAACCAGTGCCTGCAGACTTTTTTTTGCACATATTTCACACGTGTTGAATCTGCCTGATGTTTAGAGCAGATTGTTGAGATTTTAAAAATGCAAAGATAAAGGGTCTTTTGATTATTTGTCCTTCATCACCAAAACGCAGGAATAGCTGTAAGCACAATCTCAGATTCATCCTTCTTTCCCCAAAGCCCTTTCTCCAAAGCGGATGTTGAATCGAGATGGGCTTTCACACTGCTCGTAGCAAATCATGTACCAAAATATTTTCTAAATTAAAGCCTTGGTCAGTCACTGCAGAAGAATTTTGGTTGTGGATACTATTGCTCCCTGGATTTTGGAAGAGAGAGTTTCAAGCAGCATGAACAGCAGTTACTCCTTAGACTGAACAGGAACTGATTTTTCTCTTGACCTTCCAAATGGATGTTGACTATTTGATGTTGACTATTGAATTCAGCTTAATGCACTGATGATGTTTACTGTCTTAGCAAATAACATCTGTCCATCTGTAATGGACATGAAATACCCTGTGCGTTACGTGACCAAACTTTCTAACATTGACACTATTAGTTCTAATGTAATATTTTTCTTTTTTCTGAAATTCAGTATATTGTTGCAGATAGATAACTACACTGTGACAGACGAATAGCAGTTGACCTGTAAAACACAGCTGCATCGAGCAATGTTTATTGACAATTTTGATATATTGAACTGATTCTTCGTACCAAACCAGCTGGTAACTAACATTAGGCTTATATGTATCAACATATCTTGTTTTGCAAAGCACAGTAGCTTTGAAATATTTAATGTATTTCATTTGTTATTCATGCTGCAGTCAAGCACTAATTTGTGTCTTTACAGTTTGAATTATTAAAGAATTTTGTTTTAAATACATCTTTTCCCAGGTGTTTCTTGGCTTTTGGGTTGGCTGGTTCCTCTTGATGCTACGCGGTAGATGGGTGGTCTTGGCCAAGGGGCGCACAAGCAGAAGAGCGGGATTTGTATGACCTGCGTTGATGGGGAAGCCGCCTGCCTGCCGCCACGACAGTCTGAGCCCCCATGGTAGTAGCACAAAGCTTGGTCATCTTGGCTTCTCGCCGGCAGCCAGCCAGGAAACACAGAAGTGTTTTAAAATGAAGGGAAATGCAGTTGTGTTCATTTTGAACTCTAGTGCAAGGCTCTGGGGTTCCCCAGTCTTTACTGCCTTGTGCTGGGGCCCTTTGAGCACTGGGCATCGCTCGGAGGTGTAGTGCTGACTGCAAATAGAGCAGGATCGTCTCATCTTCAAAAGCCTTCCCCAGCGCACACCAGTTAGAAGGGAGTTCTGGTGTCTGACATGGGTGGGAGAGGAAAAGGCAGGAGTCAGGTGAACGTGCCGTCAGCTTGGAGCTTGCGGTTTGCCTCATCCTTTTCCTGTTTCTTTCAGCAAGGGAGGAGCATAATCTCTGAAAAATAGAAGCTCTCCAGGCAGAAATCATGGACCAGTAGGCACTTACCCAGCAAGTCTCATCACACCCCAGCAGCCAGGGTCAGGTAGTGACCATCGGGTATTTCCCCTGCTTCTGGCACCTCTCCCTGGTCCTACTCAGAGACCCCATTTTCTCCTGCTCGTGTCTGTTGCAGCTGTGTCTCTGCAGGGACAACCTTGAACTAAATATTCAGGGGCCAAACCACAGAGCAGG
Source organism: Burhinus bistriatus (assembly GCA_013397275.1). Lineage (NCBI taxonomy): Eukaryota > Metazoa > Chordata > Aves > Charadriiformes > Burhinidae > Burhinus > Burhinus bistriatus. The sequence goes on from VYXH01007627.1 coordinate 462,176, forward strand.
AAACCTCATAGCCCGCGGTGTAAATGTCTGAGGGAACCAGTGCCACCTTCCCTCGGTGCTTGCTCAGTGTGCTGCACGCGGAGGCACATCCAAACTCTGCAGGCAAGCCTTGCCTGCATGCTGGGCTGGGTGAAATCCAGCTTTGCATTTTGAGCTTGCGGCTAGCCTAGGACTGAGTAATACTTTGAAATTTCCCTGGGGATGAAAACATTGTGGTTCTGTCAAAGACCTCCTCCCAGCCAGAAAATTCAATTTTGAGCTTGACAATTCCCTTTCAAGACTATCAATTTATGTGCAGCTTTATTAATTTCCCGTTCCCTCTTCCCTCCGCCATTCTCCCCTTGTTTTTTTCTTTATTCAGCCTGCTCAAAGGCTAAAATCGAAGCTATGTATTTGCAACACTTTAATCCCAGTGACTCTAACCAGGGACCTGGCTGCGCTCGGCGCTGTACCCACAATGGAGACAGTTGCTGCCAGTTTGACAGAGGAACTGGCGATCCAGCCTGGACCTTTGGTGCTATGTGCATGGAGATGGTGTAGATAATGGAGTCACTAATGGAGCTATGATGGAACTGTCTCTTCTGTTGGTCAGTGGGTGACTCTTTTTAGCTGTACATGTACCTCAAGCAGCCCAAGTGATCTTGGCTTGGGTCTTTCCTGGAGGGACCAAGCACTCAACATGCTTCTGTTGAACATGCTTATGTTATCTCCTGGCCTTATGGAAAACAAGACTTAAACTGGATGGAGGTGAGATTGGTGATTTGGCACTACCCAGGAGAGCTCTGTGTCCTCAGAGAATATCTTCAGGGCCATCTGCCCTGTCTCCGCCTCCCCAAACAGACCCTTCTCCAACAGCTAAGACAGGGTTACCTGAAGGGACAGGTCCAACACCAGACTGGAGTTCAGCAGGGCTCCTCAGATGGGTCCCCATGGGAACAAGACAGACAGACAACTCCACCATGGTTGTGCTGGCATGGGAGGGGGAATCAACAGAGGCAGGGCAAGGACAAATGTCTGGAGTCCGACTCGGTTGCCTGAAAGCTCAAGAGAGGATAATGTGGTGAGACCTGGAGCTGAAGGAGAGTCTCCCACCCCCCTGCACCCTGAGCAGGAGCAGAGCTGAGATGTCCTCCTTCACCTTGCGTGTGTGAGGGACCCTTTGTTTGCCAACATGGAACTGATGTTGCGTGGGGCACCACGTGTGATGGATAAAACATCCCAACCTACAAGGAGAAACTACACAGAGTTACTTTAGACCTATTTTGCAATCAATATGGTTAGTTCAGCATCCTGGCTCCTAAATTGGTCACCACGCTGAGATACCCCCAAGCTGGGTATCTCACCTTGCTCCCATGCAACACCCAAGGGTCTCGGTGCATGACACTTCCCAGCTGTAACGGCAATCCAAATAGCCACGGAAAAACGTCCAACCTCATTAATCTCCTTCACTGAGACCGACTTTGTAATTTGTATGCAAGAGGCACACGCCGACTTAACGAAATTAGTGGTAATTAATGGCACTGACATGCACGTAGAGCCAGCATGGGGACCAGACAGCTTGGTGTGTGCAGCTCCTGTGGACCATGCACTCACAGCACAGCACCCAGTGACACCTTGAGACATGGAGGGCTCTGACTCAGTGGTTTCTCGTCGCTGAGATGGCGTAGGTGAATGCTAATGAATAATAGCTCGCATAATCCCACAGAAATTGAATTAATTGAGTTACTCTGCTGATGTAAACTGATGTCAAACCCCTAATATTTATAGGCTGGCCGAGCATCAGAGCTGCAGTGATTTATATGGATGCCTAACCTTAGCACTGCTTTTTCCTCCTAGCTGGTGTGTTGACTCACTGCCGAACAGCGGAACGGAGTAAATTTGTTAAAATATTGCAGTATCGTAGAAGCCTGGGGATGTGTCCAACTTCCTCAGGTAAGAGAAGCGATGAACAGGACTGCCAAATCCACTCTGCACCCAGGCAAACCTGTTCAGGCACTTGTGAGTCATTGCTTAACAGGATTTGGTTCGTTTGGAGTCCTCCAAGCGTTTGGTTTTCTGTTTGGTTTTTTTTTTTTTTTTTTCCTTTCTATTTGTTTTTTTCTTTCATCTTCTTATTTTTAACAATCCACCTTGGCTGGAATGAAAACAAGATTAAGTGCTAGTTACAAGATGAAAACCAGCAACAAACCTGTGAGCAGCAGCGTCAAGGCGGAGCTGTTACAGAAGGGATATTTTTATACGGGTTATCTGGAAAGCAAACAAACTCCAGCTGTGTTTTCTTGCTGCTGGCGTTAATTGAAGCAGGAGGGCTGATCAACATTGTGGAGTTGTTTGTGCTGAAGATCTCTGGGCCACGTCCACCTGAATTTGACAGTTTGCTATCAATTTGCTTTGCAGCCGATGCACTCACGTACGCCCCTCCGGAGCTCTTCAGTAACGCCCAGGACATCTGATACTCGGTGAGTTTGTCCATACGCCCACATCACCTGGTGTTCATGTTCAGGATGGAGTAAAAGCCCCTTTTCCCCATACCACGATCCGTGTCGCATCCCAGCAGACCCCTTCCTCTCCAGCAAGCATCAGGGAGCACGTCAGGAGCTTCAGGTCAGGTTTGTACAACCATCACAGCAACAACCCCAGCCCAAATCCACCATGAGATCTTGGCATGGATCAGGCTTTAGGGGAAATCAACGTTTAAACACCACTCAGGACATATCTTTTTAAAGACAGAACCCCACATCAACATACAAACCCTGGTCATTCTTGCCTTACGTAGATTTAACAGTGCTAGACAGAGTGGTGGAGGCAATTACCTGCAGTAAGGGTGGTGATGAGCATCTGAGCAGAAACATCCTCAGGTGGGAAGGCTGGAGGTGGAGGAGAGCATCCCTCTACAGCCTCCGATTCCAAATGAAACCCCGGTGTTTTCCTGTCTGAATGCATGCCAGCTTGACTATTTCTACTTAGAGATCTTGGATCAGGGAGAAAGAGCAAAATGGGAAAAACACTCACTGACAACTAAGGTATATGTTAATTTTTTCTATATATATAGTCTGATAATATCAGAGATGGTCCTGCAGTGTGAATTCAGGAGTCAGCAAATTAGGGAGAGCAGAAGGAGTCTCCAGTGTTATTCATTAAGGTGCGACAGTAGTTGTAAGACTCATACATCGGACCCAGAACAAAACATGTATCTATATGAGCTGTGAATGTGTGATCCATGTCAAGGTGAGGAGTAAAATCCAACTGTGTTTGCATTAAAGGCCTTGTTTCTCTTTGGTTTTGTTTTTTTTTTTTTTTTTTTTTTTTTTTTGGCTCGGCTGATGAGAAGTAGCCCACCCTGTTCCTTCACAAGTGACCGGTACGATTTCTGCAATCGCCTGCGCTGACCTGGATATCAGACTGTGGGATTTCCCCCGGCAAAGCCTGCTTTGACACCATCAACCTGTGGGTATGACTGGAGCAACGCCTTCTCGATTCAGGTGCCCGGAGGAAGGGGTGATGCCCCGTGTCCCTGACTGAGCTGATCCACTGATTAACTCACCCCCTTCCAGATAAAAACTGGCACGCGGCGATGCCACGGCAGTGGGAGCTGTACCCAAAAGCATGGGGCTGCTTGTCCCTGGGGGTCACCCTTCCTAATGGGGGGACAGCACGATGCTCCATCCCACCTGCCCCCCTGCAGCTGCCATTCCCCGACAAAACGCAGCCTTTCCAAGATGCTGTTTGAAACCTCCAGGGGCAAGGATGCTGCAGTCTCCCCTGCCTTGCCCACTCCAAAGCTCAGCTTGGGAAGTTTTCCCTAATATCTCAATTAGATACAAGCCTTATCCCTCCTTTGGGCTTTTCTCCTTGTAAACAGCCGAGTGTGAACAGGGATTTTCCGTCTTCCTTTTTTTCTCTAAACTATCAGTATCACTGAACTGGATTTTTTTTTTTCAATATCACTGATGTGGCTTTCCCCCCGCCCCAGTCTTCAGAGTTTAAACAGAAACTTCTCATTTCTGAAACCCTTTTTCCTCTACCTCTTTTTGGCATCAACGCCCTCTTTTTGGCACCAATGCCCTCTTTTTGGCAAAGACAGATGGCAATGAAAAGACGTTTCATTGGCTGTGTATATCATTAGACTTATTAAAATACCATGTGCAAAGAGGAAACAATCTGGATGCTTTGAGATGGATTTATATCCTTGGGCAGAACGATTTCCCAGCCTCACATGTGGCGATTGGTCTTTCTGTGCTATATGACCTCTGCTGGGTCAGGTTTTTCTCTCTTTTTCCCCTTTAAAACCCGGGGATGCCCATGTGAGACAGTGCCATCCCCCTGGGGACCCTCTGAGCAAGACCAAAGGCTCCCGAAGGATGCAGCACCCAGGTCAGGTATCCCAAGCCCATCCCACCGGCCCCATGCAGCTGCAAATATCTCCTTCCGCAGACCAGCTGAGGTCTGCAGAAGGCACCACGGCAAGTCCAGGGGCTGGATTTAGGCTGCAAACACCCGCCCAGATGAAACGAGTGGCTCCGCTGAGAATTTAAAGGCAAAGCTCATCGTTTTGTCTTCGCTTTTCCTTACCAAATGCTTCGCACAAGGCACTTGTTTGCTAATTAATACAGCCCTTTCTTCGCAACTGGCAAGTAAGTGAGATTACCTGAGTTATTAAAAAATAAGGAGGACCTCAGATGGTAAGGAGGACCGTATAATTATCTAGCTGGCTGCTGTCCCCTATTGCTAGCCTGGGATTGTAATTATTTTCCTGCTGATTCAGAGGGAAGATAGCCAAGCTGTGAATCAGCCCTGCCACTTCTTGCAACACCTGTCTTTTCCCTAGGATCTCCTCTCCAAATCCCAGCCAGGTCTGGCAGCGCTTCATTAATAAGATCAGGCTTAATTACAGCACGAGCCAGTAGGGTTGCAGAGTCGGGAGATAATTGGCGTAACCGCTTTTCCTTCCGCATTGCAAAACAGAAAATGCTAACTGTGAGCTGGATGTATTTTTCTCTGAAAGACAGATTAGCAATCACTTTTTTGCAGGATCAGAGGGTTCCTGGTGCCTTCTCCGTTGCTCTTCCCGTGAACTGCGCAATGCCGACTCCCGTAAAAAAAAAAAAAGAATCTGAAACACGAAGAAAGCCCAGAGTCTCAACTCCTGTACACTGCCCAGCAGCCAAGACATGCATCCTTGTGTGAGTGAAAGCAGATATGACACAGATTTAATGAGGCAACAGCTTCTTGGCAGCACCGCAGGTCTGCTCAGAAGCTGCATCGTTATTCATGTACTTGACTAATGCAGTTGTGTTGTGCGAAAGAGGGGGGGAAAGCTGGTCTGGAGGGCTAAGTAAATGAGGTTTCAGGAAAAAAAACCATAGCGAACTCAGCAGGGTTTGCCGAAGCTTAGGTGGGCCTTGGGCATATCATAGTTTTGGCATTGGTGGAGAAGCCTTCCCAGGAACCCTCTGAGGATTTCGGGGGCCTCAACACCGTGTATGCAATGCGTAAGCCTGCACTGGCTACACAGACCATTTAAAATTAGCATCACGTTCCCCTCAAGGCTTCTGATTGAGACATCTCTGTTCTCTAAAACTTTGAAAAAGAGGGGAATCGAGGCAGGCGGGATGCCATTGGTATCGTTGTCATCTGTATTACTGGTATGTGAGGGGAGTATCTGCACAATGCAGATGGTAACCAGCAGTCTCATCAGCAGTGCTGGATAATTGCTGCTTTTCCCAGTATGTGATAAAAAGGTGTATCCAGAGCTTTTAAAATGATGGTTGAGTCCATTTTGCAAACTGGCAGCAATGAAAAACTACTGGTGTCAAAGATCTCTTTGAAAAAAGTACATTTGGGAACATGTCCTTCTCCTACATGCTCATTTTGGCTACAGTACAGTATTTTCCCCTAAAATACAAAACCTCCAGACGAGGAAGGGGCAGAAGCCAATCGCTAGATGCTGCAAGAAAAGAGGATGATTTCTGAGCATGCATTGAGGGGCTGTACCCAAGTCAAGGCTCTTGTGGACTCCCAAACACAGCAGTTGAATGACGGTTTGGGGGTTAGATGAGGATGCTGAGCAGTGCCTGGCTGCTGGGGTTTACACCAAGAAATACATCGCTCTTCTTTTTTCCCACACCCTCGGCTCCACCTTTCCAGCCAGTCTGTACTGCAGCAAATAAATCTTGATATCGCTCATGGTTTTATGCTTGCCTTGTGTTTGAAGCTAAGCCCGGATAAAGCTGAGATTTAGAGGTGACCTCTCTAATTAATACTCAGGCAACTTCCCCGAGCTCTGTAATCGGAGACAGTCCGGGAGCAGAAGTTGGAGCTGGCTTCCTCACCAAGTGCAGGAATCAGCACAAGTGCTGGAGTTGCTGTGTGCTGATGTTGGGGTCAAGGTTAGGCTGCTAAGCAATACGTAGAAGAAAATACCCTAGGAGCCTCCAGAACATGCCCTAGAGATGTTCCTTGCTGAAGGAGAGTAGGTTGTAGAGTGAAAATATCTGCCTTGGAAACAGTGGGGAAATTCCCAGATGACAAGTTCTCATGGAGCGAGAGTGATGGAAACATGGGTGCATGGTTCCTGGTGCAGGGTGATGAAGGGACTGTTGGGACACATGGCCACCACGGCAAATTATCCTCAGCCCCTCTGAAACCTCCATTTCTTTGAAATGCAAAGGGTGTGAGTGGCCAGCCCACAGGTCCTGGTGGGTGTTGGAGGTAGGTCAGTCAGAAGTATATTGCACAGAATGAGTAAATCGCTGGGGAAATTTTTCCTTTCAGATCCACTGGCTACTCATCTTACTGTCTTGTCTTGTAGGGAATCATCCAATTCATCTTTGTCGATTTCTTCTGGGACCTTTGCTCTATGTGCATGGAAGCAAGGACTTGGTCAAGGGTGTTCCCATGAGGTCCAGTGTTTGCCTGCTCCTCCCCAGAGCTGGCCACTCCAAAAGTCAAGGAGGGCAGTCCTAAAGTGACATCTGAGCATCACTGTCTGGAAGGACAAAGTCTCTTCTGACACAGGAACAAGGTGGTGCTTTGATGTATCTACACATTAGAAATGGGCAGTATTGTTAGGCAACTGGGAAACAGAGAGAAACTCAAAACACAGCAAAATATTCTTAAGATTTGCTTAGGAAAAGCAAATCCTGCCTTTCGATGAGTCCTGAAGCCAGAAACAAGCCACCAGTTTGCATAGCAAGCGTGACTGGAAGCAGAGGGAAGCTGTTACCAAGCAAAACTTGGTCTCAGTTACACCAGTGTAAATCCAAAGTCATTCCACCAATCCCAGCGTTGATTTAGGCTTGTGAAGCCAAGATCAGAAGTTGTCCTGATATCACAATAAGCTGCTTATCTGCAAGAAGAGTTGTGTGGAAGAGCCTTGATGTGCAGCTCTGCCTTGCCCTTGGAATGCTCTTGGGAGCTGCTGGAAATGGGAGCTTCAGATGTCTGTGTCTTGGGGGTTGAAGGCAGAGATGGTGACAGAAGGGAAAAAGAACCCTGGGTTGTTTGTTGGTTTGGGGTTTTTTTTTGTCTCTGGGATGCAGAAGAGAATCAGCAGGAAAATTGCCTAAAAAGCTCTTGGCAGGACAGTTTGGAGTCAGCATTTGTTAGGGCAGCTTCTGACCTGTCATAAATAAAGAGCAGCTGAGAGGACAGCGGAGCCATTTGCTCCTTTCCTTCCTCTCTGCTCCAGGGAACGTGGGATTGCTGGCAGCCCGCTTGTTTTCCAAACCGTCTTGCTTCTCGCTGTGGAAAACCCCGTGGAAAAATTAAGGTCATTGACTGAACTGCTATAACGCTGTCTGCTCCCAAGCAGAGGTGCATCCCTGCCAAAGCAGCTGTGGCCTGGTCCCCTCCACCTGGATGGTCATGGCTGAACAATGACCAGTCCTGGAGGGTTTGTGGCCAGGAGGTGGCATTGACTTCCAAGCACTCCAGTGCTGCTCGTGCCATGAGAAACCTTGGCAGGGTGGGAGCCCTTGGCCACCACTTTTATCTGCTGATGTCTCAGGGCTTTGGTAGAGGGCAGCACCCATAGGTCAGTAGTGAAGAACCCTCACCTGATCCTGGCATCTCGTTGGGGTTTCAGGAAAGATTTTATTCTTTTCAGTTGAGGGGAAACATAAGGGACATGGTGCTGGAAGTTGTTATCTCCTTGTTTTCTATATTAGTGCAGCAAAAGGATGGACGGCAGGGAAGATGGAGGCCTACCATTGGCTGTTAACTCAGTTCTCTTCTATTTCTAGGTCTGTCAGCTTAAGTCTGGAAGCCTTGAAAATTTGAGGGTTTCTCCACTCTATTGGGAAGATGGGTTCAGGCTCTTTGAAAGCCCAGGAACAGAGGGGCCACAACACACTCAGCTCCTGGAGCCCAGAAGGAATTACGGTGGGTTAAGAGGATGGGAAATGTGTCTGCATCCTCCAAGCTGCCCTTTAGGTGGTATCTCCCCATTCTGCACGGCAGTTTAGCTGTTCAGCCACCCGGCTGCAAACCCAGCAGGGGTTTAGCCAGGACGCTTGCCCCAACCTCATCTCCGTAAGAGCTGATTAACCCAAAGTGCTGCAGGGCTGGGCTGACACGTTCGAGTTGAATATTGCAGCACATCCCTAGACCAGGCTTTGCAACGCCATCTTTTTTTCAGCATTTGGGCATTTTCATCTGAAGTCGCTTATTCATAAGCAGGCAAGTACTCACGTAGGAGAGCAGATCAACACGCGGCAGGAGAGCTGGTAGAGGAGTAAGCTCAGCTCTCCTTCAGTTATGCCCTGCTGCTCAGACGACCAAGCACTGGGGACCTGAGCCCCATTTCCCACACTTGTGTCACCTGGTGTCACCCCCAAGGAGGAGGACTCAAGGAGGATTCAGGATAGGGGAGAAGAGTAAATGCTCAAGCAGCCCTGTGCTGCCAGCAGTTGATTTGTGATACCTGAGTTACCTCCTGTAGATCCAATCATGGATAACCCTTCCTCTGCTGATGTACCTTGTTAGCTTTGCAGGGGAAAGTCAATCTCGGCACCTCTCTGGGCCACAGCTCCCACCCTGATCTCAGCTGCAACATCAACTCTCTCCCCCAGTATAAACCCCAATGTCATGTTTTCATTCCTCTTCAAGCAAGCTTCTCGCTGTTTGACTTGCTTAATAGCAGCTAGCCCATTAAAAAGCTGCCTGATTTGTGACTGTACAGAAGTAAGTGCTGATACAGACAATTAAGTGGCGAATTTAATGGTACGGATTTCCCAGCAGAGTTATCAATTAGCGCGAGCTGTCTGCCAGCCGGCCGCTGTGCGGATCACAGCACAGGCGCATCCCGAACCGCAGCTGATGCGTTCACCAGGGCAGCGAGGCAGAGGGTGGGTTTCATCAGCTCTTACGGTTTCCACCTTTAATTTTATGCAGAAATAGGGGGAAAAAATGGGCCTTCTCATGATGAGAGGTTATGATATGAGTCTTTGAATGGAAACGTCTCTTCTGGCCAGGTCCTGCTATCATTAAAGACCTGGCTGCCATGGTCATGCTCCTCTCCTGCAGAAGGTCATGCAGTAAGCTACAAGGTGTGAATTTGTTGGCTCCTAGCAACTCCAGGTCATACCTGCCCAGTTTAGTGACTGATTTTCCTACCTTAGCTGGTCCATGATAGTGCATGGTGGAGGAGAATGGAAAGGGAGGAGAAGCCTGATCTTGGGGAGCTCTTAAACTAGGAGGAAAAGGATATTGCAAGGTCTAATAGCTGTAAGAAGATTCTGGTGAAGTTCAAATGGGAAATGAAACACAAGTGCTAACGGAAAGGATGTGCAACTACTGGACCATTTGCCAAGCGAGGTGGCAAAATCTTTGGCAATGCCTGTCTGCATGAGTGACCAAAGTATCAGATGCCCTCTGAGACCTCCACCCTTGCTAAGCACCTGCCCAGCCGCTGCCCAAGCATCTTTGTGGAAGGAACATCACCAAATTCAGCCCCGAGATGGACTTTGCAAGGCCCACGACTCACAGGGATCCACAGGGTCTCCGTGAGCATCACAACGCTGCCTTTCTATAACCTCAACTTCTCCGTCGTGGTCAAGGACGGCAATTTGGCTTCTCATCCAAGAGCTGCTTCTGCCAAAAAAACAAGAGAAGTTGCTACAGTTTCCCTTTTCCTTACCAACTGCTGGTCCTTTGGTCACAATGACCCCCATAAATAAAACAGCTAATTAACGCCCTTCTCCTCCCACCAGTGATTGACTATGACCTTGAACGACCTTGCTTAATTTAACTTTCTCAACCAGCTATTTTTGACAGCGAATAATTTAACATCCTTGTGACCCCAGTCTTGTCTCTCTCCTGCCAACTGGCTCTGCAGTTTAAATGAACGGCAATAAATAAATACATATCTGCAGAGGGACCTAAATGACTCCCATTACTGGAGCATCTGAAGGCCTGCTTAAATAAATCAAGTGAGTAGGAGATTATGCTGCAATCATGTGGAGAGGGAAAAAGAGAGAATACATTACTGTTATTCCAGAGGCTGCAACTGGGGCAAACAACTTTGTAGAAGTCAGAAAAATGAGGTTTAATTCAAGTGCAGATGGACGACCGCAGAGGAACCGTAGTAGGCTCATTTCTCGATACCTCTGAAGAGGAGCAGAAGACTGCAACCTGATGGGATCAACAGTGCTCAGATCGCTCTCGCCAGGCAGCTCCTGTATTGGGGATGGGGCCGTCGGAGGTTGCTCCCTGCATCTCTACAGCATGAAGATGAGGATACAGGCACTTGCTGCCCGCCTGCAGTCATTTTCTCACTTTTCTTCCCCAAACATGCCCTCAGAGGGGGAAAGCTGACCTCGTAGGAGCAGGGGTGGCAAGTTCTCCACCTCCCAGCACCCCGGGCAGGCAGACCCTCACCTTGAACCACCCCAGGACTAAACCTCACCTTGGGGGTCCCCTGCATGAGCAAGAACAACAAATTATTCCCGGCAGGGAGGAAAGCCTCACTAAGTCATCTGCTTTGAAATCCCAGAAGGAATAATGAAATCCCATTTGTTGGAGGAATCACGGGCTGCAATCTTCCTCCTCCGCTTTGCCTTTTACCTTATTCCTACTTATTTTCAGGGCCCAGTTTTAAAGCGTCGCTATATCTTCCTTCCCGCCTGCACAGCCCTCGCGTCACCCCCGTCACCGCGGCCTCATTTGCATCACGCTGAGGAGCAACGGAGCGTCGTTATAAATCGTCTTTACATAATTTTCCTTCCCCCACCGAGGCTGAAATCGAAAACGCAACTAAGTTAATCGGCGAGATCCGGGCTCGGGCTCCACGTCCCTGCAGGGAGACAGGAGCGGCTGGGGACCCGCTCGCCGCCTTGTTTCAGCAGAGCAGCTTTTCCCTAATGCTTTCCAGCCCGTTAACAAAATAAAAGCCGGGTTCCCGCTGCTGATTCGTCTCAAGGGTGAGCCCATTTTCTCTTGTTTTTCATTTTTCCTTCCTCTTTTTCATCCCTTCGTCCCCATCACAGCATCACCCGTAACCCCCGCAGATGACAAACTTCCCCACGTGCCCCCCCCCTCCCCGGTCCCCATGTCCACAGCAGCGAGATGCTCCCCCTTAGCAGCTTTGGGGTCAAATAGGTGAAACAGCGCAATAGGAACCTGTTTGCCTCCATTGGTGTTAAAGCAGGAGTAGGGAAGTGATGGTGCCCCTGTTCTCAGCGCTGGTGAGGCCGCAGCTTGAGTACTGTGTTCAGTTTTGGGTGCCACAGTCTAGGAGGGACATTGAGGTGCTGGAGCTTGTCCAGAGAAGGGCAACAAAGCTGGTGAGGGGTCTGGAGAACATGTCTTATGAGGAGCAGCTGAAGAAATTAGGATTGTTCAGTCTGGAGGAGAGAAGGTTGAGGGCAGACTTTATTGCTCTCTACAACTCCCTGAAAGGAGGTTGTAGTGAGATGGGAGCTGGTCTCTTCTCCCAAGTAACAGGCCATAGGACAAGAGGAAATGTGTTCAAGTTGCGCCAGGGGAGGCTTAGGCTGGACATTAGGAAAAAAATTTTTCACTGAAAGAGTTATCAAACATTGGACCAGGCTGCCCAGGGAGGTGGTCGAGTCACCATCCCTAGAGGTGTTTAAAAGCCGTGTAGATGTGGTGCTTGGAGACATGGTTTAGTGGCAGACCTGGTAGAGTAGGGTCAATGGTTGGACTGGATGATCTTAAAGGTCTTTTCCAACCTAAACCATTCTATGATTGTATTCTATGATAAAGCAAGCCCACAATGGCTAACTGGACAGGAGGTGTCTGTACCAGTGGGAGAAATGATGGATGATGATATGAATTAATTAACAGTGATGGAATGTCACCCGATTTAAGCACATCACAAATCAAAAAGGGCTCTATGCTCCCAGGGAGCAGCAGCAGCAGCATCCATCCCTGCCTGGTAGCTGGTTTTTAGGGCCATTACTGATGATTTTGGGCTTGGGGTTGGAGACCTGTGTAGGATCTACTCTTCCCCTTTACAAACATTGAACAACTTAGGGTTTGCCTTCCTCCCCCACCACCTTTTTTTTCCCCTCATTTTTGTTTTTTTTTTTTGGTTTTTTTTTTTTTTCATCTTTGCCATTTGCTGCTGGAGTTTCCCACCGTGGTTAGGGTGATGGTTCAGCACTGCGCACGGCCAGGCTCCGGATGGGCTCCTAAATACGGGGTCGTAAAACCCTGTGGGTTTTAGGGTTTTTTTTCCCTTGGTGATTTTTGATAAGGGGAGAGAAAAGGGGTGCGTGAAATGGGGTCCTTGCACTGACCTGTTTTTGGGCACAACCAGGTTTTGGGCATGTCCACCACCCTGGATGTTTTGGGCACAACCAGGTCCCAGCAGCCCCAAGATCCACAGAGGAGAAGGGAAAACAAGCAAAGAAGAGGAAAACATTAGAAAATGGCTTTTGCTGCCAAAGAAAGCATTTGTGGAACTACAGATTTTTGGCTTTCCTATCCCTTCAACTGATAAATGAATTAAAATAATTGTAGCACAAATATTGCATGAATTGAGTAAGTAATGAAATGATCATAAAATTAACAGGAAAATACCAGGAACCTTAATATGCAAAGTCCAGAAGGTTTTCAGATAATAAGAAACTGGAGGAAACAGCTGGCCGTAGAGGAGGTGAATCACCCACATGATTCGTGGTGACCGTGTACAGCTGCAGGTGACACCTCGACAGGACCAGGAGCTCGTGCCAGGCCAACGCTGCTCCAGGCACAGCCTCCTTTCTAATTTTATCACCGAAATTTCACTGCATTACTGCAAATGTGGCAAGCAGATGTCCTTAAGCTTTCGCTCTGTCGCTGGCAGGCAGCAGCTAGCCCTTAGCCTGGGTTTTTTGTTGTCTAAAAGAGTCTGATAGCTCATAATTTTGAATGCGAGAAGTTTATTCCCGTCATTTACAACCGTTTTAATTGTTTTTCCCTTGCCATCTCTTTTTGGTCTAATTTATGATAAACCCTGAATACTGCCAGTAACTCTCGGGTGTCAGGTCAGAGCATCAGATCAGAGCTGCCCGTGACACAGGGTCTGTAAAACCCCACCAGCTCCTTCCCGATGCAGGGGCTGCACTTTTGGGTGGCTCATGTTTATTTTTCCCCTCTTGGATGTATATTTGTGGGCTGGGAATGTACATTTTCCACCATGGGGGCATGGCTGGCCTGCCCACCTCAGCCCCATCACTAGCCCCGTGACCACCCATTGCATGTCCACCTCCCTGGATGTGCAGGGGGACCAAGCGTCCACCCAGCCTTTGAACTCCCTCCCCAGTGCCTCAGTTTCCCTCTTGCAAAACAGAAAAAGGGAATAACTTTGGTCTTGGGCTGGAAAACACATCTCCTTCAACCCCAGTGATCCTGCCCCACATCATTCCCCACTGGGGGATGTCCCCTTTGCAGCCAAATCCTGCGACCCCTGATGACTCTCCCCTGCACCCTCCATGGGTGATGTCCTAACGCACCCCGGCTGCCTGGTGCCTGGGTGGCCCTGGTGTGCGGTGCCCATCTGGTGCTGGTGCCTGGTGCTCCAGTTTGCCCAGTTCCCAGCCCTGGTGTCTAGGCAGAGCCAGGGGGACCTTGTCCCAGTATCCAGTGCCATGCTGGTCCAAATGCCAGTGCCTGAGAGGTGCCAGTGGCTGCTGCCAGTGCCCAGGTGATCCAGGCACTGGTCCCAGTTCCCAGTACCCAGCTGGTGGTGCTGGTGCCTGGGCAGCCCCGGTTCCCCATCCCAGTTCCCCATCTGGGTGGTGCCAGCCCCCCCTGATGGGGGG
>VYXH01007627.1:476806-487655 GCA_013397275.1 Burhinus bistriatus
CCGGCCCAGCCGGCGCAGCGGGCGGCCGTTGCCCGCCCCGTCGGGGCGGCGCTTGGGGGAAGGCGAAGCGCTGCGGGCAGCGGCGCTCCCGGAGCGGCGGCACCGGCCACCGGCATCGGGCGACAGCACCGGGAACGGGCAGGTAAGGCCAGCCCCGGCCCCNAAAAGCCCAAAGTGGCACCCGCCTCCTCCCCTGTGCTGCTTTGCGTGGAGCACTTTGCCTTGAGCGTGCCCTACGCTTTGAGCGAGCGCTGGCGCGAGGTCTCGGTTTTGGGGATGCTGGAAGTCGGGGTGCTTGGGACTGGTGCATCTCAAAGTCATGTCCCGCCTGGTTAAAACCCCACAGCTGTTCCCAGTCCGGCTGGTTTCTGCTGGCGGAGCCAAGCTGGACAGAAACTTTCAGCAGCGAGGCCTCGGCGCTGGCTGGAGAGCAGGATTTCTGTGCCGGGAAAAAAAAAAAAAAAAAAATCGGAGGTTTCAGTATTGTTCTTTGTTCCATTTTTTTGGGACAAACCCAAGGGCTTTTAGTAAGTTGCGTGGAAAGTTAAGGCGAGAGAGAGCTCCTGCCCCCAGGGCAGGCCAGGCTGCTGCCAAGGTGCAGGAGACCAGCGTCTTTTCGGGTTTCCAGGCAGGGATACGAATTTAGATTTCCTGTATTCCAGGGGTGGAAGCACCATCCCTCTCTCCCTTTCCTCCTGCCCTGAAAAATGGTATTTTGGACCTGAGAAACCAGCCTGGTGCTTTCTAGTGGAGGGTGTCCCATCAGAAGTGGTTCTGGTCCTCTGGTCCCTCACCTCCCACTCCGGTAGCTGCCAGGTGAGGCCAGGCTGTTCGCCTGGCCCTGCAGATCCACTCACGTGCGATGCGTGGATTTATGCCCAATTATTTATCACCAATTACCGTTACGTTTCTGCCTGGATGCTGCGTTAGCTCTGAGCTTGGTGGGGAGCGCGGGCAGACGTGGCCAATGGAGATGAAAGCAGGGCAGCCAGCACAGCGGGTAGCGGAGGATGCTGTTAAATCCGCAGCTGCTTTTCTTGCTGCATCCCGCAAGGACCCTGCTGCGGACTTTCCCTGGGGCGCCTTTCATCTCCATCCGCTCTCGCATCTTACGGGGCTCGGATCCCTCTTCCAGGCTCAGCCCGGTATCCAGGTGTGCCGAACTGGTGTTATACTGGGGTGAGGGCAACACAGCTCCATCTCCCACCCCACACTCTGCACGTGGGTGGTGGGTAGCTCAAGGCAGATGCAGAGAGCCTGGCTGGCCGTGCTGCTCGGGGTAGCAGCGAACTGAGGCGGGACAAGCTTACGGATGCAGGCGAGAGGAGGTATCACCTGTTGGGAGCATCCTTGGGGCTGCAAGACCCGGAGAGGGGGAAAAGCAGCAGAACCAGGCATGGAGGAGCAGTGCCTGATTTGGGTGCTCACCACTTACCTCCTGCTCGGTGCAACATCTTGCTACGGGCACATCTGTCCTGGTGTGATTTATTTCCCTCCCCACCCCCTTGCCCTTCCCGGGAACCTCGGCTGCTTTCTACTTACTTAAGTAATTCTTTAACGTGAATCGCCTGGGGCTCAGCTCCAGCCCCTGAGCCGGCCGGCAGGGTTGGAAAACCCCAGAGGAGCTGCTGGATGCTCTTTGAGAGACCCTCCACCCTTGGGAGCTGGATTTGAGGTCTAAATCCCCACCCCACCCCCGCAACGGGTGCGGGTGTACGAAACGCTGCTGCATGCGTGGGGGCTGGCTTGCTCAGTGTCTGGCGCTTGCCAGGAGCCACGTGCCAGAATTTGTTGGGAAAAACTTTCTCGTTGGCAGCAGAGTTGAGGATCAAGGGATTAGCGAAAGGAAAAGCAGGTTTGGAGGAAGGCAGCGGGGCTTGCTGGAGCAGGCCCTGCTCAGAGTAGAAATCAAGCCCCTTTGTCACGTCCTAGGGCCACTCCGTGTGACATGCAGAAGCAATAATCCTGTCTGCAAAGCGGTGACACATAAAAAAGGGACAAAGTGACATGACCAAGGCACTCGGGAGGTTTGTGGCAGAGCCAAGTCCAACCCTGCTCTCTGGCACCAGCCCCTCATCCTTGCCTGTTCTGGCAAGAAGTGACTTAGAATCATAAAATCGTTTAGGTTGGAAAAGNCTGCCCTCAACCTTCTCTTCTCCAGACTGAACAATCCTAATTTCTTCAGCCGCTCCTCATAACACATGTTCTCCAGACTCCAGACTTAGGTGGGGCCTCGACTTGGCCAGGAGCCCAGCAAAATCCCTGCTCGGCTGCTCTCTCCCCCGTGCGTGCGTTGTCTGTCCAAGGGAGCTCTTTCAGCTGGTGATGGATGCTCACAGAGAACTATCATGGGCATCCTCAAGCCCCCAGGGTGGAGGAAGGTGGAAACCCAGGACTGTTACCCAAGGGGGCTGTGTAGCTTTGATGTCATTTTTTAGGCAAAGAAGATGCTACAGGTCTCCTTTATCTGGACTTGACGGGGGCTTTACACACTTAGTGCACGTGGGAGTGTGTCAGTGGAGAAGACTTCTGCTGGGGCCTAGGGGAGGTGGCAAAGGGCACCACCAGACACATTAACCCCACACAGGAGAGCTTCAAGCTGTTAAGAGAAGGTCTGAGCTCATTCTCATTTTTCACGCCAAGATTCGCCTGCAAAACCAAGCTGAGAGGCACCATCTGCACGGGGCAGATGAGATGCTCGGCCAGAGGCAACCGGCTGACCTCAAGGATGAGCCGCAGGATGTGAGGATGTCCCCGAGGACATACATCAGGCCATACAGCGGGGTGCTGCACGGCTGGGCTTTGTGCTATATTTGGAGGTTGAATCATGTTGGAACAGCCGAGACTTGAGGGTGTGGGGCTGTTTTGGCCGTGGGTGCCTCTTGGAGGGCAACCAGGCAAAGGGTGTTGGTGGGACAAGGGTACGGAAGAGTTAACGTGGAAGGACGGGGCTCTGAGATCTGGTGCTTGAGAGGGATTAACTCAGCCTGGAGCAGGTGCAGGAAAACAGGGCTCTGAGGCTGAGCAGAAGGATGGAGAGCCGTTATACGGGAGGCTGTAAAAGCCCAGCGAGACAAAGGCGGAGAAGGGATGTGCTTGCTGCCTATAAATACATCCAAGGGCTGAACACCAGGGAGGCAGAAGAGCTATGTAAGCCGGAGGACAGTGTTGGTGGGGGGGGACAAATTCATTCAGTATAGCTTGGGAGGCTTAGCTAGAGGCTCTGCAACTGCATCCCATCGGAGGAAGGTAGGAGAGTGTGAATTAGGGCACACCACCTCCCTCCTAAGACTGTGACATAAAGAGGATTTGGGGCTTGTCGATGTAGGAGGTCAGGACTCTCTGGTCCAGACCCCCTGTCCTGGTATCTCCTTTCGGAAGGGCTGTGTTAGCTGAGTGGCTCTCTCCACCAGACCAGGCATGAAGCAGATGAAACCCAGCCATGTCACCGAGCTAATTTTTCTCTTTGATTATGCCTCAGGCAAAAAAAAAAAAAAAAAAGACAAAAAGAAAAAAAAATTAATCCAGCTCTCCCTTCCCTGGTCGCTGCACAGATTAATAACAAAGCATCCATGCTTTGAGAAGGCTTTGGATCTGATCCCAAGAGGAGATTTAGACAGCGTCTGTGCTGGGGTATGATGATACTCGGAACGGGTGCATCCTCTAAATCTGCTCACTCTTGTGCATTCATTACCGGATAATTTGGGCTGGTCCAGAGGTGCCAAGACCCCTCTCCGAGCGCTTACTCCAAGCAGGGCAGCAGCAGGTTAATAGGGGGAGGATGAGGACAATGCAGCTGTGCCTTGAAGGCTGGGGTGAGGCACTCTCCTTCCTCCTCCTCACTAATCTCTAGAGGTGTCAACTCCTTTCTCTGCAGATGTCTGGAGGTGAAACCTCTTCCATACCTGCAGGAGGGTTTCAGCCCGCAGAGAGGCATCCATTGTCCTCTGCTCGTGCCGTTGTGTCGTGGGGCACACTCGGGTACCGTTTATTTGCTGATATCTTCACGCCTGCGCCTTCACCTGTTCTTCTGAGCTGCTTGTGGAGCACAAAGGCTCAACGATGGGCTTGTGTTGACCTGCTTTGGGCCAGGCGGCGCTCCTCCATCTCCTGGCCCCGCGGGCGGCATCGTGGATGGGGAATGAGGTGCGGCGCTTACTCGGGCTCTGCTCACTTCCAGTTGATTACCCAGGGAGAAAGGACCAGGCTCTGGGCGCTGCAGAAAATGGCCACAGACCCGTTGGTTTCATGGGGGCTGCTTTTTTTTTCCACCAGTTGAGCATCTGTCTGGCTGCAACATTAACCCTCCCCCAGCTCTTAGCTCTCCCCTTCGCACCATGGAGCCTTTTCATCCATGGATTATTCCTGCCGAATTGGCTTATGCTGTAGGAGAGACCCTCATTCTGGTGCCTCAATATAGGGGTAACTTCTCGAGGTCATGGTGGAAATAAGAATGGTTACCACTGAGTTTTTCACCCTCTCTGGGAAAAAAAACCAAACCTTCTTCTACATACTCTGGGACAAGGGGAGGCTCCAAAAGCTTTTGTCTTTCTGCACGATGCATTAGGTTTCAGCCAATATTGCTGATCTTCATGCATTGGGGATCCTCCTGCGCTGGAGACGTGACAGATGATAGCCCCGCAAAGCCGTGCCGGGAGCCCGCGGGGTTTGCAGCATGTCGGTCAGAGAACCGGCTCCTTTGGGGCTGATCCAGCCCTTCAGAGGGGGCTGGACTGAGCTCCTCACCCCCCGCCTGCTCCGGCATCCCGTAGGCAGCTTTCATGTGCTCCAGGGGGTATGTCCCAATTCAATAACACTTTGATGCATTTTACCTTAAAATACTCTCCCGGCACAGAAAAGCGCTCCCTGCCCCGTGGTTTGCCCTTGTGCAAAAATGACCAGTTTTAGTCCTTCCCCCCCCGTCCATCTGAGCATCGTCTCTGCTCTCCCGTGTCCTGCGATTTCAGTCGGTCGTGAGCGCAGGTTAAGGGAAGAGGGGACGGTAAAGCATCCCACCCACCTCTGGCCCATGCTGGGGGGGCTGGAAATCTTAATGGGGAGCTCTGAAATGACACGTGGGAGAGGGCTTCTTCTCCCCACCGTGCAAGGACCTCCTTAGCTTATCGGGCAAATTGTCCCCTTGGCTGGCTGCAGCTCATCCTCAGAGGAGGGGGGGCTGCAGCCCTGGTTTATTCTGTCAAGGTTTATCCTGTAATCTGGCCATAACTAATCAAACAAGACTGCGGCAGTCCAGGGCAGGGCTACGCTTTCACCGTCAAGGAAAGGGAGACGTCATACTGCTTTCTACGGAGTTACAACGCGACAGGCAGCAGGTCTCTCCGATCGCCGGGTGAAAAGGGTGAGGCTCCCGCTCTTCTCCTGCCTGGCCTGCCCTTAAACCAAGATGGTTTTCCCCCCCACACTGTGTTTTTGTTGTTGTTGCTGCTGTTTTTTTGTTGCTGTTGTTGTTGTTATATCTCCAGATAATTCATGCAGTGAATTCCCCGGGTGAGAAAACGCATCCCTCCCTCGCAGTGAGCACCTTCCGTCCCACCTTACGTTGCGTTTCTACTTGTTGGAGGTTCCCTGGCTCCTCGGAGCAGGATGCAGATGGCTCTGGTTGACTCCATCCCTTCCCAGCCCATCCTGAGCCTGGTCCGCTATGGTCCCCAGTCCCTGTATAGAGAAGAAGGAAACACGCCTGTTTGTTGCTCGGCGTTTGGGGTTTGGTCTGTTTTATTTTTTTGCAAGCCACACCCTGGCAAGCAAGAGCTTCCCAGAAAATATTCGCAGGCTTGCTGCTCCAAAAGCCTTGCAGAGCTGGTCCTACCAGTTGTCTCAGCATGGGCAAATACTGGAAGGATTGCTCCGGGATGATTAAGAGCGGTAATTTTCTCCGCCGAGCAAAGGGAAGCCTTGCATCGGTAAAAAGATGCAGCTGCAAACTCTGCTTTTGCAAGGCGCCAGGCCACCCGCCGCTGCACCGGCATTGGATGGGGACGGTGTCCGTTGGCTGCTTGCCTGGCAAGTCTTGCCTTCTGCTGCCTGGCGCGGGTCTTCATGGAGGAGCAGGAGAGCAGTGATCGATTGCCTCTAACGCAGGGCGGCCGCCCAGGGCCGCAGCAGGTTTCTGCCCCGTGCCGGGAAGTGAAACTCTTCCCCGTCTCACAGGGGACATCTTGTACGTACCCTGTGACTCACTGCTCCAGCTCAGGGCGGCTGCAGCACGATATCTAAAGAGATGCAGAGCGAGGACTTCCAGCAGGATACCTCCTGGGAAAGGAGGGAGGGGGTTAATCCCCCTCCCACAGCCCTGTGCTCAGCCCATGCTCTCCTGCTTGCCGTTAACCCTGTGGTAATAACATGCCCCGAGCCACCTCCTGCAGACAAGCCAGTCCCCGCTCCGGCTTCGGGCAGAGTTTCCGGACAGACATCGGAGCGGTGACAGATATTTTTGCTGGGGTGAGGGCGAGGGTGATGGATCTGACTGCCAGCCATGGCAGCAGGAGCAAGCACCAACCGTGCTGGGCTGCGGCAAAGCAAGAGGTCTTCAAAAGAGGAGAAATCATAGAATCACAGAATAGTTTGGGTTGGAAGGGACCTTTAAAGGCCATCTAGTCCAAACCCCCTGCCATGAGCAGGGACATCTTCCACTAGATCAGGTTGCTCAGAGCCCTGTCCAACCTGGCCTGGAATGTTTCCAGGGCTGGGGCATCTCCCACCTCTCTGGGCAACCTGGGCCAGTGTCTCACCACCCTCAGCATAAAACATTTCTTCTTTCTCTCTAGTCTGAATCTCCCCTCTTTTAGTTTAAAACCATCACCTCTTGTCCTATCGCTACAGACCCTGCTAAAAAGTTTGTCCCCATCTTTCTTGTAGGCCCCCTTTAAGTACTGGAAGGCCACTCTAAGGTCTCCCCGGAGCCGTCTCTTCTCCAGGCTGAACAACCCCGCCTGGAAGAAATCTTTTGACCAGTGTGGACAGCTGCTTTTTATCCTGTCTGTGTGGGGTCTCTCCTGATGCTGCTGCCTCTAATCCCAGCCTCTGGGGAATGTCACTGAGGTGCTGGAGCGTGTCCAGAGAAGGGCAAAGAAGCTGGTGAGGGGTCTAGAGCACAAGTCTTCTGAGGAGCGGCTGAGGCACCTGGGGTTGTTCAGCCTGGAGAAAAGGAGGCTGAGGGGAGACCTTCTCGCTCTCTACAACTACCTGAAAGGAGGCTGTAGCGAGGGGGGGATCGATCTCTTCTCCCAAGTAAAAGCTATAGGACAGGAGGAAATGGCCTCATGTTGTGCCAGAGGAGGTTTAGATTGGATATTGGGAAAAATTGCATCACCAAACGGGTCATCAAACATTGGACCAGGCTGCCCAGGGAAGTGGTGAAGTCGTCATCCCTGGAGGTATTTCAAAGCCGGGCAGGCGTGATGCTGAGGGACATGGTTTAGTGGTGGGTTTGGCAGTGTTAGGTTGATGGTTGGACTCAATGATCTTAAAGGTCTCTTACAACCTGGGTGATTCTATGATTCTATGTCCCTTAGGGGCAGCCCCAGGACGGTGAGTGCCACAGGGCAGTGGATGTTCTCAGAGAAGTGAGGGTTTTGGATCTTTCCCCCAAACATGAGGTTGGAGTTGCAGCATGAGGAGCAGGCTTTTATTCTCACTGTTCATGTTTGTGGCTTGGTGATGGGCTAGTTTGACCTGTGGAGCTTGCCCAAGGGCACAGCTCAGGGTGTTAAGGAAGGGCTAGCAAAGGGCAGGGTCTTCTTCTGGGTTACCACAGGAAGGGCCCCAGAGGACCATGTGTTGCCAAGGTCCTACCTTGCCCTCTGGACTGTGTGGAGCAGGATGACATGGGAATGCATCACATCGCAATGGCTGATGCCGTTACGGAAGTGCTGGGAAGCAAAAGCAAACAAAGATGGGTGCTGCACTAGAGCATGATCCCCTGCCAAAGGTCATGTTGTGTTGGTGCATGGAGACCTCCTGTGCTTTCTGGAGGTCACTGTCCCTTGTAAAATGGATCAGTCCCTCCCTGAGTACTTCTGGTATGGACAAAGAACTGAAAGCACCTCCATGGCAGGAGACAATCCGTCCCTACCCCAGCAAACACTGCAATGCTGCGGTGCGTGTCAGCCATGGTGTGTAGCAGCAAGCTCTTGTGGTGCTGGTTGGCTGTAGGTCATGGACCAGCTGTGGCCCATGGGAGATGTCCATCCAACCTCCTGCTACTTGATAGGGGAGATGCTTGCTAGGGAGATGAGGCTGAATGGAGGTAACCCATGGTGCTCAGCGTCGTGACCTGTATCTGTCTCCTCCAGGAGAGGAAAGCTGGTGTCTTGTCCCTGCCTGCTAAAACATCTCAGCTCCGGGAGCAGCATGGGAAACTCTTGCCTCTGTAGTAATGAAGAGCAGCGCTGCTGAAATGAAGGAATACGGGGGGGAATGTTGGCTGGGAGGTTAGGGGAGTTGCAGCATTCAAGGCTTGGAAAGAGGTCTTGGAAGAGGTTTGAGTCCTGACTTGGGGCCAGGAGCTGTAGAGTTGGGGCAAAGCCTGGGGCGTGGAGCCCGTTGTCAGAGGCACTGGAGAGCCCTTGTTGTCTGAAATTCCAGGTGATGTTTAGATCCTGCCTGGTTTGAACTGGAACAGGTCAAGGGACATGCTTCTGGTATGGCCAGGAGTCTCTCAAGAGGAGACCTGAAGGACTTGGTTGTACCTCCAGGTCTCCAAGGGAACGGAGTTTTGGGCTCTGCCTGCACCAAAGGGTGAAGGTGAGGGAGAGAGAAGAAACCTGTAGCCCTGGGGATGGCATCGGTGTTATGACATGATGTGGGCTGAAGCTGCCGGAGGGATGCTGTGGATCAGCCAGAGGGACAAACAGCACAGCTAGTCTGGGAGGGACGATCTTGTAGGATCCAGCTGCCTCAACTCAGTCCCCTGCAGAGTGGCTGCAGCCCCCTTATCTCTTCCGCTCCTCAGGCACGCGTCTCCGCATCTTTTGAAGTTCAATTGCTTTAATTATCCCAGAGGCTGCAGAAACTATTGAAGGCAGAGCATGTGCACGGAGACGTGCTGCATTTTGTCTGTGCTAATGACAACTTTTCGGTATGAATTTTCTGGTTACCCAAACCTCTTAACGAAGCATCTCGGTGACCCATAACGCCCAAGAAAAAGGCTCTCTAGGCTACCTCAGGCAATGCCCTGTGACTCCTCTGTCCTTCCCACCAGCCATGTCACAGACGTCCAGGTCTGTCTTTAGACCATAATGTTTTCACCCAGCTGGCAAGAAATCGAGTGTGAGTGTATTGATGGCTTCCAGTGGAGTCAGTGTGACCAGATTTAAAAGAAGCTGGTCCAGACGTTCAATTAGAAGCCCTGAATAAATAATCGAAATGCATGTTCAGTCCGCTCCTGCAAAGACAGCAGCCTTCTTTTATCTTTTTCTTTTTTTTAACCAACGGTGATCAAAACGGATGCTGAGAAGGGCACAGCACTCCTCTAACCTCATGGGGTGAGTGGTCTGTGCTCAATGCGATGGATGTGTGGGCTGGGAGCCCTTTGGGGATAAGCAAGGGCCATGTGGCCAGATGACAGTAGATGGAGGTGGCTTAATTCTACCTGCGCGACTCTGCTCTTCCTAGGCTGTATTTCTCCGATGCCTGAAAACCTGCTCTGTGTGCGCGATGCCATGTTTGAACCTAGACCTTGCTAGGTGAGACCAGCCCCACATCCCAGCGCCACTCCATCCTAGTTTGGGCTGCCGCGTGTAAACCTGGGGGAGCCTTGGAGAAGGTTGCTGCTCTCAGCAAGGATTTGTTGGGAAGCCCCAGGGCTCCTGAGTGAGCTCAGGAGTGCTTCCTTCTTGCTGGTGCTCCGTGCTGCTCCTTGCAATTATTAACCAAGGTCACGGTCGGTGTGCTGGGGCGTGGAGGGTTAGCCAAGCGATGGCTGTCTCCAGGGGCTGGGCATTGGCACAGCCCATTAATTCACCTTTCAGTGTTTGTCCTGCAATCTCTGCTGATCTACAAGGGTTTTTAACCCTGCTCTGGCCTGGGGAAGAAGCGTGTCTGCCATGGTAAGGCTGGCTCAGGGCTTCAACAGCACCTGGGGAGGAGCTGGGGAGTACCCAAAACTGAGCTTCTCTGCTCTCTCCAAACCATGAGTGCGTTGGGATGAGGTGGACCCAGAGGGGTGAATATTTTCAGCTCCTCTCCGCTTCCCTCGGCCAAGGCTGGCTGCCTAGTAGCATGTTATAGCTCTTCCTCTTCCCACGGCTTTTGGATCTGTCTTTCTGCCATCTCCTTTTGCTGTTCTTCCACCCGTGTCCCTGTGTTATGGTTTGAGAAACCCACAACAATTTATTGTCATTTAGACAATTATTCTATTACCCGATGACCCTTCCCCACCCGGGAAGGGGGAATCGGGAAGAAAACCAGGAAACCCCGGGGTTGAAATATAAACAGATTTAATAGAATAAGACTAAATAATTAACAGTAATAACACTAAAGAACCAATAGTGATCCCAATACCAATCTAAAAATATATAAGCATTATACTCAGCCAGCTATATGTAGGGATATAGTAGGAAGTTGTGCACTCCCAGCAGTGGACAGTAAATGTTGGACACTGCGAGCGTTACGGCTTTGGGAGGAAGGGAAGGGCTCAGGGATCCAACACTGGGGCAAAGAGTTCTCTGGATCGCCGCCATCAAGGGAAAGCCCCAACTCCTCAGCAAACTTTCTAATTTCTATTGAATGTGCCGTTCATGGTATGAAATAATCCTCTTGGCCAGCTTGGGTCAAGTGCCCGGGTCTCGCTGCTCCTCATCGCTGCACCTGGCTAGCCTGAAAACAC
>VYXH01007627.1:491210-544643 GCA_013397275.1 Burhinus bistriatus
AGGATGGGAGGGTGGAGAGGAGGAGGAGGAGGAGGTATCATCAGGGGCCATTTGCCATCCTTACGTGCTTGCAAAAAGCACTACGGATGGAGCGGGTTCACTCACTCAGAGCAAACAGCCCTTAACCCATCAGGATTTGGTTGAGACTAAGTCCGCTCCATCTACCCCGAGATTTGGAAGGGGGGCGGCTCATCCCCTTGTGCAGGCACACAAGATTAACCCTCTGGCTGATAGGTGTTGCGGTCGGGTGTCTGGATTCAGACCCCGGCTGTGCTGCAGCAAATCACTGACAAAAATCAGAGCTCGATGTAGATATAATTAAGAACAAAAACGGTTGTTTCACCTTTAGCCTACTGGAGCTTTTAGCTCTTAGATGAGAACAGAGATACCACCAGACGAAGGGAAGAGATAAAGGCCAGAAAGGGACGTTCATCTTCCGTTCTTCAGTAGTTTTGTTTCAGCAAGTAACCGCTGTAAATGTTCAGTAATTTGCATTTTGGCTGAAGCAGCTGCTCTGCAAAGACGTCCAACTCAGCTCAGAAACATCTGGAGATGAACTACCTATGACTTCCTATAGGAATTAGCTCCCCTGGTTAACCGCAGTCAATTTGAGAAGAAATGATGTCTTGTTTTCTAATTTTCATCAGTGTGGCTTCACCTTCCAGTCCTTGCGGACGTTGCTAATGCAGGATGCTATGCGGTGCTGCTGGCTCTGGTCCATGCCGCTTCGAGTCCAAAGCCAAGCTAGAGTAGATGCACAGCTGGGAGCAGGAAAGGGCTCTGGGGATGCAGCTCAGACCTGCTGTGGACCACGTGCTCCTGGTTCTGATGGCCCTTCAATGGGAGTGTCACTTTGTAGCCCCTGACTTGAGGCTTTTTAGTTCATAGAGATGGTGGCTAAGAGGTGTGGAGCGCTTATCTCGTGTTTGGTATAAAGAGTGATTCACAGTTCAACTGCATCTTCCCTGGATGGAGAAAAGGTGTATAAAGCTGTCCTTGCGTCAGCAGCGTTTCCTCCGCCGAGCTGGACTTTTTTGTTGGGAGGTGGAAGGGCAACCCCAGTCTTGTGCCATGTCTGTCGATAGAAACGCCAAAGGAAGCTGATTTAAATAACATTTTTAGAAAGAGCCTGGCTGCTCTGAACACCCTGCTGCTGGGCTGCAGTGTTGTAGGTTGCCCCCATAAGACTGCACCTGCTTGGAGATTGGGCAACCACATAGAATCATAGAATCATCTCAGTTGGAGGGGACCTTTAAGATCATCAAGTCCAACCATCAACCTAACACTGCCAAAACCACCACTAAACCATGTCCCTCAGCCCCACGTCTGCCCAGCTTTGAAATACCTCCAGGGATGGTGGGTGACTCAACCACTTCCCTGGGCAGCCTGTTCTAATGCTTGATCACGCTTTTGGTGAAGACATTTTTCCTACTATCCAATCTAAACCTCCCTTGGTGCAACTTGAGGCCATTTCCTCTTGTTCTGTCGCTTGTTACTTGGGCGAAGAGACCAACCCCCACACGCCTGGCTCCTGCTTCATCTTCTCCTTGGCCGATCCTATGCCTTTGCAATGTGATATCGAAGGTACCTCCCGTTTAGTGAGAACACAGTTGGAGAACACGGGCCAGCAGATCCTGTCCTCTAAGGACAAAGCGTTTTGTCTGGCCTGGAGGCAGACAACCGTAGGATCTACAAGCAAGGATCCCTTTGCTCCTGGCCAGGGTGCAGCCTTGCGATAACGCAAGTGTGGTGAGCCCGTGCCAGCCAGCCGTGGTAGAGGAGCCTCCAAGCTGGAAGGGAAGGCAAGGAAGCGGTTTGTGGGGGGGAGGAAGGAAGAGCCTTTCAGCAAGTATTTGGTCCTGGCCAACGCAAGCACTTTCCATCCTTCTCCTGAGCCATGATTGTTACCAGCTGGCAGGAGCTGGAACGCCTGGATCATGCTGGAGGTGAAAAAAGGCAGTCCACAACACCCCTGAGTCATACGTCTGGCTCGGTCCTCCAACAAAATAGTTTAACTCCTTCGTGGCTGGAGTGAGGTTGGGGTCAGACCACTGTTTCCAAAAATTCAGCTCTGCCAAGAGTTGTGAGTGCGGATTCTCCTCCCTGCTCACACACAAATGTATGCACGTGCGAGTATAGGGTTCTTAATTCGGACCAGACATGAAAACGCCCAGTTCTTGCATTCCTGGAGCGTCCTAGCTTGGTGCAAGAAGGCACAGCGTAATTAGGCAGCCCTTGAGCATTTTAATGTGGCAGATCTGAAGTTCAGCCTGGTAAGCATGAAATGCTGTGAATTAGAGAGAGTAATGAATTTTAACACTGCTCTAAGAAGATTTCCCCCGCCTCTTCCTTTTAATTATTTTGCAAGTTTGGGGGGTTTTTTGGGGGTTTTTTTGTTTGGGTTTTTTTTGTTTTTTTTTTTCTTTTAAAATGATCCTGAACAGTATCCCTGCTTGTTCTGCTTGACATTTTCTTTGCAACTGAAATCCATCTCCACCCTCTCACGTTGAGAGCAGCCCCGCAGCGAGGACAGATGGCTGTGGAGGTGACAGCCACCGTGGGGTGGGATAGCAGGGCAAGGAGTTGACCCTTTTCCCCCAGGCAAATTTGGGTGGCAGAAAGGCTGGAGCTTCTTGGCCGAGAAGACACCGGTCCTTTTCTCATAGGGATGGACATTGCTCAGGGCATCTCGTGGAAGCCGGCGTTGCAAGGGTTGTTGGAAAATGCAGTTCCAAGCTGTCCTTGCAGAGCTGCCCGGGGAGGAGCAGTAATTTTATGAATGAGCAGCCAAGTGCCAACCCTCGGCCACAGGATGGGCTGCGGAGAGGCGTCCAGCATCTCCTGCGTCAAACCCGTAACTCCTGCCTTAACTCGAGCGTGGCTTTTAGAAAGGCGCTGGACCTCCCTCCCCTCTTCTCCAGGCTCTCTTCCTAAATCTCACTGGTTCTTTCTACACAACCCCCTGTGGAAATGTCCTTTCCCGTCTGTAAGCCCAGCTCATGCACCAGTCCAAGCAGTTCATCTTGCGTCTCAGTTAACAGCCGCGTCCTTCTCTCTCAGCCTGTTGTATTCGTGCAGAAGGCAGCTGCCAACCGTCCTTTCGCAGCGCTGCTGCTTTGCCTGCGTCTCCTCTAGCAGTGAGTGCT
This sequence comes from Burhinus bistriatus, assembly GCA_013397275.1. Taxonomy (NCBI): domain Eukaryota; kingdom Metazoa; phylum Chordata; class Aves; order Charadriiformes; family Burhinidae; genus Burhinus; species Burhinus bistriatus. The sequence continues at coordinate 494,357 of VYXH01007627.1, forward strand.
GTCGCTGCCAAAGTCCTGCCTGATGGTCACTCGAAAGGAGCTCATTCACTGCCGAGATGTCCTTAGAACCTCCCTGGGGACATCTCCCATGTCCTTCACCCCTTTCCTCTGCTGGAGATCCAGCGGCCAGCTCGTTCCCTGGCCCTCTTAGCAGGGTGGATGCACGTTTTGACTGCTGGGTGCGTTCCCTGACTGCGCGGTGGGGCTGTCTGCTTTTCTGCAAGAGGTAGATCTGGGGTATTATTCAGGTTTTGATAGCGGGCCATTTATTTTTAAGGCTTTTCTGAGGGGAAGGTGATGCACTTGGGTCTCTTTGTAGCATCTAGGAACCGGTCCTGATGCCAAGGAGAAAATCCTGTGAGCATCGCTCTAAGCCCTTTGTACCACAGCACCTCAATGCATGCTGAGCTGCCTTCAAAGGCTCCTGTATGGATTAATACTTTTTTAACTGGCCCCATGCAGGCAAGGTCCTAGGAGGTCATGCAACACACCAAAGGCAGAGCTGCTCTCCCTGTCTTTGGCCTGCAAACCAAGATAGAATCGTAGAATGGTTTGGGTTGGAAGGGACTTTTAAAGGTCATCTAGTCCAACCCCCCTGCAATGAGGAGGGATGTTTTTATAATTATAAACTATAAAATCTCAAATCCACGGTCCTGGAGGATCATCACTGAATGCTCACTGTCCTTCCTTCACGTTGGGGACATGGGAGTAGAGAGACATCAGGGCAGTTGGGTTCTTGGCCATCCAGTGCCAATGGTCTCCTCATGGGAGATGCATCTTCCTGTTGCCCCAGTCCATCCTATGCAGTCCACCCAGGGTGGTGCCTCTGTTGCAGTTCAGATTGTGTTTAATTAAAGGCCTAATTGCCCCTTTGCACAGTTACTTGCATTCACTGTGAGGGTGCGAGGCTGGGCAGCGCCAGGTGATCTGGAGAAAGGCGGGTGGCTGGCACAAAGCACCCCACAAGCTGCTTTAGCAACTGATCCTCAGCAGCAGAGACCTGTGGAGCAGCCAACAAGGGGGTTATTTTGGGTTCACTTAAGCTCTGAGTGATGAGCACTTGTGCTGCTAATCAGGCTGATAAATACCGTCAATTAAAACCTATGCTTTGCTCTTCTGCTTTGCAGAAGTGAAGTGTTTTCGTCCCTCCCAGACGAGAGGAAGCTGGCTGGGAGGGTGATGCTCTCGGAGGATTGCTCTGATCACCACGGGCGTTGGTTTAGCTCTCAAACACCTACTTCCCTTCGGCGAATCCTAGCGATTCATTATCAAGGGATGTGACACCACTCCTAAATTCATGCCCAACTGTAAATGATGGTATAATCCCTGGGATTTTGGATGTTTACAGATCAGCTGCTTCCAATTAGCAACTTCCTTGTCCCACCACATGTGATGATACCACAATAAGCACATGGTTTCTGTATGTCTCACTGGGAGCAATAAGTTAAGTCAGCTTGCTGGATGCATCTGATCGCTGGATGGGGCACCCTTCGTTTTACCGTGGGTGGCATTGGAGACCACAGTTGGGATTATGTGGCACACAAAACCCCATTTCTTTAGGAAATCAGACTAGATGTTTCCAGATTAGGGTCACTAATGCTCAACATTTTGAAAAGGACATACCATTTAGGGGAGAAAGAAGAATCATAGAATCATAGAAGAATCATATAATCATGGAATGGTCCAGGTTGGAAGGGAACTTAAAGATCATCTAGTTCCAACCCCCTGCCATGGGCAGGGACACCTCCCAGTAGACCTGGTTGCTCAAAGCCCCATCCAACCTGGCCTTGAACACCTCCAGGGATGGGGCCTCCACAGCTTCCCTGGGCAACCTGTGCGAGTGTCTCACCACCCTCACAGTCAAGAATTTCTTCCTGAGATCTCATCTAAATCTCCCCTCTTCCAGTTTGAAGCCATCACCCCTCGTCCTATCACTACATGCCCTTGCAAAAAGTCCCTCTCCGGCTTTCTTGTAGGCCCCTTTCAGGTACTGGAAGGCTGCTCTAAGGTCTCCCTGGAGCCTTCTCTTCTCCAGGCTGAACAACCCCAACTCTCTCAGCCTGTCCTCATAGCAGCAGTGCTCTAATCCTCTGATCATCTTCGTGGCCTCCTCTGGACCCTCTCCAACAGGTCCATGTCCTTATGCTGAGGGCTCCAGAGAAACTTTAGGGAAGTAGCTTTGGAAGAAGGTCTGTTATTTAGTAAAAGGGAACAATGTAGAGCACCCCCTTCCCTTGTGCCTGCTGTGGAACCAAGATGACTCAGCCTGCGGGGCGGAGGGATGAGGACCCAACCAAAGGGGTTGGTACACAGTGACCAAACGGCAGGGGTGATGGAGAAGTGATGGAGAGGTGATGCTGTCTCTCTGGGGGGCATTTGGGCAGTGTTTTCCTGCTGTCTTCTGGTTTGCTAAATTCACATCTCTGCCCTGGAAGCTAGACGCTTGTCAAGACAGAATAATTAATCCAGAAACACGTGGCACTCTGCCAGGAGGCCTTTTTTAATTAAAAACAGATTTGATAAAGTCTACTGAGAAACTGGCATCTCTGATGAAATCATGAAATGCATGGCTGTAATTCGGGGCTGCATAGTGGGAGTGCTCTAGGTAGGGCTCAGCCCCCATAAAACCTGCACACAGCCAGCTTGCAGGGAATGTCTTCTCCTCCTTTGCCTCCAAAGGCTGTGGTTTTCCCAAATGAGTTACGAATTCACTAAAAGGCAGGACAGCAGTTACTGTCTCCTACTGTTCCTGTTTTGGTGGTGTTTGGCCAGCTCTGGGGGAAATGGGAGTCCCGTGTTCAGGGGATCTGCAAGGTGTGCTTGAGCTTTGAAGAGTCACCCATCTCTCCTCGTTTGGATGCAGGATTTTCCCTGCCTGTTTAAATTGGTGATGAAGCACACTGATACCTCCTGGAGCGAGCCACAGGTGCTTCATTGGACTATAAACGTGGGGTCTAGTGATGCAGGACAGCCAGATCTGGGGGAAGGCAGAGACAGAGGGTACATGGTTGTCTCCAGCCACGGTGTCTTAGTCCTGCCACCCAGATGCAGTGGAGCAGGATCGGGTGTCCCTGGCCAGACCCTGCCCCGTCTCACTCCCGTTCTACCTGTCCTCCCAGGGCCGGTGGGGAAGGATGTTTTCCTCAGTGAAGCCATACGAGAACCAGCGCTACGCCTCCCTGAAGAAGGAGTGTCAGAGGCGAAAGCAGCTCTTTGAGGACCCGCTTTTCCCTGCCAACGACGACTCGCTCTTCTACAAGTCAAGGATCCAGGGCATCCAGTGGAAGCGGCCAAAAGTAAGTCCACCTGTCCCCTTGCACCTCGACACTGCTTTACACCATCTCTGCTCTCAAACGTCCCCAAAAATGCACAGCGCAGCCTTCATCAAGAGTGGCAAGCCCCAGCTGATGTCTCTGCTCCCCAGCAGGGTTCATTTGCCTGGTCTCGGCATCATGAGCTTCTGGGATGCCAGGGAGTACCCAGGTCCAGGCTGTTCTTCCCCCATTGAGGTCCAGGAGCAAAGAAGGCTTCTCTGTGTCTCAGTTTCCCCATGCACAAAACAGAGCGATAGTTTGCAGCCAGGTTGGTGTTGGATGCTTTTGTTAAGCCTGGTGGGTCCAGCAGGGCAAAGGGTTATCTCTGAATACTCTTGGTGGTCCATTTGGAAAGGGAAAAGACAATAAGCCTTGGGTAGGTGAGGTGGTTTTGGGGTCTTTGGGAGGTAGGTGGTCTAACCCATCCTTCCTCTCCTGTGCAAAACCCATGTCCTCTGCATGTCCTCTGCAAAAAGCACTCTGCATGTCCTCCACACTGGAGGCAGGCTGGGGGAGGCTGGGGGTAACGTTGCCTGTCCCCATTGCTGCCTGTCCCCTTTCTGCTGTCCTTAGTGCCTGCCCAAAAGATGCACATATGGCCCTGAGGGCACTATATCTTGGGGAATTTGTATGCCCTGGTATGGCCATCTGCTTGGGGTTGACCATGAGGCCACTTCTCTGTCTGCCATGAAATACAAGGCGTCCCAGGGAGCAACAATAATTGCGACTGGGTAGAGGCAATATCACAGCATCTAACACACCTGGTTCTCCTTCCTTGCCTGCTGGGAGGAGCAGCTCTCCATGCCCAGCCCGCCCTGTTTCGCACGCAGCTTGGTGGCATTTCAGCGTGGCAGGGTCGCCAGAGCAGCCGTTGTCCTCCTCGCCCCCACCGACAGCCCAGAAAATAAGCTGACCTTTCGCAAGACAGTGCCGCGTCTGTCTGGGTGAGGGCAGTCCTGGGAGGGTGGACAAAAAGGCTTTGTGTGAAGGGAGGGATGGAGCTGAATTGACTCTTTCTGTGTGCAAGAGGGGCTGAGCCCTTCAGCACCCCACTGGGCTTCTCGTGGGAGGAGGTCTCACTTCCCTCTGCTGTGCTTTGGGCTGTTCCATGTCAGCTTTGTCTGGACATGGGGTTTGTGCAAGGTTCTGCCTGTGTTTTAACTTATTCCTTTGTCCACTGGAGTGGAAAGATGCTCTGTGCACAGCTGCCTTCTAAAGACAGGGCCCACCATGGTTTGGTCTCATTGTGGAGGACAACACAACCTTGCACATCCCATTTATGTAGCAGATGATAGGTGATGCCTGAGACTTTCTAAACACCTTTCTTTGGGACTAAAGGGTAGGGGATGCATTTGACACCCCCTGGCTGGTTTGCATTCAGAGACACACACATTATTTCAACCCCATGTCTAATGGCAGAGGGTTGGATCCAGTTGTAGAGGGGCAAAGTTTGCTTGCCTTCTGCTGAGCATCTACATCTCAGAGCTTTTCTCCATCGGCTTTTCTGGCTTTCAGCTCACTTGCAGCCCTTGCTGTTCAGGCATGTAGCATCCACTCTTGCTTAGGAAGACATGAGGTCAGCCAGCAAGGTATCAACCTCTTGCTGCCTTGCTCTGGAGAGCTCAACTAGTCCATAAGAAAGCTTTCCGGACCTCCTGGTCTTCACCTGCAAGGTGCTCAACTAGTCCAAGCTCATCCCTGCTGAAGCACGGAGTGAATTCAAGCTCTTTCCAAGCAGCCAGCTCTGCAGTTTCGTAGAATCACAGAATAGTTTGGGTTGGAAGGGACCTTTAAAGGTAAAGCAGTTAGCAGAGGATGGTTGAACAGGAGCTCTTTCTGGCATGGGCTGGCAGTGGGAGTGGATGCTGGCAGTGGGTCCCACACGCAAGCAAGGTCCTGTGCGCTTAGTTGGAGGTGGAGACGGTCCCTCTTTCACGGCTTCTGCACCAGACAAAGGGAACTTTGCCAGCAATCTCGGCACCAGAAGGAGACCGTGCTGAGCAATAGCAGTCTCCTGGATGCTGCAGTCTGGTAGGATTGTCTGATCCGACCTGTCTGGCCGCTCTGATCACAAAATTGCCAGAAAAAAAGAATTTGAGCTCACATGTGCCCTGGTTACTGCTGAAGTTTCCAGAGGCCTCTTTCTCTAAAGGACTTCTCCAGGTTCTTTCCTTTCAGTTGTCCGTTTTGGCAAAAGTGAATTTCATGGGGAGGAGAACCGTTTTGTGCCAGCCAGCCAATGCAAAGTGACATTTTTAGTTGCTGGACCCAATTGTACCTGAATTCATACCGGCTTTCTAAGGGAGAAAGCCCCGCAAAAGGCCCCAGCATCTTCTGCAAGAAAGCCAACACCATACATGTGTTAGGGACCTTAATATATATCTCACCACTTTGCTGTCTGCAAGAGAGCTGGGAAACACCATCGGCTTCTCCAATTTGAGGCAGTGTTCAGTAGGGTCCAAAATGTCCATGAAGTTCAAATCAACTGCTCTGCTTGTGTGGTAATTGCACGGTACGGTTATTAAGCCACACTAAGTCCTTACAGCATCTTCCTTCTATTACAACCAGCAAATCTCTCCTTAGGCAATCACATTTTATTCTTATTTAGAAAAAACAAACAGAGTGATACTCCCAACTTTTGGCAAGTGCTGTTTGGGGGAATTCCTGACCCAGAAATGGAATCTGCCAGTCCTGGGGACGCTGTCTGCAGGGAGGGGGTGGCGTGTACGCAGCTCTGTTATCTCTGAGGGCTGTGGCCGTGGTTTGTTTTGGAGAGTTTCAGCTGAAACTGCATGATAAAACGCAAGAGCTCATCATGCCTCCAGCCTTGCTGTGAGAGCAGAGTGGGTGGAGAGTGGAAATAAAAGGCATCAGTTATTAAAAGCTTCGGTTTGCTTTCTCAGAAAGGTTGTCGCAGAGCAGTGACACGTAGGAGCCAACCTTTTCAGGCACAGCACCCGTATGTGAAAAGTAACTGCAGTGAACTCGCTGGGGTGGGGGGAATGAGCTTTGGCAGAGGCAGGATCTCATTCCCGTATATTTACATGGCACTAATACAGATCTCAACAGCCCATAGAATCATACAGTAGTTTGGGTGGGAAGGGACCTTTAAAGGCCATCTAGTCCAACCCCCCTGCCATGAGCAGGGACATCTTCAACTAGATCAGGTTGCTCAGAGCCCTGTCCGACCTGACCTTGAGAGTTTCCAGGGATGGGGCATCTCCCACCTCTCTGGGCAACCTGGGCCAGTGTCTCACCACCCTCAGTGTAAAAAATGTCTTCCTTCTATCTAGTCTAGATCTCCCCTCTTTTAGTTTAAAACCATTACCCCTTGTCCTATCGCAACAGACCCCACAAAAAGGTTTGACCTCATCTTTCTTATAAGTCCCCTTTAAGTACTGGAAGGTGCAATAAAGTCTCCCCGGAGCCTTCTCTTCTCCAGGCTGAACAACCCCAATTCTCTGAGCCTGTCTTCATAGCAGAGGCACTCCAACCCTCTGATCATTTCTGTGGCATCCTCTGGACCCGCTCCAGCAGGTCCATGTCTCTCCTGTGCTGAGGGCCCCAGAGCTGGACACAGTATTCCAGGTGGGGTCTCACCAGAGCAGAGCAGAGCGGCAGAATCCCCTCCCTGGCCCTGCTGCCCACGCTGCTGGGGATGCAGTCCAGGATGCGGGGGGCTTTCTGGGCTGCCAGCGCATGCGGTTGTGTGTGCATCCCTTCCTTCCCTACCAGGACCTGCCCTCATCCTTTCTGCTCCTCCACACGCTCCCAAAGCAATCTCTGCAGTGCTCTCCCTCTTGCTTGAGGTTTTTCTGGGCAGGGGGGAACAGAGAAAGCTGAGGGGCTTCGCTGGAACAGCTCATGAACAACCCTTCCCAGGTCAGGCTATTTCGCTTCAACTTCCTCCCGCATCTGGTACTGCAGCGTTTCCTGGAACGGGCTCAGCCTTATTCTTTCCAGCGGGATGTCCTCCCTCCCTCCCGCCCTCCCTGCTTTCCCCTGGCCTCGAGCCCTGCTCTGGATGCCAGATCTTTGCAGCGGGAGCAGCTGTTTGAGCGTCTAATCGGGCTTTGGCTTCGGTGGTTGTTTGCCGGACGTCTTCGTGACGCAGCACGGCGAAGCCAGAAAGCTAATTGCTCGAGTGTACTGGAGGGAGGGAAGCCGTAACGTCAGCCTGAGCTGGGGTGGGGGGCCCGAAGATCTTTGGTTTAGTGCATCCACTTAAAAATGAGACTGGCTGCTCGTTGCTGAGCCAAAGCAGATTTTGGAGCTCGCTAGGGCAGCATCAGCGGCTCTTTCTGGCAGCCACACTTGGCTATTTTATTAGAAATTAAAGCTAGCGTTTTGAGCTAAGCCCGAATTCCAGTGCCTTGCTTGAATCTCTTCCCCCTCGCGCTCTGCCTGCTGCCGTGTGAAGACAAGAGAGATCTCCATAGTTGGAGATCATGGAGAAAGTCTTATCCTGATCCTCAGGCTCTGGGTTTTGCCCTCCCTGATTGAGGCAGGAATGCTGGCAGTGCAGCACGGGAGCAGGAGTTTTGGTCTGCCCATTGGGGAGCTGGTCCGGGTTTTTGGGAGCTAGGTAAATGGGGAAGGGTGGTCCTGAGAAGAAGGGATGGATGAGATGCAGGCTGGGAGGCAGAAATAACGGGGGGATCTGGGGCACCCGGCTGTGTCTGTTGGTCTCCTGGGGAAAAAAGAGTGATGGCCCAGGGTGGAAGAGGCTCATCTACCCTGTGGGAAAAGTTTATCTCTTCTAATCATCACTGTCCCAGACTCTCTTCTTGGGTACAGGCCACTTCCAGTGATGGCATGGGATTGGTACTGGGTTAAATTAGGGTCGTTAGTACCCCTGGGCCTTATCAAGGGCTTGCTTTCTCTCTGCGGCACGGAGGGCCCCGTGGTTCAGGTTCAGTCCACCAAGCGATGACCTGTTGCTGAGACTGGTCACTAGCCAGGACAAATTTGGGCATCGCTATGCTCCTGTGGGAAGTAAATGAAGCCTGGTGGGAGGCTTAGGCCATGCACAGATGTGACGTTGAACCATGTGAACTGCATGCTGTGGTCCTTCAGCTCTTCCCAGGGAGCAAGGTTGAGCCTGGAGAAGGTTTTTTCCTCCCTGTCCTGGTGGGCAGAGGGGGATTCTGCATGCTGAGTGTTTCCCTGTCCACAGCAGTGTGTTGCAGGACCTTGCAGGAGCACCCCATGGTCTTCTCTAAGATGCACAGTGGTTGGGACAAGAGACCCCAAAGATGCTCAGAGGGGACCAGGTGGCAACTCAGCGCCGAGCTGCACCAAAGATGGTGTAACGAGAGAGGCTGTGACAAAGGACAAGGGTTTCCAAGCAGGCTGTTGTCACAGTGACTGGGTGGCTCAAGGCAACGTGCGGTGATGGTAGAACCTGAGCTGCACCTCTGCACTGTGAGTTCAAGCCTGGCTGGTTGCAACCACCAGAGCAACTCTGTTGGATGAAGTCTATACCCTCCCGTCTCCAGGGGAGGGGTTTTGCCCTCCAACCCTATTTCTCGGTATTTTTATATCTCTCCAGCGTTTGCTTGCAAGTGCCGCATTATCTCTGCAGGAATTGTCAAGGGAGGTTGTCACTGATTAAACAGCATAAAGGTAGATTCCTGCTAAATGGCAATATTATTTTATCTGGGGGAAGGCAATGTCATTTGGAAGGGAAAGTCTCAGTGTCAGAGTATTTTCAGGGGAGATAGAGAGGCCGGGTGTTTTGGGGAGGGTTGTGAGAAGCAGGAGGTCTTAGGGCAGTAAGGCCATGGCATTTTCAGCCCTACTGTGGCACTGGGGAGAGGTGCTGTCATTTGCAGCCCTGTTGGTTTTTTTGTTTTGTTTTGTTTTTTTTTCCAGACTGACAAGAGGAATCTTGTTTTAGAAACTGAGAAAATACCATTTTTTCAGTAGCCACTTCGCTGGCGGCCTGACATACATCTAGCCTGACTTGTGCATAGGGCTTTTGTCCATTTGTCGTGGTTTGGGCACGTGGCTTGGTTCAGTAAAATTACTGAACAGAAAATTGGTTCTGTTTTACCTCATACCAGGAGACCATTATATCCTTTGTCTCCTGAATTCAGTGCTGTTGTATTTGCAGGATGAGGAGACGTTGCGGGATGGGGGAGCATCTCTCAGATCCCCTTTTCCTTGAGTTACTAAGCACTTAGCTCCTTTTGCTTGCTGAGTGAGGGTTATACAATCAATCCCCGCGGGATTTTCCTGCAAGGGGAAAGGAGTCAATGAACTAATTCACTAAAAGCAGGACCGGCACTTGCCCGCCTGCATTAAAAGGTCTTTTCCCCAGTGTATAGCGCAGACTGAGAAGCTGGGAAAAACACAAGGGTGAAGATAATGGGAAAGACAGAGGTTAAGTTCTTGCGGTTCTTTGCTCTGAGAGCTCACCCGAAGCAGGCACATGGAGGCAATTAAAATGGTAACGGTCGTTTGTAGCAATAACCTTCTGGTGCCCCACCTGGACCTTCTTCTGCCAGAAATACTAACCTCTGGCACCTGTCTTTGCTCAGCTCTTTGCAGCTTTTTGGCCTGTCTCGCTCAGTTTTGGTCCTGCCGGGAGGATGCTCCTGGTCAGCACTGATGCTGTGGCTCCTCTGTGCTGCTGGATGGACTGAGGGACCGTCTCCTCCGAGCAGAGTCTGTCGTCTGTCTGCGATCCATCACGGAAGTCAGAGTCCTTCCAGACCTTTGCACTTCTCAGCTTAGGAATTTATGAGCCACTCGCCTGTTAATTTATCTGCTGTTTTCTGTAAAGCCTGGAGCTGACTGCCAGTCTGGTCGCGTCTTGCCAGGAAAGGATTTGGTCCCCATTTAATGCAATTTCTGAATTGACCTTGTTTTTACATTTTTAAGCCATTCACAGTCTCCCCCCATCCCTTCCCCTCAAGGATGGACAAGAGAATTTTTGTTATTATTTAGGCTTATTTTAAAAAGTCTCTCCCCGCCGTGAACGTGATGCTGACCCTGCCTGCATCCCAGCAGATCTCACCAGATCCTCCCAGGGCCACAGCCCCGTGGTGCCAGGCAAACACGCTCTCCCCTTTTGCCCCAGTGAGGACAGGGGATGATAAGCTGCCCCGGCGTGAATAAGGCTCACTGCAGCCTTTGATAAGAAACGAGCCAGCCAGTCTGCTCTGTCCTCGGCATCAGAAGGACGCAGCCTTGAATGCAAAATCAACAGTAAAATCAGTGGATCAGCTTCATTGCCTGCTTCTTAATGCAACTGCGCATCAGTGTCTAGAAATCATTGTGTTGGTAACGGGGAAGAGCATAACGGTAAGCAGAGGGTGTCGCGGAAAGGAGCCCTGGGCATCCGCTGCTTTCTGCGCTCCGTGGGAGAGAATGGCGCAAATCCTCCCGGATTTGGCTCTGGGGTGCCGGAGGGGCACGTTCAGCCTGTGGAGCCGGTACGGAGCTAGTTATGCCCTGGATGAGCCCAGGCTTTTAATCTTGGTGCAAGCTGGGAGGTGCTGCACCGCCCGCGAGCATGAATTTTTGAGCCTTCAGAGAGGATGGGATTTTGGGGCGATTTGCCTGTATTAAGGGCAGGCTGGAAGAAGTGCCTTTCGCCGAAACCCTTGCAAAGTCCCCTTGCAAAGATTCGATCAGGCACGGTGCTGCCTCTTGCAGAAGGAAAATAAAACATGAGGTGCGGTAAGACCGAGGGCTGAGTCCGGCTGCTGCAAGAAGTGGTTAAAGAAAGAAACAAATAGGAGGAAGGGTTGGCGGGAGGATGACAGCCAGAGCCACGCTGGCCCTGCAGAAAAGGAGCTGTTTCCTTGGTCTGGCAAATTCAGAGCCAGAGGGAAACGTTGTCGATGCGTCGGCTGATTTCTGCGTAACGAGAGGTCACGGCACTTCCTTGAATTAACTCCTCATTGAACTAAACTTGACCTGCTTCCTCTAAGCACCATCCAGTTTTGTTTTTTCCAGGAGAGGAAAATCCACCGCAGCTCTGAATCACTTGCCCTAAAGACCAGTCCCCGCCTCAGGAGTTGTATTTAATTTTTTTGTTTTGGTGTGACTTGACGTATCTTCAGCATACACCCCTTGGATATTGTGTGCACACTCACTTGCTTCTGCATTTCTATTCCCTTTAAATATATGGTAACCCTCTAATGCATATGCGATCGGGGCAGAGGGACACCTGTACCCATAAAGAAGCAGGTACAAACCTTCTCTGTATCATCTTTCTTTCTTACCTTGCTCAGCAGAGCCTGGACTCCAGTCCAGGACCATCGATGGCTTGACCGGGGATGCATAAATGCAGCGAGCGTCTGTCTTTGTAAACACCCCAGGGCAAGGGCTTGTCCTTTTCTGGCTGCCAAATGACTGACACCGTCTGAATTATTTGTAAGGAGCATTAAATCCTCTCTTTATTTTTTTTAAATAAAAACCTGACACAATTTGACAGTAAGTGGAATGGCACCGTTTTCCCTCTGATACCTTTCATTTAACACAGGCAGTGTGTAACTACTGCCCCAAAGCCCTGCAAAGATTCCAAACCTGTTTAGGAGGCAGCCTGAAATGTGCGGTGCAGTGTCCTAAGCGAAGGCACTTGGCCCAACGCACTCATTTAGACCTGTGTATGCTGAAACACAGTGCAATGGCGGGGATGAACTCCTTGGGATGGTGCTGCCCTCCTTGACCTTCCTACCCATGCTGGTGGCCCTCCATCCCCACCCTGCACGCTGTCCCGCTGCCACGTGCGGTTGTAGGGACCCGGTGCTTAGCTCCCTGATACGTCCCTATGGGCAAACCAGTCTTGAACTGGGGCACTCGGGGGCATGGAGGAGAATGAAAAGCATCCTTGAGAAAGGACAAAGCCTTTAGGTGTTGGCAGTGCCCTGGAGCAGAGCACAGGCACTCAGTAGTTGAGCTCGCCAGGATCAAGCCCGCACAGCAGGATGCCAACCTGTGTGATCTGTTGATCCCTTCACATCCTCATCTAGAGGCTCACCGCTATGAAAACCCACCGAGAGGTCCCATTTAGACTATCCTTTGGCATAGAAAGCAGGGCCAAAAGCAGCACCCCACAGTAATGCTCTCATGAGCTTTTGCCAGATGCTCTCATTTTACCCCCTTTTTGGCCCTGGCTTCTCAGGTGCCCTAAAGGAGATCAGTGCTTCAGCCACTGTTCCCAGTCCCTGTGGGGCAGGGGTAAGCTGGCATCACTGCTCCAGCCTTTGAGGCTGGTGGTGTCTCACTCAGACCACACAAGAAGTAATCAGGTCAGCAAGGGTGAGCTGAACCATCTGTCCCCTTTGGGTGATAGCTGAGGCCAGCACGAGCTCTGTTGACCAACAAGGCAAGAGACTGCAGCTGGGGAGGGGTGACCGTGCATTCACGTAGAGGTGAAACCAAGCATCCTACATCTTTGGTATGTCTGGATCTTTGGGAAGAAACCACCGTTCAGTGATGTATTTCTCCCAGTTCCCCTCCAAGAAGGAAAAGGGTGGACAAACCATCTTAATGGAGAGCAGTCATGGATGGTTAAAGCTTGACTGTGGTCTGATACAAATACCACTGCTAGAGTTGTGTAAGAATTAATGATGGAAAACTGGAGAAACTGGCTAGAAGTCTAACCATACACGTTTAGCTTGTATACATGTAAACCAGGTAGTGAGCTTGTGTGGAGACCCCGTGCTACCTCTTGGTAGGAGAGCTTGTACATGTTCCTATCTTGGAGCTGCTGCTGCTGCTGCTGTACCTAACAATTTGTCTCTCTCAGTAAACTGGCAGCAAAATGAGGATGAGTTGAAGGCTTCAAAGTCCCGTCTGGAAATGTTGTGTATTGCCTGTGTTATTGGGAAAGTTGAGCAGGTCCGGAGGAAATCACCATAGGGGAAAGTGATGTTACGGAGGAGCGATGAAGCTGGCTTGGGTTTGATGGCTCTGTGAACTCTTGCAGTTTCATGACTCGAGCCCGTGGCCTCATAGGAAGATCCCCACTGGTTGTTAAACACAGGCTTCATCCTTTTTGGGGAAACCCCTCTTGGAGGTGCCAGGCAGCACTGGTTAATGCTGGGTGCTTTCAGCCAACCCTGCTGCCAAACTCCACTCCAATTCCTTCTCTTCGCAGTGGCAGGAGCTCAGCGTTTTCCTGGTGGCTGAAAATTGAATCATTTTCTCTAAATAATGCCCCTTTTTGTCCTTTCTCCCAGCTTACAGAAGTCCCCATTTCTAGACAATGGTTTTCTCATAAACCGGGTTTCTCTGTTTGTAAAGCTACACCCAGGGTATAAAAAACCATAATAGGTGTGGGCTGGAAGTCATGTCTCTAAGTGGCTTAAACTCATCATAACCTCTTCATCATCATTGCATAGTCAGGGATTAATTTGGACTGTGGTGGGGTCAAGTCCTGGTCTTGGATCGAGGTGCTGCGGTGCTATAACTATGACACAATCACAAACCAAAGGGCAATTCCTCACCCTGGGACAGTATGGGCCAAGGGGGTGTGGGAGGTTTCCCTGTGGAAAAGTAGTTAGGAGGTTTTCATCAGAGATATGCACAATGGACGGTAGAGGTAATTTTCCTTTGCAGCTTCGGGTTCTTTCTTTTCCCATCAATAACTTGGCTTTTAGGATAATTAAAAAAAAAACAACAAACAAACAAAAAAAACCCCACAATAAAACCCCTGCGTGATTTAGATTCTTAAATCCTGTTTTAGAAGATTGGCTTTCAATACGACACAGGAATTGGGATTCAGGCAGGGCAGCAGGCATGCGTGCCAAACCTGAATTATGTTGCTTGGAGGCAGAAGCGATGTAGCCGAGCTCATGGCCACATCAGCTTGCTCCAGGATTTCACAATAGCTCTGTGATGGGTGGGTGAGTTTGGACCATTCCTCCTGAAATACTGTGGTTTCTCATAGCAAGGCTTACTTCAATAGGTTCCTCCCTTCCCACCACCATGTCCCTACCACCATGTCCTCCAGGGTGGGGACTGAGGGCTCAAAAATGGTGCAAGCTGTGGAACATCCTTATGGCTCATGCCTGTGGTTCATGGTCCCTCACTTGTACCTCTGCGATTGTGAACCTCCCCTAGAGCAAGCGTGGGGCCTGATGCAGATAGTTTCAAGCTAAAGCAGTTCCTCTGGTTGAGGTTAGACCCCACAACTAGAAGTGCTGGCACAACTGAGGGAGCAGTGTGCGACAGTGAGAGGACGGGCTTTACAGGGTGGGTGCATTTTAAACCCATGATGCTGCCAAATCAGGGTTGTTCCTCACCCTGCAAGTCATTAGCACTGTCCCAAGGGAGCTGGGTCAAGGCAGGTTCATAGGAGAGCTCAAGACTGGGATGTGATGGAGGATGGCGGGACTTGGAAGACGGCCAGCAGTGAATGTGAGGGGTGTCATAGGGTGTTAAAGCCATGGGAGCTTATTTTTGTTTCTCCTCCTCTACCTCTCTGGTGTAGCTCCCTAGAGCCCCTATCTACACGTACTAAGATTTAGGGGAAGGAGATCCAGGTGGAGCCATCCCTGAAAGCTGCTGTGTTTGCTCAGTGTTCTCTCCTTTGCTTTGCGGGGCTGTAGTTGTGTGCACTCGTGAGGGTCAAGCCGGCTCAGGTGATGCAGCGTGAAAAGGAGCCAGGTGACGTCGCTTCCTTAGGAAATGATGGCTCGTGTGGTGACCAGACTGCACTGGGACTTGAAATCAGGAGGGACCACTTCTGCCTCTGGCTGGGGTAACCTGGGGCACATCATCTCACTGCCCTGAGCATCCCACCCCCCAGTTTGTCGGTAGGCGTGTGAAGACTTTCCTGCTTTGGAGCTGAGATCTGCAGATCTCCAGGCTGTCGGGATCCAGGGAGTATTTTTTCTTAGTGGCTCTGCAACCGGACGCATCAAAACAACTCGCTGTGGGAGAGGCAATCTGGGCAGGGCTGCGTCTGAATGCGTGGAGATGCTGAAAGCCAAGCTGTGGTGGTCTCTGCATCAGTCTTGGCTGGGTGGAGACCGAAGAAGTCCTGGGCTGAGTAATGGTGAGGCTTTCCAAGAGTGCATCCCCGGAGAGGGCGGGAGGAATGGGAACGGCGGGTCCGAGGTCTCTGCACTTGTTACAGTCTCCTTCCCATCCTTCTCCCTCTCCGTCTGCTCCTGGGAAGGTGCGGGGCTGTCACCGCATGTTGCGTCTCTCCACGTCTCATTGCTTTAACAGAGACCTCTTTGGTGCCTTTTGTACTTTGGATACCGGGAAGATAAAACCGTGGAGGGACCCGTCGAGGCTGCTAAACCTGCAAATTGACCTTTAGATCTTGTTTGCCACCGTCCCTGCTCTTTCTGGTGCCAAAAAAAACAGGCACAGGCAAGAGTCATGGGGTTAGTGGGGGAGTGTATTTTTTTTTTTTTTTGGTGCCGTCCCTTTACAAGCAAGTCCTGTTTGCTGTGGGTGGAGTGTCCAACGCCCTTTGCATGGGGTGGGAGCCGATAACAGATACAAACTGTGTATACATTGAGATAGTCTGGGTGGATTAGCATTAGGGATGCCTGACTGAGGCCATACAAACCCCCCACAAACAGTTTTGCAGGGGGTAGATGTTGGCAACCAAGCCTCCCCTTCATTGAGTGTGAAGCCAAGCCACCGAGGAAATGCTGACCCCTCTGAAAACAGACCCCTGGCTTTCTAAACTCACCCCGTTTCCCTCCCCTAGGTCACGCTTGTGCAAATTTTTTAATTGCCCTTTGTGCAAAATCGCATCCCAACGCAGGGACCTGCGTTGTCAGCTTGTGTCACCGTTGCCCGCCCTACTTGGACACCCCTTGGCTGGGCGAGTGACATTGGAGACACGGGGTCCTTTTGGCTCCCCATTGCCTGCGAGGGGGCAAGCGCAGCCGCGCTAATAGATTATCTTGCTGATTTTGCAAGTCTGAGTGAAAGCGTCACTCCCGGAACAGCCAGGCTCTGCAATGCAATTAGACTAGTCTGCTCCTTGCAAAATCTTGTTAGCAAAAAATGGTCCTGGTGTGCAGCAGATGTTGTAGCTCACATGGTTATCCCCCACCACCACCCCTTAGCTTTCTCCCTCCCCGCAGCCGGCTTGACACGATCCAGATCCCCAGTGAATCTAAAGCTCAGAAATCTGCACCAGGAAACACTTAGGAGAAGACAGTCACGAATTAAAAAGCCAATTAGAGGGTGATTTGCTCATTACTACCCTGTGTGGAATGGGACTAGCTGGAGGAGATGAGGATGATATCTCCTGGTTTAAATGCATTTGGGAGGAAAACGTGTGTGTTGGGAGAAGGAGTACCAAAGGGGAGAGCAGAGGAAAAGCCCACGTGCTTTTTGGTGGGGAGCAAAATTATACCACCAAGTACAAGATAATTGCACTGATTGGGTCTGTTATTTCCTTAATGGACTTCAATAACCCAACGCCAGAGGGAGCAAATTGGCACAGATCTGTTCTGGGCTCCCATAAGCCAGATCTGGTACCTCTGCAGTCAGCTTCTCATCAAGAGGGATCTCAAAGTGCTCTTGCAGCCCTAGCTCTGATTTCCACCTGTGTCCCACATCCCTTGCTGGAGGAAGGATATGGGAAGGAATACACGAATCACCGGAACTTGGAATCACTAGTTTGGCCCTCCCTGTATTATCAGACTGTATCTTTTCATAGGACCATCTGCACAGGCTTTCTCTAAGTTGTATTTTGTTGCCTGGACCTTGGCGGCCGTTCAGCAGCCACTTTTAGAGAGGGCAAATCAGTTCTGATGGTGTTTAGTATCCTTGAGATCCTACAAGACAGGTGCTCCATGGGGGTGAAGAGGCATGGATGGCTTTCTTGGCCAAGATGGAGTTAAGAGCAACTTGGTGAATGGAGTTAAATCCAGTTGACAGCGGGTCACAAGTGGTGTTTCCCAGGGCTCAGTACTGGCGGTGGTTCTGTTTAATATCTTTATCAACAACCTGGATGAGGGGGATCAAGTGCACCCCCAGTAAGTTTGCAGATGACACCAAGTTGGGTGGGAGTGTTGATCTGCTTGAGGGCAGGATGGCCCTACAGAGGGATCCGGACGGGCTGGATCGATGGGCTGAGGCCAATGGTGTGAGGTTCAACAAGGCCAAGTGCCGGGTCCTGCACCTGGGTCACAACAACCCCAAGCAGCGCTACAGGCTTGGGGAAGAGTGGCTGGAAAACTGCCCCATGGAAAAGGACCTGGGGGCGTTGGTCAATATCTGGCTGAATATGAGCCACCAGTGTGCCCAGGTGGCCAAAAAGGCCAACAGCATCCTGGCCTGCATCAGGAATAGCATGGCCAGCAGGACTAGGGCAGTGATCGTTCCCCCCTGTACTCAGCACTGGTGAGGCCCCACCTCGAAATCTGTGCCCAGTTTTGGACCCCTCACTACAGGAAGGACATTGAGATTCTGGAGCATGTTCAGAGAAGGGCAGCAAAGTTGGTGAAGGGTCTGGAGCACAAGTCTTATGAGGAGCGGCTGAGGGACCTGGGGTTGTTTAGCCTGGAGAAAAGGAGGCTGAGGGGAGACCTTCTTGCTCTCCACAACTACCTGAAAGGAGGTTGTAGCAAGGTGGGGGGTTGATCTCTTCTCCCAAGTAAAAGCGATAGGACAGGAGGAAATGGCCTCATGTTGTGCCAGAGGAGGTTTAGATTGGATATTAGGAAAAATGTCTTCACCAAAAGGATTATCAAGCATTGGCACAGGCTGCCCAGGGAAGTGGTGGAATCGCCATCCCTGGAGGTATTTAACAGACGGGTAGACGTGGTGCTGAGGGACATGGTTTAGTGGTGGATTTGGCAGTGTTAGGTTGATGGTCAGACTCGATGATCTTAAAGGTCCCTTCCAACCTGGGTGATTCTATGATTCTATGACCGAAGCCATAGCTTCCCTGCAGCCACAGCTTTCAGCTGTCTCCCCCTATTCCTTGCTGTTCACCATCTATGTGCAGACTAGGAGCAGCCATGACCCAGGAGGTGGCTGCAGTAAGATGAAGTACAGGATGGGCTCAGTGTTAGCTGAAGCCTTGGGTGCCATGGATTGGTTTGAGCTGGTTCTGTGGTGGCTGATGCCTGAACCCAGAAGGTCCCCAGGGTGCATGTGGGTGTGCCCATTTGTGTGCTGCCCTCTTCTCTCGGGGTTGTGGTGCTGGGAGGGTGACGTGGTGTTTGCTTTTTGGAGAAGCGCCCACCAGGGTAAATGTTCCTGCTCACCTAGTTTCTGTCTGCTGCACAGGAGGGAGGGGAGGAAACCAAGGTGATGACCTTCTGTGTTCAGACCATCCCTGTTTCTCTCCTCCCCTTGCACATACAAACCCCAGGCCCTGTAATTCAGTCGGGCTGCAGAACAAGCTCTTTATCTCTTTCTGCTGGTCCCTAGTTCATCGCCCACCTCTGCACGTGGGCGTGGTGCTTCGTGGCTGTGAGCGTACTCTGCACCCTGATGGTGCTGCGTTGCACGCCGGGGGTCCCCATTTTGCTCAATTAAATCCTGGGGGCTGTGCAGCCTTGCTGAAGCCTTGGTCCCTTGGTCGCTCCTCACTAAGAGCTGATCTTGCAGACATCCCCGTCACCAACAGTCAGGACGGATGCGTCCCCTGCTGCTGGGTGCTTCCTCCGTGGTATGAAAGAGGAGATAAATGCCACCGCTCCTCTCCCATCCCTCTCTGCACTTCGCAATGCTGAGAAGTGCTGGTGGCTCTTGCCTTTGGTGGCTGTCCACTTGCCTCCCTCTAGTGCTTATCCCAACCTCCTGCAACGCCAGCAGCTGGGAGGGGATTAGTCATAGAATCATAGAATCATAGAATGGCTTAGGTTGGAAGGGACCTTAAAGATCATCTAGTTCCACCCCCCCCTGCCATGGGCAGGGACACCTCCCACTAGACCTGGTTGCTCAAAGCCCTGTCCATCCTGGCCTTCAACATTTCCAGGGATGGGGCCGCCATAACTTCCCTCAGCAACCTGGGAAGTCCTCTCCCTTGGGTTTGATCCCTGCCCAGTTTGTGTCTGGATGGAGCTCAGGTGATTTTTTAGGTGTAAGGTGCTGGCTGGGTTAGGTGGGAATAGCAAGAGGTGATTCCTTTTCTTCCCTCTGATGGGCAGAAGCAATGCAAGTCCTCATGTGCAAAGTTTTGGGGGGAACATGTTATTCTGGGTGCAGCCAGCCTGAAGAGCTGGGAGGGGTGGGTGAAGAAGGAAAATCTGCTTTTCCTTTCCCCCTTCAAATTAAATGTAATTACAAAGGGGAAAAGATTCTTTCAGCTCTTTGTCTGTCCCATCCGCTCCCAGCCTCCAGCTGGACACGACCTTCCAAGCCGGATTGATCAGGAGAAAAGACACAAAAAGCAACCAGTGTTTCACACAAAGCTTGCTCAACACCTTCTGTTATTTAAGTGCTTTCTTGGCCAGGCTCTAAGTGGGAACGGGAAGAAGGGAGGGCAGCCTGGCAGGAGCCAGGCAGAGAAAAGGCGATGTGGTTGGTGCCTGAGTGGTTGGAGGGATGAGCTCACCTCTTAGCTGCCTCCTACCCAAGCTTCTCCGTTCATGGTGCCCGTGCACAATCCACCATGGTGGTTTTGGTGTCAGAGTGAGCATTTATTCCTCCTGGCCCAGCTGCAGAGCTTTTGGCTTACTGAATTTTCTCCATCTGCTGTGCTAAGATGTGGAAGGACAGACCCCCTGGGTCAGGACACTTGGCTTCTTGCAACCATGGCTGAGGCCTTAATCTGCGTTGAGCTTTCCTGGGTGAACGGTGTGATTTGGGCACTGCGATTCCTCATCTAAATGCCTGGCTCTGCCCTGCTCCTGCAGGGTTTTATTTTTGGAAGGCTCCACAAGTTCCAGTATGGGAGGCAATGGGTTTGGGTGCTCGTCTCGTGCTCTCCAGAGCAACATAAGAGAGGGAGAAGCTTGTAAAGCAGTAACGGAGTAGAGACAACTGAAGGGCTTATGAGAAATAACAAAGAGCGGACTTAGAAGAGGGGATGGGTCACTAGGGCTGCAATGGTGTGAAAACATACCGTTATCACTGGCGATAAATATAGGAAAACTGTGCTGATGCTGGAACAGAGTAGGGAGTAGGTCTGGCATCACTTCAGCAGTGATGCTGCCCATGTCTCGGTGAGAGCAGAAGGCAGGATGGGGTCCTCCTGCCACTGGCGTGATGAACGAGGCCAGCAGAAAGCTGCAGGTGGGATTTAAATGGAGCCTGAAGAAGAGAAAATGAGATTTTCCTTTGCCAAGAAACCTTGCTCCCGATTTCGCTGTCTCCTCACTTACCCAGTGTGTGTGTTTTTCTCCTGTCCCACAGGAAATCTGCAATGATCCACATCTCTTTGTGGATGGGATCAGCTCCCATGACTTACACCAGGGCCAGGTTGGGAACTGCTGGTTCGTGGCTGCCTGCTCCTCCCTGGCGTCCCGGGAGTCTCTCTGGCAGAAGGTAAGCGGTTCCCATGCCAGGGGAAAGATTGTCTTCAACACCTTGGCTTCATGTTGTGTTTGTCTGGCTCAAAAACTAGTTCTTCAGGGATGCCTCAGGTCCTGAAAAACTGTTCCTGTGCAAAACCCTCCCTTAAAGGACTGTCTTTCAAGGACAAGTCAGTCAACGTGTCTGCAGTCACATCACACTCAAGCCAAACCCTTGGCCAGTTTCTCCTTAACAAAGTGAATCAAGTCCCATCCTGTCCTCCAGATCCCAAATCTGACCCTCCCCACTCCAAAATAACCTAGAAAACAACCAGAAGAACAAAATCCAGGATGCTCAGCTGCAGTATTTTGCCCCATTGCCCCAATTCCCATAGTGTTACCTCTCTTTGGCTGCTCAGCGTGTGCCCACCTTGGCAATGGGACACCTTGCGCTGAGGAAGGCAGGGTGATTTGAGGGTGTTAGCATCTCTCCCAAGCTGCTGCTTCCCCAAAGCATCCATCCCCGGCATGTCCTGTGGCTGGATTGCACCATGTAGCAGTGCTCCTTTGAGTCGAGGGTCCAAAGGGACTGTGTTGCAGGCCAGAAAGCCACGAAGGAGCTGCACCAGAGCAAAGGCCAGCAGATCAAGGGAGCAACCACAGAGGTGCAGGGGGGAAGGAGGTCTTCAGTGCCACATCCTTGGACAGTCTGTCCCCGTCTCTGCCACGTCCTCAGCTGCAGAAGAGGTCAAGCCTGTGAAAGCTAAGACAAACACGGGCTTCAATCCCTGGTAGAGACGTGACTCATTGTAGGACAAGAGACCAGCAAGTTGCGAGCACCTTTTCCTAGATATTGCTGCAAGAGGCAGCCACCAAAGTCCTACAGTATGCGCAGACAGCATCACCTGCTTCACCCACTGCCTCCTCCTGCAACAGGCCCAAAAAAGGTCCCTCCACCCTACGCCTTTGCATCTGCTCTATGTGCTGTGGCACTCCCAGTCTCTGCTGCCTGTGGCTTTTGTGCTCGTGAACGCTAAGCTGAGGAATTTGTGGTTGTTGCAGCATCCCCGTTTTTTTGTTAAAATCAAGTCATTTATACGGGAAGGGGATAGCTGTTGTTGGCTTCTGGCTAAGCAGTAAGGTTTCCTCCCGTCGTGGCTGTGGTGACTGTTGTGGTTCTCACTTGTTCCTCTGCATCGACGTCTCCCAGGGGAGAGCCGGCGAGTTGTCTTCCCTCCTCACGATTCACTTCCAGCCCTGCCCTGGGAAATGCCAACCGAACAGAAGCCGGGTCCCTTGGGACACCTCATTATTTCAGTTTGCCAATGTCATTGCTTTTCCTCCCTTGGCAATTTGGCTGTGGGTGTTTGTGACTTCTCATTTTCCATGCCTTTAACTCTCAGAGGCTCTTCTTTACCTGCCACCTCTTTCTTTCAGAAAGGTTTGTATTCTGGCAAAACCAAAAACTGCAGCCCTCTCCCCAAGCCTTCCCTCCCAGTTGTTGCTGTGGTGTTCGTGAAAGGGCTCTGGTCAGATGTGCTTCAGCACACCCCTGGTTTTGGAGACCTCTGAATTAGATGGGACCTTTGCTCACACTTTGCAAGGTGCTTTGGGGGCTTATGATGAATTGCAAGGAGTAAGCGCGGCTATAAACTGCAGCAGCAACTTTTAAAGCAAAATGGGAGACGTCAAGTGCACAGATTAACCCCTTGGTCCAAAGAGATACCAGCTCTGCTGGGATTGGAGCACAGTTCTTGGCAAAGATCTCAGATCCCTTCGTTGGCCCAGAAATAATGGACCTTTTGGTCCTTGGTACAGTCGCACGTGCAATTGTGATAACATTGCTGGAGGTACCTGTTGTTCCTTGGCCCTCGGGCATCTCCACGCATAGGGCCCAATGCCTGCAGGGCTGTCCTGGTTTGAGGTAAAACAGAACCAATTCTGTTCAGTAGCTTTGCTTTTTAGCTCGGCCTCTTCTAACTGCTGAAATTACCAGCATGTTGTGCAGAAACTGTTGGCTCTCAGAGTGATCAGACCCATGTTTATAGT
The DNA here is from genome assembly GCA_013397275.1 of Burhinus bistriatus. Taxonomy (NCBI): domain Eukaryota; kingdom Metazoa; phylum Chordata; class Aves; order Charadriiformes; family Burhinidae; genus Burhinus; species Burhinus bistriatus. The sequence continues at coordinate 517,116 of VYXH01007627.1, forward strand.
TGATGCCAAGGGATGGGATGCAGAGAGGCTCCTGCTTATCCTTATTGCTGTCACAAGCAAGTCCAGCCAACTTTGTTACTTGCCCTGTTGGAGGGTCGGAAGCGGAAAAGCGTAGAGGGGTCACACCTGCGGGGAGGAACGGACAGGACAGATGACCCCATACTGACCAACAGGNAAGCATCTGTTGTTCCGCTTGATTGGGCCAATCTGGCCCAAACCATGACAAAGGCAAACCTCTACTCCTGACCGGTCAACATGCTGATGTAAGCAACAGTTGAGAGGACAGACACAGCAGCAAAACACTAGGTTTTTAAACCTAGTTTAAAACCTAGTTTTAGCGTCATTAGACACCAAAATGTCTCTGATTCAGGGTCCAGGAGAAGCTGAAAGATGCTGATGCAGGTTTTAGTATCACTGAAATATCAGTACAGGGATCTTGGCCCAGGTCTCCCATTGCCGCTAGAAAATGTAATCCTAATTTACACCAGGATGTAACTTAGGCTCTGTGTGCCCCTTGCTCCACTTCACACAGTGAAGCTGCCTCCAGTGTGGGGAGGGACCTTCAAGGGAATAGGACGGGCCAGCCACATCCCCGTGTATGCCAACAGATGACTTTATTCACACGCTTTCTTCCACCTTGCCCCAAGGCTCCCTCCGTGTCCCTCCTTCCCATTAAGCCTGTGGTGGTTGGGTCACTGAGTGGGAATGGGGGACTGGAAGTTAATGTAGAGATGTTTTCTATTTTCCTGACTCTTGGCTGGCCCTACATGGCTTTTGGTGTGTTCTGGCTCTATAACACCCTTTCTGCGACCCTTCAGAGGTGTCTAGCTCTTATGAAAAGAAATTAAGGCCTTGAAATCAGGGAGTTTAAATGATTTCCAGCACAGCTTTGTCCTAAAGGGCTGGATCTATAACCCGTGCTCTTACAGGTTGCACTGGTATTACTCAACAGACGAGGGACAAGGACCAGACTCTGAAGCCAAGTGGTTCAGACAACCCTGCATCTCCACCACCTAGCCTGGTCTCCTGCCCCCTCAGTTGCTTCCAGAGCGCAGGGCAGTCTTGGATGGGACATCATGAGCAGATGGGCCTGAGAGCACCCACCTCCCAAAGTCCATTTTGCATAGGTCTTCTACAACCTCAGGCTAGTTATTGCTCTCTGAGGAGGACCCAAAGGCTGATCTTGTGCCTCAGCCAGGGCAGGGGAGGAACATCAGATGGTGCCTGAGGGCTGGACCCCCACTGCAGTCCATTCATCATCAAGTCCAAGGTCATTGCACCTTCTACTGCCACCACATATGGGGGAAAAAGAACCAAGGCAGTCCAAGCAAGGTCCATGTGACATTGCCACCTGTAGCTCAGCTCAAAAAAGGTCTCCAGGGTTACCTAAAGGCATTTTTAACTTTTAAAACCCAAGGGTTGGATCAATGGTTATTGCTAAAGGTGTTTTAAAGCTAGCAAACAAGTGAGGCAACATCTCAGAGAGCAGCAAGAAGGGTCTAGTTTCCTCAGACCTCTCTTTTGTCCCTTCAAATAGGGCTGCATAGCTCTTAGCTTTCTTGACTCTGTCCTCAGGTCTTTAGGAGTGATAGCAAACTGGTGACTGCAGGATAGTGTGGCCAGCAGGAGTAAGGAAGTGATGGTGCCTGTACTCAGCACTGGTGAGGCCGCAGCTTGAGTACTGTGTTCAGTTTTGGGCGCCACGGTCTAGGAGGGACATTGAGGGGCTGGAGCGTGTCCAGAGAAGGGCAGTGAAGCTGGTGAGGGGTCTGGAGAACATGTCTTATGAGGAGCGGCTGAAGGAATTAGGATTGTTTAGCCTGGAGACGGAAAGTTGAGGGAGACCTTATTGCTCTCTACAATTCCCTGAAAGGAGGTTGCAGTGAGATGGGAGCTGGTCTCTTCTCCCAAGTAACTAGCGATAGGACAAGAGGAAATGGGTTCAAGTTGCACCAGGGGAGGTGTAGGCTGGACATTAGGAAAAAATTTTTCACTGAAAGAGTTATCAAGCATTGGACCAGGCTGCCCAGGGAGGTGGTTGAGTCACCATCCCTAGAGGTGTTTAAAAGTCATGTAGATGTGGTGCTTAGAGACATGGTTTAGTGGCAGACCTGGTAGAGTAGGGTCAGTGGTTGGACTGGATGATCTTAAAGGTCTTTTCCAACCTAAATGATTCTATGATTCTATTCTATGATTCTATGATAATTCCCACTAAAACGACTCACCTTGAGTTCCTGATGTCTGTGGTTTGTCTGGCCAGCGCCAGCTTCTAATGGTCCTTTTTGGGACTTCTTCTGGAAGTCAAAGTGATAGCCTCCAGGGATGATACTAGGTGGCTGTTAGTCACATGTGACACAGTACAGGTGATGGCACAGCCTTCTGTAAAAATATTTTAGAAAACCTGTTTCTTGGAGTTCATTTAACTTTGAGCTCCCAAAGTGCCTGGCAAATGTTGCATGTGGCAGAAGCCAACCTGAGTCACAGATAAGGATGGAGAGAACTCGTGACTCCTGCCAGCTGCACCATCCAAAAAAGGACACGGGGTCCTGAGGGACAAGTTGACTATAAGTCAAACACGTGCCCTTGCAGAGATGAAAGACAAGCACACGCAGTGCCAAACTAACATGAGTATGGCCAGCAGGGCGAGGGAAATTGTTCTTTCCCTCTGTCTGGCATTTGTTAATCCCCACCGGGGCACTGTTTTGGGGTCCCCAGAAGACAGTGGCAGACTGAAGCGAGCTTGATGGAGGCCACCAAGATGGTCTGGAGCACAGGACGTATGAGTAGAGTCTGAGAGAAGTGGGTTTGTGCATCCAGGAGGAGGGAAGGTGAAGGGGGAGCTTATTGCTGTCTGCAGCTACTTAATGGGAGGGTGTGGACAAGACAGAGCCAGTCTCCTGCTGGGGGTGCACAGTCACGGGACAAAAGACAGCAGCACAAGCTGCAGCTTATCTTCAGCATGAGGGTGGTCAGTCACTGGAACAGGGGCCCAGAGAGGCTGTGAGATCTTCATCCGTGGAGATACTCAAAGATGGACTGGACAAAGCAATGAACAACCTGATCTAACCTTGGAGTCAGTCCTGCTTTGAGTGGCGGGTTGGAGCAGACCCCTCCAGAGTCTCCTTCCAACCTGAATTCTCCCACGAGCCTACGCTGTCGAGTGGCATCCCTGGCTGCACGCCTTCGTTTCGGGATAACGAGCCGCGGTTGTCAGGGAGGTTGCCAGGGAGGCTGACATCAGACATCCCTTCCCTATAGATTATCGTGCACAGCAGCACCATCAGTTCCTAATCTGCAAACGAGGCGGGAGGGCACCCAGAGGAAGCCCCGGAGGGTGTTTTGCGTCACCGGCCTGGGTTGCCTAGCACCGCTGGGACCGTGGAGAGGGGGCACCAGCTCCGGGAGCTTGGAGGCTTTTTCCCCCTGCGTGTCCTGTTTGAGAGCCAAACGTTGCTGAGGACATAGCAGAGGTGCAACCGAGGCGATGGCAGCCGAGGCAGGGATGCTCGAGCTGCCCTTCGTCCGCGATGACCAGCTCACCCGGTGCATGCGACTGCGATTCCAGAGCCTGCAGCAAAAAAACGTGAGGCCCCAGGATGGTGAGAAGCTGCTGCGTCCCAATGAGCACATCTACCGAGTGGATTTCATCCGGCAGCACAACCTGCGCTTCCTCCGCTGGAACATCCGGCTGGAGAGTCCTGGGAAGGTCACAGTGACCGGCACCTCCCAGCACTGGACTCCAGATCTCACCCACCTTATGAACCGGCAGCTGCTGGAGCCGGTGGGCATCTTCTGGAAGAAGCCAGGGGCCAAGGAGGTGGAGTGCAACGAGGCAGATGCCCAGGAATTTGGGGAGCGGATAGCGGAGTTGGCCCAGATCCGCAAGGTGATGTATTTCCTCTTGGCTTTCACTGACGGCCTCGAACCAGCTCAGCTGAAGGGCTCCGTTGTTTTTAAAGCCTGATCCCCTCTGGCTCAGCCCTTCCTGCTCCAGCTCTGCTTTTGTCTTCATTTTTCTTTCTCTCTGTTCAGTTCTTGGTTCAGTTTTTACATGGTTCCCTTTTTTTATGAGGGACGGCGTCGCGGAAAAGTGGAGGACAGCTCGGCGCTTCTGGAGCCCCTCAGCCCTGCGAAACGTTCCCCAGACCTTCCCTCCTCATCATCTGTCTGAATGATGGGGAGGAGGGGGCCGTGAGCTTGCTGCTGTATTTGCCTAGAGTATAAGACTGCATGCTTGTGAATTCAGCAGGGATTCACCAGGTCTGACTGGCACTGGGTCTTGCTGGCGCGGAAATACGAGGCCGCCCTAAGCCCTCCAACTGTGGCACCTGCATACCAAAAGCCTGATGGAAAAATAAGAAATTGCCATACTAGAAACAGGAGAGACAGCCCGAAGAGAGCCCTGGCTTCCAGTTTCCATCCTAGCCATCAAAAAGGGAGGGATTGTTTGCCATGGAGTGCTTCTCCTTGCAAGGATGCTGAGTGCTTGCAGGCTGCGGTGACTCCTGCTGCGACTGTGGCTGCTTGGTGTCTCTGAAGACCAGTCCTATGAAGGATCACCTTGCCCTGAAGCTGAAGTACATTTGGACATGCCGTATTCTGCAGATTGCAAACCCACCGGACAAACTGGTGCAGGGAGGTTGGACATTCCTTTTCCTGACAGCCACCACCATTTCTTGCTGGGGGTCACCGTGGGGAGGTGTACTCCAGCACGCTGCTCACCTTGTGCTGGCTGGAGATTGTTGGTACTGAGATGGATTGGAGCAGGCATGTGTGCAGAGCCAGGCAAGTGAGCCAGCAGCTCCGAGCAGGCTGTAGGTCTGAGCCAGCATTGCCTCCCCTGCAGCAAAAACAATCTGTCCGTTGTTGTGGCCTTAAAGTACCCATGAATATATTTATTCTGAAGCATCTCTAGAGGGCCGTGAGGCTGCAGAGCACTTTGCAAACCGCAGAGCCGGAACCTGCTGCTGCTGTCCCCCAAAAGTAGTATCTCCTGCCCTCTACAAATGCTGAGACAGGGAGCAGTGTCTAGGTGGCCATGGGAGCAGAGAGGGGACATGGTACCTTTGCAAGTTTAGGAGCAGGTGAGTGTTTTGTGCCTGACTTGTCCCATGACTGTGAATAAACTACTAATTTTGGTCATTCCTTTTTCCTTCACCAAAAAGTGGAGGGTATTTTGGTGAAGCTTCTTGAGACCCACAGACAGAAATGTCCTTCGAAAGAGTCAAGTATTATTACAACCGGTCCTTTGCAGGGATTGCACTCAGATGTGGGTGAGTGCTCCTCAAGGTACGCCCTGAGATTTTCCTGAGATGTGTAAGGAGAGGGCAGTGATGGGAAAGCCAGGACAAGGTGACTTTGTACCCATGGCCTGCTGACTTGTGCAGACCATCGCCAAAAGAGTCCAGCCTCTTCTTCCAAGCCTCCAAAGATGCAGACTCCACGCCCTCCCCAGCCCAACAACAGTGTGTAAAATGATACGCATAAGCTATGCCAGGCAGAGAGAAGGAAAGCAAGAAGATCAACTATGGGCTGGAGAGATGCTGGGAGCTTTGAGTCTTGCCCACAACCAAAGCTCAGCAACCAATCATACAGCCATGCCGTGGACATTGCTGGAGAAGTTGATGTCTTTGTGTAGACCCCAAGAAATTCCGGACTCGATAAGGAGAGATAAAAGGGGATGCATCCCTGCTTGACCATGGCACGGACCTACTGTGGGCCGAACCCACTTCTAGGATCCTGGAAGACTTTCCCATAGGAGACACCTCCTTGTACATCGCAGAGCAGAGCTCCTGACTACAAACCACATTAGACCAAATAACAGGAGCCACTGCCAACGTCCAAAGGGGGTTTTGCATGCCAGGTCTCACAATATGCCATTGGTATGTTGCTGGTTGCTGGGGTAGAGTTCTTGCTGCAGATACCTCGCTGGATATTGATGTACCACAGTAAATAAAAGCCTAGTCAATGGGGTTCCCCTTAAGGACTGAGGCTGTGTGTGTCTTCTTCATGCCCTTTTTGGAAGCTGCCCCAATCCTGCATGCAATAAAACAGCACCCACCAATTTTGAAGTCACTGTTGGTATTTTTGAGCACCTTTTTATCTCCTGTAAAAAGTAAAATGAAAACTTACCTTCCTTTCTCTAGGTGTGAAAGGTTTAATGCATCATTTAGCAGTTTGTGTGGTTTGGGGAGGGGTTTGAAGCTGGACAGAAGAGGGGAGACAATCCTCAGGTGGATCCTCCTTTCCATCAGAGCTGGGGGTGGAAGGTGAGTGGGGCAGTGTGGTCTCTCTCTGCTGCAGAGAAGATGAGCCTCTTTGTACCAGTCACGGAAACTCCCCTACACAGCTTCAGCATCCCATAAAGGCTTTCAGGTACACCACTCTGTCCCATATCCCAGGGGAATTCCATCCTGGTTTGTATCGTGATTCAGCAGATTGGCACAGCTGGGTCGCTCCCTCCCCTTCCTGAGCTGGCAAGTTCCCTGCTTGGAGTAATCGGCATCTACCAATTCCTCCTTCTAATCAGGAACATTTCTCCAGGGTCACAGGTGCCTTTTCTCTTAATGAGCCTCTCCTAAGAAAAATGAGAAAAGTCCTAAACCAGCTTAGGGAGATGTTACAAATTAAATCTGGAACCTGGTATTTCTGAGATCCCAATTTACCTGTCTCTGAGCCCTTTCACTGTAAATTTGCCCCACTAAAGGGTCTTACAGCTCCAGATTTTGGGAACACCTAAGCAAAAAGCAGCACAGTTGGGTGAATGAGGAGAGCTGGTCTCCACTGCCTCAGCATCACACAACCAAGTTGAGTCCAGGATTCAATGGGACCTTGCGAGGGGCAGTCCATGGCACGCTGTCCAGCATCCACTGAGGAGGTATGGAGATGCCTGGGAAGGTTTCCTGGGAGTAGGTGGGAGCTGTGGACCTCAGTCGCGTGATAATCTCCTGGAGGGATGTGGGCTCCAGCTACTGCTGGGGTTTGTAGATGTGCCCTAGGTTAGTCCTGTAGGTAATACGCAGGATCATATCACAGGCAGGGGTTGTGCTGTGTGCCTTGAAGTGTGGTATCCCGATAGGCACTGCATCCGGAGCTGCCACCTCTCCCCTACAGCCAGGGGAGTTACAGACACCCTGGCCAGGGGGTGAAGCAGCTGGAGGGATCCTTGGCCTGGGTGGGATGGTGTGCTCTGGAAGGGGCTGGAAGGAGGAACCTGATGCTTGAGCTCACACCTTGCTCTTTGACAGGTCGAGGACAGATAGGACTCTGGAGATCGGGCTCCTTTTGTTTCCCCTTGGGTTGGTGTAGAAACACGAACAGTCCTTGCTCCTGGACCCTGCTCTGCATGAAGGCTGACGGCTTTTTCAGTGGCAGAGGGTGTTTTCAGCGCTGTTCCCAAATGAAGGGACGGAGGAGGATGATTAGGACCAGTGTCTCCTACCACCAAGGAGAGCAATGACGAGTCTCAGAACCAGCCAGCTGGAAGCTGTCGCTACCAGCTCTGGCTGACAAGCTGCTTCTAATCAATGCCATAATCATTTCTAAGCCCATATTAATAGTGAGTTGATTAGCACAATGGTCCTCTATGACCATTCATTAGAATGAGCTCCTGTCAGGAGGGAATCGATGGGGACTGAGGGAGGGCTGTCTGACCTTTACTGGCGCTGTCCCAGAGGAAGACTGGGGCATCGTTGTTAGCACTCCTGGAAATCTCCAAAACCCTCCAAAAGCGACTCTTTCATGGCTCTGTCTGCTCTGCTTCTATTGATCCAGACAACTCAAGAGTGCCAGTGAGCTCGCAAGGATGATGGCATCATTAATATTTCAGTGTAGGAGCAAATGAAAGCCCTGAGCTGGGTCGTTGCTGGTAGCTAAGGAGCCGGGGGGCTCTCCAGAGAGAGGGCTCTCTGCAGGGTTATGGTTTCATGGTGGCAGCCGAAAAAAAAGCACAAGGCTCTGGCAGCTGGACAAGGGCCAAGGCATGGTGCAGAGGGTCTCACCGTGGCCTGGGACTTCCTGAAGAGCCTCTTTGAATGCAATGTAGCTGTGTCCTGTCCTATCCCACCCCAACACTCGCAGCTGTCTCTGCAGGACAGGGATTATTTGGTTTATTGGAACATAATTTTCCCCCATGGGCCTGTTGGAGTTTTTCCTTGCTTGGGTCATGACGCTTTGGGAGCGGGTAAGTAAAGAAGCAAAGGTGTGGACAGTTGGTCACGTTACTGCAGCTGAATCAGTCAGTACTTGTCAGCTATCAACTACACTAACTATACGTGGCCTCACAGCCCACCCTGGCCATGAAGTAAAACCATGTTGCCTTCACTCCCAACAAAAGCTAAGCTGTGGTGGGACAGTTCCTTGCTGTGTCCTTTTGTGTCCTGGTTCTACATAAAATGCAGATCCTCCTAGTTGTAGCATCTGTGTATGACTGTGCCCATTTCTGTCCCAGCTGTGGGGTGGATTTTCTGCCCAAAACAAAGCTGGTGGTGCCCGCAGCCATGAAGGACTATGGACTTTGGCAGTTACCCTTTGCTTGTGCCTTGTCCTGCTGGGAGTACAGATGGCAGTGACACCAAACCTGCACTCCTTCAGCTGCTGTAGGGTTTCTTTCACCCCAGGTCCTCTCTTCCTTCTTTCAGCAAGTCACCTCCCCATGCTTTCTTTGATGACTATGGTAGCTCTTGACAGGGAAGAAAGGGGACCTTGTGGGGATGGGGAATCTCACTGTTCCCGCTTTTATTTAGCAGAGTAGATGTACGCAGAGTGTCTGGTCCCTGTTTATTACCACCAGGTAGATGAATAAACCACGTGCTTTTGGGCCAATCAAGTCACACCAGAATCAAGTAAGAGGATCAAAGAAGGTGCCCTGTCTTAGTGGTACCCTGCTGACAATAAAATGTACAAAATATGTTCATAAAAATAACCATCCCTGGTCACACCAAGCACTCTTCTGCTCCAGTAGCCTGTCTATAACAGTAGATGGCAGCAGATGTCCAGGACAAAATTGTAAGAAAGAGGACAAGGATCTTTAACTCCATCTTCCAAGGCACAATGAAGTCTTAGCTATTCCAGTACATGTTAATCTAGCCAGGTCCAAAATCTGGCCCCAACATGCTGTAAGCAAGTTCATCCCTGTAATATTCTTCCTTGTCTTTGGTGCTGTTTGCAGTAGTTCCAGGATGAGAGTCAAACCCAGCAAAAAAGGGAATAACCTAGGTGCATGTGCCTGCTCTCTTGCAGGTCATCCCAGACTGGAAGGAGCAGGAGTGGAACCCTGAGAAACCCGAGAGCTACGTGGGGATCTTCCACTTCCAGTTCTGGCGTTTTGGTCAGTGGCTGGATGTGGTGATAGATGACCGCCTGCCCACACTCCACAACCAGCTCATCTACTGCCACTCCAACTCCAGGAACGAGTTCTGGTGCGCCTTGGTGGAGAAGGCTTATGCCAAGTAGGTACCCAGGCAGTTGCAGAACAAATTGGGACCTGGGCACCCTGTTTTTCCTGTCTGTTTATTCCTCAGTTGGTTTACCCCAGTGGAAACAACAGCTGTCCTGGGGAGCAGTAGGAGAAGGGCAACAAAGCTGGTGAGGGGTTTGGAGACATGTCTTATGAGGAGCAGCTGAAGGAATTAGGATTGTTCAGTCTGGAGAAGAGAAGGTTGAGGGCAGACCTTCTCGCTCTCTACAACTCCCTGAAAGGAGGTTGTAGTGAGATGGGCGCTGGTCTCTTCTCCCAAGTAACTAGCGATAGGACAAGAGGAAACGGGTTCCAGTTGCGCCAAGGGAGGTTTAGGCTGGAGATTCAGAAAAAAATTTTCACTGAAAGAGTTATCAAACATTGGACCAGGCTGCCCAGGGAGGTGGTTGAGTCACCATCCCTAGAGGTGTTTAAAAGTCGTGTAGATGTGGTGCTTAGAGACATGGTTTAGTGGCAGACCTGGTAGAGTAGGGTCAATGGTTGGACTAGATGATCTTAAAAGTTTTTTCCAACCTAAATGATTCTATAATTCTGTGATTCTATGACATATCTCAAGCAGACAGAAACTGTAAGAAAAAACCCCTTCTCTAGCCTTAATTTACCCTCAAAGCAAAATATCCTCCAACTCCACGGTTGTTTAAGTAACACCTATCCTAGGGATTTCAGGTTCTCTTTACTTTGTCCTATGACAGCAAGAGTGCTGCAAGCAGCATGGGTCTTATTTTTTACCGTAGTTTTCTGTCCTCACCCACTGAAAGTTTTGTTACAAATCTTCGTTCTCCAGGCTGCCCCAAGAACTGTCCCAGACCCCTTAAAATGTCAAGTCAGTGTTGTTGTGCCATTCCTGTCACCCTCTTTCAGGTTATCAGGCTGTTATGAGGCCCTGGATGGAGGTAACACAGCTGATGCCCTGGTAGACTTTACTGGTGGGGTCTCTGAACCGATCGACCTGACTGAAGGGGACTACATCACTGATGAAGCCAAGCGAAACCTCCTCTTCGAGCGCGTGTTGAAGGTGCACAACCGGGGAGGCCTCATCAGCTGCTCCATCAAAGTAAGCAATGTTGCCTGTATGGTCACGGTGTCATGGGAATAGGCGTTTTAGGATGCAATCATCTCACACTGTTGGACACTTCTAAATTAGATCAAATAAATTATGGCCACGGGTTCCAACTTCTTCTGGTGAATGTCAAAGGGAATCAAGCCTGGATGCCAATCCTCTTTATTCCTCATTGCTATGTCCAAGAGCCATGATTCATCCCACTGCCCTTTAAATGTTAGGAGAGGATTCACTTCAGAGAAAGGCATTTTGAACATCTCTACAAGCACTGTGTGCCAGACCTCCCATTATAACCAGTAGGATGAGCTTTATTGGTTGACAGCATGGGAGCTCAGAGACCTCATGCAGCAGATGAAGACCAGGAAGGAACTAGCACCTAAAATGGCATCTGATACATCTCCCAAAGCAACTGTCTCTCTCCCTGACCGTCTGTGCTCTCCCTTTCAGCTCAGAGAAACCTGGAGGGAGATCTGAGCTCTCTTTTTTCCCAGTCCTTGCAAAGGTGGTCACATCCCCCCAGTACGAGCACTGTCTGTTGTGTCCCCCTGCCCAGGCTATGTCAGCAGCTGACATGGAGGCCCGCCTGGCCTGTGGGCTGGTGAAGGGCCATGCATACGCCGTGACGGACGTGCGGAAGGTCCGCCTGGGCCATGGCCTGCTGTCCTTCTTCAAGTCAGAGAAGCTGGACATGATCCGCATGCGCAACCCGTGGGGTGAGCGGGAGTGGAACGGACCTTGGAGTGACACGTGAGTTAGGACGGGCAGCAACAGCACCTTCTTTGTTGGTGGAAAAAGCTGGGCTAGGGCAGGCCTTGAGGCATGAGACAATTTGGCTACATCCACACCTGTAGAATAACGTTGTATGGGCAGTTGTAGGATGCTGCTTCAATCCACGTCCTAAACCTACTCTTTCACTGCAGTAGATGCATTCTGGAGTCCCTAGAGAACAGCAGGAGAGTGGCTGAGCTTGGCAGACCTTCTCATTAAGGCTCTGGTGGGTGTTGTGGTGAAATCACCAGCATGTTCATGCTAGTAAAAGATGGTTATAGCTCACCTTTCCACTCCCAGTCTCGTTCCAGCAAAAATAGCTCCCAAAAGAAATAACCACTGCCACCACTGACGGCTGTGGTGTCTGTGGATGGGATGAAGAACCAAGGGCTGGTGTAACAAGAGCCTTTGGCCAGACTCCATTTTGTTGTCTTCACTGATAGGGTTGTGACTGTACTGGCCAAACAAAATCTTGCGAAGCTGGGTTCAGCTCCACTGGTAAAGAAGGAAGTTGAAGCTCCAAACCATGCTGCACTCCCCCCACATTTGGAAGATGAGCTAACCAGAGCAGTGTGGGGACTGGTTGCATGGCTGGAGCTTTATAGAGGCCTTGTGCCCTTGACAGATCCTGCTGATGCCAAGTAGCCTCTTGAATTCTTGTGTGCCCCCTTTCCTGCACAGTAATGATCCTGCACTCTTCCCACAGGTCTGAGGAGTGGCAGAAAGTGAGTAAAAGTGAGAGAGAGAAGATGGGGATGACGGTGGAAGACGATGGAGAGTTCTGGTGAGTCCCTCTTGGGGTTGTCGCCACAGGCCTGTCGCGGGATGGAAGTATCAGACTCAGTTATGATTTAGCAGCAGTTCAGTTTTATTTGTGATTTGAGGCAGATCAAGAGATTGAGTTTTAGCAGCACTTAATCATTAACTGATTTAAAGATTTGCAAAGTGATTTAACTAAATAAATGAACAGCGACTTGATTACAGATTCGAAGATGACAAGATTCACACTAACTTACTATAAGGTATCCCAAAACCAGTAAGTACACATATGAAAGCAAAGCACAGATTTCAGATTAATGTATGTACATATAAACAAAGCATACGAGTGCACACACACACACACACACACACAAACATTCANTCCCCTCCTCTCTGTGGCCACAATCCATATGTTGTCAAGAGTGATTGATTATAGTTATTGTCTTCAAATGATAGGAACTATGAGAACCAGGTACACTAAGGCGTCGCCGTAGTCTTCTAGTCCATTGCTCTCCACCTTTTCTTCCTTTGATGTTAGACCATTGACTATTGTTCTGGTCATGGTCTTATTGTGTGGCCCAGGTGGGGAGGGAATCACGCCAAGTATCGAGAGGCCTAAGCGTGGCAGGGGGGTTGCACCACCACAAGGCCATGCCCACAGAGTCCTCCCACCCCATGAAAAGCATGTGAGTCATTTCCATGCAAACAGCTATCCAGAGCAAACGGCCTTCCAAACCCTAGGATCTTTAGTGAAGCCTCCTCCTTGAGCCCATGGGTATTAGCTTTGGATGGCCATGACCCTAGGATTGCAGGCTGCTCTGTATCACACTGGGTCCAAACCATTTCACCAGGGTACTGGGAATCTGTTATGAATGTCCTGATCTTAACAGCCTCATCAGGTACATTTCAATACAACATGTACCCATGTGTGGAGGAAGGGCCACTACTCTGCTTCTCTCACTCCAAAACACAGAGCTCTGTAGTTTAAACTGAAGAAGTATCTACTGCATGCATGGAGAAAGGTATCTCCGTCTCTTGTTATTCGTCAGCCGTCAGAGGCTACCCACAGACAGTCTCTACAGGTGATCAAGAAAATCCTCTGCAAGGAATGAAGCACCGTAACCCAGCTCTGTCCTTTCCTGACTTAGGATGACCTTCGAAGATTTCTGCAAATATTTCACGGACATCATCAAGTGCCGTCTCATCAACACATCCTACCTGAGCATCCACAAGACCTGGGAGGAGGCAGTGCTACATGGGGCATGGACCAGAAACAATGACCCCTTGAAGAACCGCTCTGGAGGCTGTATCAACCACAAGGACACCTTTTTGCAGAATCCCCAAGTGAGTGATGGAGCAGAGGACCTTCTGCAGCTTTCACATGTGCTTGCAAGTGTTTGAATCTCCTACAGGAACCTAGAAGGCCAAAATGGCTACCAGACCTCTAGTAGATTAAACATGCCCATGACCATTCTCTGGCTGAGACCCCAGGCACAGCAGGACCAGCACCCAGGCCAACTCTGTTGACCTTATCCCTCTTATCAGGGAGACCGCATCCAAGTGCCTGGCATCTTGGCACCAGCAAACAGCAAACTGTGCCACAGGGTAGCAGTGTTAGCTGGTGCCAGTCAAACAAGGCCAGGAACTGTTTCCAAAAATTTGGATATCTGAATGATCAAGTTCTAGTTCCTTTACCCAAACCTTGGCATTGCTAAATTTACCAGTATAAGTGTAGTCTGTAAGGCCATTTCCTTCTAGCTTGGCCTTCAAAAAACGCCCTGCTCTGAAGTTCATCTCCTGGAACAACTTCCTCTGTCCTGTCATGCTCTGAACTGAGATACTCAGTAACATGAGACAAGTTCTTGTGAGTCCTTCATAGAATCATGGAATCATAGAATGGTTTAGGTTGGAAGGGACCTTAAAGATCGCCTAGTTCCAAACCCCCTGCCATGGGCAGGGACACCTCCCACCAGACCTGGTTGCTCAAAGCCCCATCCAACCTGGTCTTGAACTCTTCCAGGGATGGGGCATCCACAACTTCTCTGGGAAGCCTGTTCCAGTGTCTCACCACCCTCAGAATAAAGAATTTCTTCCCAATATCTCATCTAAATCTCCCCTTTTTCAGTTTAAAACTGTTCCCCCTCATCCTATCGCTGCACTCCCTGATCAAGAGTCCCTCGCCATCTTTCCTGTAGGCCCCTTCAGATACTGGAAGGCTATAAGAGCTCCCTGGAGCCTTCTTTTCTCCAGGCTAAACAACCCCAACTCTCTCAGCCTGTCCTCATAGCAGAGGTGCTCCAGCCCTGTGATCATCTTCGTGGCCTTCTCTGGACCCGCTCCAACAGGTCCATGTCCTTCTTATGTTGGGGCCTCCAGAGCTGGACATAGTGCTCCAGGTGGAGTCTCACGAGAGCGGAGTAGAGGGGCAGAATCACCTCCCTTGACCTGCTGGCCACAGATAAAGGATGGTCTGGTTCATTGCAGGAGTTGTCGTCAAGGTTCTGGGAGAGTTATTTTCTGCTTCCAGCTCTGTATTAGCCTTCATCTTAGGTCTCTGTGAACATCAGTTCCTCCTTCCATGCCATGGAGGACTTGTGGCAGACTGCAAGGGGTGAAACTTTCTGTTATGAGACTGCATCTAGACTCCTTGGATTCTGCTGAACAATTCAAAGATTGGTTTTACCAGTCTTTTCTAAGATAAGCTAAAAAGTCTCTGGCTTGGCAAGATGATACCAAGTCCTAAAAGATGTGGGCTCTCAATCCTGGTACTGAAGGCAGGTTGTCCCTGCAGTGAGGCAGGTGAGGAGAAGCAGAGGTTAACTCTACTGTGTGTCCACACCCACCCATGCTCAGTGATCCTGTCTTAGAAGTCCTCCCTCACCTTCCTTCCTTTGTTTCTAGTACGTGTTTGATGTGAAGAAGGCAGAAGATGAAGTGCTGATCTCCATCCAGCAGAAGCCAAAAAGGACCAGTCGCAAAGAGGGCAAAGGAGAGAACCTGGCCATAGGCTTTGATATCCATAAGGTAGACCATGGATCTTGCATGTTGGCCTGAATCCCCCCATAAATTTGTTAGTGGTGGAGCGTTACATCAGTCCTGCATGACCACTGGTATTGTTCATTTAAGTATTACTCTGGGAGCCCCTGGGGTGCCTTCAGCACAGCCTGACCCCCTCTAGAGATAGTGAGAGATTTCAGAGGTGAACAGTGACATCATGGACAAGTTCTCCTTGCTAAAAGCAATGGTTAGTGTGTTACCTCCAAATGTTGAAATCTGTCAGATAGATCCTTATGTGTTGCTTTACTGGGCCCCCAGTGTCAAGCTGGGATGCGAGAGAGCAAGTCCCTGAGCCAACAGTGTCGAGTGCCACGGCCACACTTGTTTTCCATCCAGCCAAATTGGGACCATTTTACTGGTTCTCTTAACTCCAGCTCTCCCAGCACTGTGGGGTCAGTCATTGCAGTCTGGCCTCCCGAGGTGGATAACAATATATTGTCACTCGGTGCTGTCCTGCTGAACATCCCACTGTGGTCTCTGCCCAGGTGGAGCTGAACAGGAACTACCGGATGCACACCCTGCAGCAGAAGGTGGCCAGCTCCATTTACATTAACTCCCGCAGCGTCTTCCTGAGGACGGACCTGAAGGAAGGCCGCTATGTCATCATCCCCACTACTTTTGACCCCGGTCACGTAGGCGAGTTCCTTCTCAGGATTTTCACAGATGTGCCTTCAGATTGCCGGTAAGGAGCAAGAGCAGTGGTGGGGAGGAACTGGCTGTTTGGAGAGAGCCCTGTGCTTTTGACATGTGGTTTTCCTGATTGGAACTGGTCATAGCCTTGCCTGGAGCTGGTGTTTGGCCTTCTTTCAAGCGTGGCCAAGAGACAAGGCATCTTTATAGGTCCTACCACAGACATGCAGAGAAGCTCACATTGCACTTCTAGGCATGACATGGTAGAGCATCCCAAACCCAGGTTAAGGAGATTGGAGAGAAGCGCAGAGTCTGACAGTGGGTGGTGCATAGTCCTTGCATCCTGCAACAGCAATCTCTTTGGCCTGCCCATGGGGTAAGGCTGGGCACCTCTCAAAGGCCACGTTTTTCCCTGCAGAGAGCTGACACTGGATGAGCCACCACACACCTGCTGGAGCGGGATGTGTGGTTACCCACAAGTGGTGTCCCAGATCCATGTCCTCACCGCAGCTGGGCTCAAGAATCAGGACTCCCAAGGAGGTACTGGTCTTTCCCTACTGGTTGTCTAGCCCTGGAGGAGTTGGGAGGTGGTTGTTTCAGTGGGAAGAGAGGGAGGTGGTTTCATGAGGTGGGAGGTTGCTGGGATTTGTTATGTCCTCAGATATTTTTCTTCAGTGAACATCCCTGATTCAGACACCAGAGGAGGATAAAGTCCATGGAGAATCAAACTCACTTCTTGCTGTGGAACATGATCTGGGAGCTGTTATATTTAGGCTGTTGTCTAAGATCTTTGGGAGATCCTCCCAAAACTTCCCCAAAGCCCTTAGCAGTGGTTCTATAACCACCCAGTCTTTCCTCCTGAGTATGAGCGGCTGTAAAAGTAAGGAATTGTATTTAAAGGCTTTTTAATAGGAAGGACAGAGAAGCAATGGAACAGCCTGTTGCAGTAGTCTTCATCACGGGAGGCTGGATAAATGTCTATCAGTAGAGTGTAGGTCATATTTAGCTCATTTTGGGATGGTGCAGATCAAGGGCCTCTCCCTCTATTTCCTGTAAGTCCTGCTCCATGCTTGGCTCCTAGGAGCCCTCTGAGATGACCTCAGCCACCACCAGCACAGTGCAATGTGTGTCTCCCTCCTTGGTCCTCTAAAGGTTTCTTTTCCTGGTCCTACCTTGCTCTGATACAATTTTGACATCCAACACTCTTGCATGAAAGACAG
This sequence comes from Burhinus bistriatus, assembly GCA_013397275.1. Lineage (NCBI taxonomy): Eukaryota > Metazoa > Chordata > Aves > Charadriiformes > Burhinidae > Burhinus > Burhinus bistriatus. The sequence continues at coordinate 534,088 of VYXH01007627.1, forward strand.
CAGCAGCACCATGCCTCACCATGTCCTACAGCCATGCAGAAGCCCATGGCAAGAGCCCCGTGTTCAGTTTTCCTGGCGCATCTGGACCAAGAAACTCAGGGGTAGTGAGGACTTGTACTGGAAGACTGTTGAAGTAGGGATGAAAGGTCTAGAGGGTGCCATTAAGAAGCAGATGCATTTCCACCGTGGGAATGGAACAAATCCTAGCCTTTCTCTCCCATCTCCTGAGCCAAGGTCATGCGTTGACTGTAGCAAGGGTTAGCCAGTCACTTTCAAGCCAAATATAAAGTGTAGAAATTGAAGACTTAAAATTTTAAAAATCCAAATTAAAAATGTAATATTTTTTTTTTTTTTTTCACCCAAGCATTTTTATCAGGGCTGCATATCACTAAAGCCCTGAAAGCGATGAACGGGATCCTTCCTTAGGCCGAAGACTAGCCCAATTTGCTTATTTATCACATGCCACAAAGGGAGTCCTCCTACCTTCTCTGGAGTTTGGGAGGGAATTTTGCCCTAGGTATGTTGCTTTTTCTTGGGTTACTCAAAATAGCTGAGTGTATCTGTAGCAATGCAGGGAAATCTGTAACCAAAAGTCTCTGAACTGTTCACAGAAACACAGAGATTTATATTTTCTTCAGACAAGGGTACGTGTGGGTTCTGGAGCCATAAAACTGCTGGGAATGGCTTTTTTTCCAGCTGTTTTCCAGCTGTTCAGCTCCCACCACCAACAGCTTGCACGTTCAGTGTTTTCCTGTGCAATGGCATCTCTCACATCTCCCAGCCCGGGCCTTTCACACTACTTTGGAAATAGTGACTTACACATGGGAATTTGGCTCCAGCTGATGGAATATGAGGATTTAATGGGACATCCCAAAAGACAAGGCTAGTTTGGAAAAACAGCTGTGAAATCCAGCAGCTGTGTCCCACCAGGAGACCCAGGTCCTTGCAAACAGAAAGCTAGCAAGGAGGCGGTCTGGCAATCAAAGATGTGGTTCTTAAATCCCTGGCCCTCAGAAGGGGGTGGTTTGTTCCTCCTCATTTCCACATTTCCCTTGGACAAGAAAACTCATCCACCTGGTCCGTATTTCCACCATAGCCACTAAAGCTCATGGTGAGAAAATGCATTCTGGCAGTTAAATTTCCATAGCAATAGCTCATTCTCTACTGAAATTCCCAAAACAAACACTTGTTTCCTAAGGGGAAAATGTTCATTAATGGGGGACTCTTTCCCTTTCCTGGAAGCTGAGGAACCATCCAACTGTGGGCTGGTATTCTCTAAACTTGGTAACTTTACTCTCCATCTTTGTGGCCTGCTTGTTCCCCATGACTGTCTTGTTCCAGCTGGGATATTGTGATAACCTTCTTTTCCCACTGACCTGTTACACATCCCTTCATGAACCTCTACTCTGGCTTCCCACTTACCCGTTTTGTCTGCTTTCATCTCCTCGACTTCCCACTGATTTCCCCTGGTTACCCCCCAATGCCCAATCTTTCCCCTCCCCATGTCTCTCACAACCACCGATGATCCTTTTTGACATTTTGATCTTCTCCCTGAATTCTTGCCCACAGCAAATACTCTAAGAACCAGCTTCACCTTTTTAAGAACCTTTTAAAGATATTTCCATCCTAAGGCTCCCCATTCATTGGTTGCTCACCAAACCTTCCCAGTGCCCAAATGGTCTCATTTTCGGATCTCATAAATGAGCACATCTTGACACTTAATTTTGGCTCAGCATTGTGCCATCTCTTGTCACCCTGACCACCCAGCGTTTTTCTTACCCCAACATTTGTCGTTATACTGACGGCCCTTGCAGCATTTGAGTCTCACTAAGTCTAGAAGGAAGAAGTGCCAATGATTTGTGCACAGTCCCTGCTGAGGCAGCTGGTTATCACCTTAAAGTAAAACCAAGGTTAGCCTGGCTTGGGACTATATGAGCTGCAGTGGAAGCAAGTGAGTTTTTGCAGATTGAAGACCCTTGCCTTCTTGGTGTTTCCTTGCGTGAAACAACCTCTGTGAGCCTGTTTCTCTTCTCCATGGCTTTATTTCTGCCTGCCTTCAGCAGAGCAAATCCTGAAAGGAGAGTTGAGCCGGGCAGTGTCTTCCAGGAAAGAATCATCCCAAAGGTCAGGAGGATTTGGAGTGATGAAGGAGTGTTTATGTAGAATATGGGGTCAAGGAAGAGGCAGCCACTTCATAGCAGTCCATCACCACCTGCTGCCCAGGGACAATGTCACCTAGCAGAAGTAAGCCTGAGCCCAACAGCTGAGCTTCATGGACATCATCTGGGTTGTGGTGAACTCTTTGGCAGATATCCGTCTGCTCTGGTTAGGGTATGGAGGAATAGTGCTGCACGATGCCCCTGGAAAAGGGTTCTGAGGACTTACAGGAGGTACAACAAAGCAAAAATTCCCTTTTCTCTCCCCAGGAGCTGACCCTTATGTCATCATAAAGTGTGAAGGGCAAAAAGTTCGCTCTCCAGTGAAGAAGAACACAGTGTCTCCAGAATTTGATGTGAAAGGGCTATTCTACCGCAAGAAGCCAGGACAACCCATCATTGTTCAGGTACCCGGCAGGCAAGCAGTGAGCCAAGGGATGGAAACCCTCTCTCACTTGGACCCCCTCACCTGCCCTCTCCTCACACTGTCCACAGCAGGTCTGTTCTCCAAGGCTGAGCATCATCCGTTCATGCAACTCAACCACTCACCACTGTGGCTGAGCTGTGACAACTGGTGAATGCATGTCCTTCGCCCCTCTCAGTTACAGAGTGACCCCCACACACACCTCAACCATCTCCATGGCTCCAGCTCAGAGCAGGTCCCCAATAACCCCTTCTCCTCCCCCGGTGCGTGAAGGTTGGCTGCATCCCTCAAGGAGCTGCCCTCATGTCTGTTTTGTTTCCCCAGATCTGGAACCACAACTTAATAAGCGACGAGTTCTTGGGCCAAGTGGTGCTCACGGGGGATCCCAGCGACCGGCAGTCAGTGCACACCCTGCACCTCCAGGACAAAGGGAACAGGAGATCAAACGATCTCTCTGGAACCATCGCTGTGAGGCTGCTCAGCAGTAACATCCTCACCAACGTCTAAGTACTCAAGGACTCTTCTTCTGGTGCCACATGTGTGTATAAATAAACATGCATACTACATACATACATATATATGTACACACACACACACAAGAGCCTACCTACCATCTGCAAGGTGTATATGAACTATGCATGCATTCCACTCAAAGGAGCCAATCTTGTGTTTTCAATGTTAAAAAATGGTGCCTTTTTGGGGAACCGCAACGATCCTTCTGCTGGCGTCCTCTGCAGCCCCCATCGCCGCCGTGTACCCTGTGGGATCGCTGCGGGCATGCTGTGTGTCCTGACAGCCAGAGCACGATGCCCTGATGCTGTTTGTTTACACAGGCTGGCACACACGTGCCACCATGCACACGTGTGGCCACCGCGGTCCCACCAGCTGCTTCAATGCATCTTCAGTGTGTCTGCTTGGTTTTAGTGTAGTGTGCGTGGAGTCATCTCCCGTGAAACTGCCATTTAATTGCTTCTCTGTGGAGGCACCTCAGCAAAGGAGAAGTGGAAAAATGGATCGGGGCCTTTTGGATGTTTTCTGGGTATGGGTTTGCATGCTGCAACTGGAAGGAAAAGGCACCAAGGCAGTCCCAATTCCCAAATCTACAGGGGCAACAAGACTAAAGGCTCCATCAATTTAGGGACAAGCTGTCTCCTCCCGAGGCTTGTTCAACCCCATGCAGCTCTGAAGGATGCAAAGATGCCAACAACCATGGTGGGACAACTGTTCTCTGGGGTCAAGTTTTTGAATCGGTCTGGACTCAGCTCCTGCGTGTGCCTCTCGAACTGCCATGGTGCCTGCTGTCTCCATGTCTTCATGCAGTCCCCATCCCAAGAGCTTACCCCGGTAGCTGGGCTGGATTGTCTGCTGGGGCCGCTCAGTTAGATTTAGGTAAGAGGAGATCAGTTCCTCTGAAGGCCAAAGCATCAGGTCCAAGGGATGGGGAGCTTTGCTCAGCAGGCTCCGTCTTTACTGCTGCATACAGTGCATCATTTCTCAGTGCCTCACTTTGCCAAATTCTTTTAAAAAATAGCGGGATTTTAGCTTGTGCTAGAGGAGAGAAGGGGAGCGTTGCTCCCAGTGCAGCCTGAAAATGCTGGGAATATTTAATTCATACCAGTGTCCATCTCTCACCTTTAATTTCCAGTCTCCTGGCCTGGAGGACGAGTTGCACAGTGCTCGAGCCAGTCTCACAAGCACAACCCAAACCCATCCTTGGGGCCACATCTAGGGCCATGCTCTGCTCCTGTTTGCCATGAAGACTGGGTTTATCTTCCTTATTCCACTGGGTGGCAGAATCCGGCTTCTTATAAACCATCCCAGATAAGCCAAACAACAAACCCTTGTCTGGCCTTCCAGCAGCTGATCAGGGCAGGTTTCAAAGCGTTTTTTTCTCCTGTTGCTTAGGTTGGGAGGTTTTTTATTCATGTGCCTTCAAAAATGGTGCAAGTTAAGGGTTTTTTCTGTCAGATTTTCTATCAAGCAAATCTTTTGCAGTCATCTGCTTGCAAGTGGGAATGACTACATATGATGGAACCTTGTAATCTCGGTAGATTTTGGTTCGAGCAGAGTCCTCTGCTTGCAAGGACAAGTGGACACGAAAGCCTTCTTTTGCCATAGCAAGTAGGGTTTGTGTTTGTCCTACTAAATGCCCATGTTTGTGCTGCAAGTCTGTATTATTTTTCTTGAAGTCCCTAAGTCTGTAACGTGGTAAGATGTTCCCCAAAGTCACATTAGCTGCCAGCTCAATTCTTGGTGCATCCGGAAGCATAGAGTACAACTTCATTGATTTTTGCAGGCTGTTGTTCTCCTTTCCTCATCTTCAGAGTTTACCTCCTGTGGTTATGAATTGGGTTTTTGACCAAATTGCTTCTTTTCTTGGGTCTTGTTTTCCAAGCTTAGAGGCAAGTAATGGCCCACAGGATGCTCTTTCCAAGACTCAGTTATTCCTGGCTTGTGCTGAGCACCTTCCAACTCCTGGTGCCATCACTGGGATCAGCATCTTGCAGAATTGGCTCAAATGGTCGTAGTTTGGTAAAGTGACATTTTAACTCCAAGGTCAAAGCAACTCCTTGAATTTGGGCAGACCGATTCAGAGGTATTTTGACTTTCTTCTGGTTTTGTTTATTGGACTCATCACTGAAAATAAATGGAAGCAGCATTGTGGGGCTAGAAGGCATGATTTAGGTCTTAGGAGAAGATCTCCCAGGCTCACGTGCAGAGTGGTGTGTACGAGGGACTGCGATGCCCAAAGATACCTCACCTGGCAGGGAGAAGCTATTTCACTAAGGGAGAACATCACAGGAACATCACACGAGCTTTGCGCCATCGTCGGCAGGTGGGGTTAGCCAGCCTGCCTGCATTAGCCTTGTTTTCTCAGGAAATCAGGCTACTGATGCCTTCAGCAAACGAGAGCCATTTGGCCAGGAGTGCCCTGACGTGTGCCAAACTGCACCGTGATCCCCAAGGAACAGCGCTGAAGCTTGCCAAGGAGTAGCGATGCCCTGGTACCCATGGCCAGCCTCCTTCCTTCAGAGAATCAAGCCATAAAGAAAGAAAAGGCAGCTTTTTAACAGCTTCCTAAAAAAAACAAAAAAACCCCAAACAAACAAAAAACCAAACCAACAAAACCCAACACCATCATACTATATCAAGACCAAAATGTCTTAATATTCGTAATATTTGCCCTTTTTTTCTTTTAAACTTTTGAAAAGTTAAAGCAGAAGCCTTCTTCCTGCTACATTTCCAATGGAATAACAAAAATTACCTTTTTGCCTTTTTTTTTTTTTGTGTGTCTGTCTTGTTCGTAGAGCAGATGGGGGAGGGCAGTTACTGAGATGCCATTCCTAATGTTGATGCCTTTTCTCTTTGAATGAAGTAAATGGAAATATTCAGGGGTTTTTTTTTTGTCCTGAGGGGAAGGGCAGGTCTGATAAGTACTTTGCAGTCCCTCCCAGGTGGTGTAGGACATGTCTCTGATTTATTTTTCATTTCTTTTGTCAGTCATTTCAGTGGTTGCAAGTAGCCTGCCATTACACTCTGTGAAATCCGTTTCTTTTTGACGTCTGCATGTTAAAACAGGCTATGACTTGTCTTCATCTCCAGAGGCACTGACATGTCATGTTGCACAAGATGAGAGAGTGGTCCGAACAGAAAGCCAACGTTGTACAGCTGTAAACCTCCTATAAATAAATTGTGTATATTTTATTCAGACTCCCTGCCTTTAAACGGCTGTGTTCTTCCAGAATGCTCTTGATGAGCACAAGGTGGCTCTGCAGAGCCTTTTTAATTTCCTTGATTCACTAAATTCCATTCAAATTATTTTCCCTGTGGACTTTGAGACTGGGGCAAGGCAATCTGCATGAAGGTTTCACACAAGGTTACGCTCACGTTCACTGGGAAAAGCCAGGGAGGGGAAGGGTAACCTCCTCTGACTGTAAAACCTTTGTGTCTTATGCCTTAAAGTCACCGCAGTGTAGGCAACTTGGCTCTGCAGATTGAAAAAAAAAAAAAAAATTAAAAAGTATTATGGGCAAAGCAGCAGGAGGAGGTGATTTTTGGGTGGCTTTCCTGAAGAACACTCCTGCAGATTGCACGTTGGGAGCATTTAACGGTATCACGGAATCAAGGAATCATTAGAGTTGGAAGGGACCTCTAGAGATCATCTAGCCCAGCTCCCCTGCTGATGCAGGAATGCCTAGAGCACATTGCTCAGGACTGCATCCAGGCAGGTCTGGAAAACCTCCAGAGAAGGGGACTCCACAACCTCCCTGGGCAGCCTGTGCCAGTGCTCGGTCACCTGAACCGTAAAGAAGTTTTTCCTTATGTTTGAGTGGAACTTCCTGTGTTCCAACTTGTGCCCATTGCCCCTCATCCTGTCACTGGGAACCACTGAAAAGAGTCTGCCTCCATCCTCCTCCAACCCACCCTTTAGATACTTCTAAGCAAGAATAAGGTCTCCCCTCAGCCTTCTCTTCTCCAGGCTAAAGAGTCCCAGCTCTCTCAGCCTTTCCTCCTAAGGGAGGTGCTCCAATCCCCCAGTCATCTTTGTTGCCCTACGCTGGACTCTCTCTAGTAGTTCCCTGTCCCGCTTGAGATGGGGAACCCAGAACTGGACACAGTTTGAAAAGCAAAAAGCCTGTCCCCGCCCATGGGAGTCTCCAGTCTTGTTGCTGTAACACACGGTCCCAAAGTGCTGGCCCTAGGGTCTTGCTCCCATCTCAGCTTCCAGGTCCCAGCTCCATCACCTGCCTGTGCTCGAGGTCTTTGCAGCATAGAGGAGCTGTGCCCTTCTGCAGCCCATCCTCAAGAGCCTGAAGCAGGCACCTGGAAAAAGCCTTTTTATTGTGGGGTGGGGGCACCCATCCAGATCCTCCTGCTCATCCGTGGGACAAAGTGTGTCACCAGTCCCTAGGCAGACAAAGGAGCATCCTACTCCTCTGCCTCCATCACTGAAACAGGGGGGAGCCTCACAAACATCTCAACCTGACGAACATCCTAATACTGTCCTGGAGGATGTCCTGAGCACTAGACATGGCTGAGCACCTCTGGGGCTGTCATGCTTGTTGCTGGATATGGCACAAGAGCTCTGGTGTAGACCAGGTGGCTTTACTGAGTCCTGCTTTGTGCACATTCAGAAAAAGGTCTATGCAAGCCTGGATGAGCCACAAATCATCCTGTAGGCATGAGGTATCATGCTTCCCCACCAGCATCCACCAGTTTCTCTGGTACCAGGGCCCTGGGTTTGAAAGTGGAGGTTGCTTTGTAACCCTGCCTGTCCCTGTGCTGGTGGTGCACACCACCACGTGGGCTGGCAATGTGGGCAGGGATGCTGGAGTTGGTGTGGGACCTCAGCATATCCGTGTGGAGATGTGGGGAGCGTGTGCATGTTCAGAGACCAGCAGCGTGGAGTAGAGTGGTGCACAGCTCCAGGCAGGATCCAACCCAGGCTCCCCAAGGGTCCTGCAGCATCTCCTCATCCCTCCAGAGCTGTCACCTGCCAGGGATTTCCACTCACTAACGTTAAACTAACTAAACTTCAGAGTCTCCTTTTGACCTGCAAGAGCCTCTCCAAGTGGGAACAGACATCCTGCCATGGTTGCAAGATGAGGCTAGGATATTTTTCCTTCACCCTGGTCCCCTAACAGCCTGCAGCTTCCCACCCTAACACCCATATACAGCCCTCCCATGTGGACAGATTCTGGAGCGAGTCCAGAGAAGGGCAACGAAGCTGGTGAGGGGTCTGGAGCACAAGTCTTCTGAGGAGCGGCTGAGGGAACTGGGGTTGTTCAGCCTGGAGAAGAGGAAGCTGAGGGGAGATCTTCTCGCTCTCTACAACTACCTGAGAGGAGGTTGTAGAGAGGTGGGGGTCGGTCTCTTCTCCCAAGTAACAAGTGACAAGACAAGAGGAAACGGCCTTGAGTTGCACCAGGGGAGGTTTAGATTGGATATTAGGAAAAATGTCTTCATTATCAAACATCAGAACAGGCTGCCCAGGGCAGTGGTGGAATCGCCATCCCTGGAGGTATTTCAAAGCCGGGCAGACGTGGTGCTGAGGGACATGGTTTAGTGGTGGGTTTGGCAGGGTTAGGTTGATGGTTGGCCTCTATGATCATAAAGGTCCCTTCCAACCTGGGTGATTCTATGATTCTGTGATTCTATGATATGAGCCTTACGCTGCTCAAGAGGGCCAGAGTTTACTAGCAAGAAAGGCGACAGAGGTACCAGGCCTTCCAGCAAGAGGGTGGGTTCATTGCCTGTCCCTCAGAGCTGCTCAGGTGCTACCACATCCTTGACCAATGTTCCAGGCTTTAAATACCCAGGGATTAGCCCATGACCTGCGGCTGTGACAGTCTGCTGAGCAGGAATCATCCAAAGTCTCCTCGCGCTCTTCAAATCCCACCTCCAAACTCAGCTCCTCCAGGCAGAGGAGCACATCCAGCCCCGTGTCCCTGGCAGAGCCTCCCTCACTGCCTTTCCACACACCCATGGGACATGCTGGGCACAAGAAAAGGCTGCCAGAGGCTGGACCCTTTCTAGGTGCATCGGAAGCGGTCCGGAGCAAAGCAATTCCCGGGCACAGCCAGTATCTGCCCTCGCATCCACGCAAACCTCATTGGCACAGTGAGAAGGGCTTGAGTGAAACCGGGCATGGCCCCAGGTGGTCACAAATCGTCTCTTTTGAGCTTAAAGTCAACTAAGTCTGTCCACAGCTGGTTCCTACAAGAGGGCTGGGCAGCCACGGGGAGTTTCTAAGGGCTAGGGAAGGGACAGGGTGGCCGTGATGTGACTTCTCCCACATTTTGAGTTTGGAGGAAGGAGGGTCCCTCTCATTGGTCCTTACTTCTGCAGTATCACCAAAATAATTCAGTCATCCTTGTCCCCAGGAGGGCTCCATGCCCCCTTGTTCCCAAGTGGAGCTTAGAAACACCTTGTGCGTTAATGCTGCAAAAAAAGGGTGTGTTTTGCACCATTCATTAACTAAAATGCCGTGCTTTATACTGAAGTAAGAAACCTCGGTGGTGTTTCATGGCACAGTTGAAAGCCAGCCCCACCTTTCTCAGCTGGAAGGAGAAAAGACACAAGGCCAGATTTGGGCAGGGAGTCACCAGGTCAGAGTTAAGTTTCTAGGCAAAACCTCAGCTCTGAGTTTCCTGGTCCTCAGGTGTTTTTTCTCTCCCAGTTTCCACCTTCACAAGCGCAGGCTGGTGCATTCAAACCCAAATACCCTTCAGCTCCTGCCCCCATCCCACAGGACCTCAATGTGGTCCCTCGCACATTCCCGACACCTCTTCGCACGGGGCAGAAGGATGATCCCAGCCACCCCTTTGCCCAAGAAGCCATCAGGGCTTTGCACGACGAGGACTTGAAAAGGCAGCTTAAATCGCAGCAGGGCTCTTGGTGGGGCACAGCCCAGGGATGCAGGAGGGGGTGTGGGGATGCTTGGGAAGCGCGGCGCTTGCCGTGTCCCCGGGCTGGAGGTATCACGTACACACACACACACACACACACACACACAAACACATCTCAGGGGCTGGCTGTATCCCGGCTCCTCCTCCCCTAAGAGGCTCAGCGGCGGGCAGGGGCAGGCGCTGCCCTCGCTCGGTGCCGGAGGCAGCGCGGCTCCGCGCCGGGCACCAGCGCCCCTTCCCCGGCCCCGCTCCCGGCCATGCCCCGCTAAGGTAAAGCTGCACCCCGGGGATGGGGATGGCGGGGAGGGGGGAACAGGCTGAGGGTTGAGGATGCTCCGGGTGGGGTGCGATAGGTGCAACGGGGTCGCAGTGGGGTGCGATAGGGGTGCGATGGGGCGGGGGTGAGGTGCGATGGGGTGGGATGGAGCGGAGCATCCCCCCCCCGGTGGGTCCGGATGGCAACGAGCCCGCACCGGCACCCGCATCCAAGCTGGGGAAGGGGCTGGGCTGGGTGGGAAGGAGGGAAGGAGACAGGCGACACCACCGCAGACCTGCCAGAAACGCTCA